>OY284473.1:0-383356 GCA_958336335.1 Dilophus febrilis
ACTTTTTCTTGGAAACTACTGGACCGATTTGGCTGAAATTTTCAGCATACGCTTTTTTTGGCGGTATGTTTGACAATCGGTCCAGTAGTTTCCAAGAAAAAGTGGCGACAACCGAGCGATCGAGCGACATTTTTGCGTCAATTTTTTTGTTGCTTTTTTTTGGATAAAAAGTTCCAATTCGTGGAGAAAAGTGATGAAAAGGGGGGTCAATATTTTTTTCCCCAAAACGAAACTAATAAGCAGCATATATATAAAATATACGTGCTTAATTAATTTAATTATAATATTTATATTTACCTTTAAATTATTGTAATCATTTCAAATATTGAAAACATGAATTAAATTATATTAACAAAATTCATGAATTTATAACAATTCAAATTTTTTTTTATTAAATTTATGGTTCAAAACAAAATTTAATTTTCATTGTTCTATTGCTGCTAATTAATTAATTTATATATTTAATAAAAGGACACTATAATTTATTAATAATGAATTTTTATTTTATAAAAAAAAGCAACTGTAAAAAATTATATTGCTATACGAATTGAAATAAAAAAAAAACTGCATATCTCAAAGAGTTTTGAATATATTTCTGAAATTTTGAAAAAATTGAAATTATTAATTATTAATTATATTATGATTTCCAATTACGGAATGATTGCCTAGTATGCCGGCTTTATGCGATTGATTCTATATTTGGCTTGTATATCAAATCATGCAAGTATTTTGTATTACAATTAATAATTAATAATTATTAATAATAATTATTAATAATTAATAATAACAATTATTAATAATTAATACTAATTAATTAATAATTAATAATAATAATAATTAATTAATCAGACAATCAATCGCATAATAAGAAAAGGAAATATATATGTATATGCATTTTATTTCATATAAATTTATAAAATAAAATTCATATAACAACAATTTAAAATAAATAACAGAGAAATAAAAAAAAACCAAAACAACAAATATTGTATATCACAGTATAACATCAAAAATAAAAAAAAAATTTTTGAATGGTATACAATTTCAAATATATACAGTGAAATTGTTGCTGGATTTTTTGTTATATAATTATGTGAGCTGGCCACAGTCATGTTGATGATCTATTTATAAACAACTACAAAAAAAAAATAAAAAAAAAACACCAAAAACAGAAACAATACACATATAGAAAACAACAATAATAATATGCTTGACTATATTATATTCGTTTTTATATATTCAATAGTGTATACGCACTTACACATCTTTAAAATATATCATCGTCATATAAATTCAACAGCAAAAAAAAAAATTCATATACAGCTGATTAGTTCTGACGAGCTTTATTATACTAAAAACCAGCTGAAAAAATTAAACCTGTGTATCGAATATAATAATACTTAAAAGTAAGCTTTTTTCTAGTGCACGTAAAATTATTTTTTTGAAATAAAACGTTTCTTGTGCTTCTTTTATCTAGAATATAATCAATCAACGCTTATACATATATCCGAGATCTTTGTACACATGGTTAAATGACTTTTATATAGAAAATTTGGGTAACATTTTGCACTATTTTTGTTGTTATACCGTTTTATTTACAAAATTTATTTCTTTTTATTATTATTGAACATTTTAAATCTTTATTTATAAGGATATTTTTTTTAATCGCATATTTAATAAGATGTTTATTTTACATATGTATTATATATTTATATTAGATGCATTGCTTATCAATAAAAAATTGAAAACATAATTAAAATACCATAAGATATAATTAGAGGGGTAGAAAATATGTTAGGTATTTATAAAAAAAAATTGAATCTGAAGGATAAATGATTAGGAATCGTCCCTGATTCACTCCTATATGTTGTTTCATCCGTGATCTATCAAATAATTTCTTTTTTTTTCCCAACTCCTTCAATGAATTTGTTATAGGCTTAAATGTATTTTCTAATATATTTTCAGATTCTATCTGTTGTGATTTAATTGCATTATATTTTTTTTCTATTCACTTTCTGTATTTCTATAATACCTTTTATAGCATTTTCATTCACATTTAGGATTATTATTTTTATTATTATTATTATTATGTGTTGGTATTCGTCGACTTTACAACAACAAATAAATTAAATTAATGATTCATGGTCTTTATATTACAATAAATACATCAAAACCCTTTCTATATCTTCCTGTACATTTTTCACTATCTTTGTCAATAACTAGAAAACCATATTTCAATGTCCAACATTCGCTACACATTTTTTTAAACGTATCATATGACATATCCATATTCACATGCTCATTGTAAATATGTTTTAAATTCATATCGTCTTGTTTGAAAAGCACTATGAAATCATCTGGGTCAGATGATTAAACGCAGGACGGCCGGATGTGGGAACGTCTGCACTGCTAAGCATGAAATCAATATGAAATAACTGAATTATTTGAATTTAAATTTAATAAATGAATTAATAGAATAAATGAAATGACGAGAATGGAAGAAAGTGAGAGTGTGATATAGAACGTGGCGTAAAGCGCATCACATTATTTATATATTTAATTATTTTTTTTGATTAATTAAAGTATGAATAAAAAGTAATTTTTTGAAATTTAAAAGTATTGTGAAATTATTATTTTGTTTGAATGAATAAATTGAACCCACATACATATTTACCTTCATGGAAAAAACATAATGTTGATGTATAAGTTTAGTGTCGACCAATATGGTACCTAAAATATTTTTAACGTATATAAACACTTATTTATATGATTGTAAATAATCTCCAATTATCGCATATGACTACATTTGAAATCGGAAATAATATAATTATATATATATATTATTATATATTATATATAGAATAGCGTTTAAATTTTATCTTTTGTAACGAAAAATGATCCCAGGTAACATTCAATGTGTCTAGAACGTTCCAATCACCTTATATTTACATATAGAGGTACCGGGAACTAGGTATTCTGAGTGACTGGGTAGTGAAAGGGTAGTGAAAGGGTAGTGCCATACACCAAAATGGCGAATGATTTTCAAGTGGCCAGAACGTCCCCGGTTCGTGAATGGAATGTTCACTTTAAGTGGCAGGTTTAGTTCCAAGCACGTATTTGGGACGTTCCCATCCCTATTTTATTATTCAAAGATTATCTTTACAAATGCAGATAAACCTTGAAAAAGCATAGAAAACGGGGTTGTGCTTGCAATAATTTTACTCAAAAAAAACCAAAAAAATGTTTTTATTATATTTTTTATATTTAATATTAATTTTTTTTATATTTTATTATATATATTTTTTTTTATTATTACTTTTTTTTAATTTACATTTTTTTATATTAGATTATTTTATTATATATTTTATTTATCTTTTTTTTATTTTTTTTGAAATCACTACTTTTTTTTAATTAATTTTTTTATTAATACTAAATTATTCTATGTTAATTCTTAATTATATTATATATATCAAATTTTCACTAAATGGTACTTACTTTTATTCTGGGTCCACCTCGAGCATCGAACCAGCAACCTCAGCTTATTATTAGTTTTAGTCGTCAACTTAACCATTCAGCCACACTTCGCGTATATATTTTTCTTCTAAAAAAATATACCCAATCAATTTATGGTGAGATTCTCTAGTGTTCGCCACTTATAAGTGAAAACATTTATTTTCATAAATGCCACTTATAAGTGCCATGGATAATACCATTCACGTTGCTGCTACTTATGAAAAACTCTCTAAAGAGTTTCTAGTTTTTGTAACTTTACAGTGCTTTCATGAGTACCTGGTACGTTCCAGGGTTACCCAAATATCAATATAAAGTGGTTATCACATTTAAGTGTCAATGAATGATACCGATCACCGCCCGGCACTAATAAATGTTACCCTTAAAAATATTTTATTTAATGTTCCAATAAAGGTTTCTGCTACGTGTGAGTTACTCTTATAAGATCATTTAAAAGGATAAACACATTTAGTGTTAAAATGTTAGTGGATAGTACGTTCCATACACCTGAATAAAGTTCTCATCACTATAATCAAGTTCCAATCACATAGAATGTTATATGGGATGTACAACAATTCAACAAATCATATTCTTAAAGTTTAGTATATAATTTTATAAAAAAAAATCTTTAATTTCGCCACCCTTCAAGAAAAACCTTTTTATTATTTAATATAAATCATATGCAAATCAGTTTTTTTTTTCTTTTGTTTGTTTACAGAAACAACATGATAATATTTCTATTATAGATCATTAGATTATATAAAAGACTTTGAATAACATACAAATAGACAAAATATAAAGCAATTAAAAACCAATTTACATAAAATTGATTTAATAAAATATATCTTATGTATTATTATATATTTATAATATTTATATGTTTATATAATATAAAATTATAAAATTTTATATATCGAATAAATTATTGCTGTGGGTATCTATAAATGAATCTTATATATACGTGGCGAGAAAATATTGGGAATTATTTGAGGAAAATGAAAATATATATATATGGGGACGGCAGTGTATTTTTATTCCCTTAATAACACCAATATGTATTTGTATTATGTTATCATATCAACTATACCATAGTTCTATTTTGATGACTTTAATTGAACTAAGAAATAAACAAAAATGAAAAATTCACGCGTATTATTTTGATATATATTTTATTATATAGCGAATAGTGCTTATATAGCGTGTTAAGTGCGAATACACGATAATTTATTAATTTATGTATTAAAAATTATATCTTGTTTAATTGACTTTTAAAAAAAAAACTAAAAAAAGTTTATATAAGTACAGTGTGGATGATAATTTGGAGATCAAGAAGCGGTTATAGGTTATAATTGCGCATCAGATTTGGTTAATGATATTCCAATATATATGCATACACCCTGATACTGATACACGACATTGTTATAAAGTGGGGTGGAGAGTGGATATTTTATAAACGCTATTTAATTATTGTAATTTAATACAGATATTTTTTATCTTTTTCGAAAGTTGGTGTTTAAATGCAAAAAATAGAAGAGAATTTACGAAAAGTTACATTTCCATATATATTTGAATTTAATTTCAACTAAAGTTTCATGGCTTTTTGTAAAAAATATTCAAAGTGGTCATATAGAATTTTTATATACATTGGCATTCTTGAATCATTCTGTATATATAATTTACATAATCATAATATAAATAAAATATTCTTATATATATGTATATAAATTAAAATCATTAAATTTAAAATTTAATTAATACAGTTTTTTTTTATAAATCGAATATTTCGATGGAAATTGATTAAACAAAAAAAACAATATTTAGATGCGATAAATTATACAATGAATTTTGTTTATCGTATATATATTGTTATAGTGTACGATCATTATTATTATATTTATTTATTTAATTTTATCAGTTTTTCCCTATAAATAACAAAAATTATACCTGTAATCTAAACTAAATTACAATTTGGCGATGAATAATTATTATAAAATATATTGTTTATTTTATATATATTATATAAAGCACAATAGATTTTGCTAGATTGCACATAAATAATAAATTAAACTACGAGTAATATTTAGTATACACATGATAAGATGTGATACAATTTTTAAGTTTTATTTTATATATATAGATAATGTATTATATATTTTGAATGTGTTTTCATCAGTATAGAATAATAAATTTTGCAAATATATATTTGTGGACATATCACACATAACCATATTTGCAAGAATATTTGGGTATTTTCAATAAACTAAACTATAATTTAACATTAATTTTAAAATTAACATTACCACATCGGCATATCTTTATTACATATATATATTTAAATAAAAACAACTTAACTTTTTGGAAGCTGACGAACGACTCTCTATCATTATCAATCTATATATATCATATACATTATCTATATTTATTATTACATTGGATGTAATAATAAATACAGGATGTACCTAACAATAATACTACAATATATATAATGATTAAGAATTATATAGATAAAGGGTTTGTCGCCAATAAGTTTTTTAACTATACTATATATGATATTGTAAGTTTTGATAAAAATATATGAATAAATAATTCGAATATGACATTTATCTAAACGTACAAATATTGTATAAGGGAGTTGCGTGCATTCAATGACAAATTATTTTAAATATGATCTAGTTTTGGTATAGTTCGAATATATAATGGATAAAAATATATCTTGACATCTTTAATTTGTACATGATTTAATTTGTATATATATATATATATATATATATCCAAGTCATTTAACAGGATAGGTATTTTAACAATATTTTATAAATTATATGTTTTGCCGATGTCATTGCCAATTAGTACCTTTAATTTTAATTGTGTATATAAATGTCAAATATTGTTGAGGTTTGATATTCATTTATTTTTTTTTTATTTCATTAAATTAACTTATTACATGAATTAGGGCCAAGTGGATAAAACTTCAACAAAAATTAATTTTAAAACACATTTAATTTTTTTATAATTATACATTTATTTTGATTTTTAATTCTAATAATGTTTTATATTTATTTCAATTATGCACTTATATTATATATATTCTTTTAAAATTTTAATTTAATTTTTATTATATTTAATTCTATCTAATTCTTAAATTTATTTTCTATTTAAATTTATACATAAAATAAATAAATTTTTCGCTATACAACCAACAATCAGGTTTTAGCGTCCAACAACAGTCTTCTGTTTTTAGTTTCTTAATTTGCGGCTTTTACGGTGTCGGTAATTAGCCGTACGACCAACCGCAAGCGGAAAATACAACTCTGTGTTAAAATTCAGATTCGAAAAATAACCGAAAACACAAAACAGATTTTATGCATTAAGTAGGATTCGAACCCACGACCCCAAAACTTCGTTAGAATTTTAGGTTGGCGTTTTTAACATTTACATCACAGAGTTATAAAAAAAAAATTTTAATGTATACATATATATTTATATTTAATTGTAACTTATTTCGTTATATTGGTTCAAGATAGATAAGTAAGATAAAAAAGAATGAAAATATTAACAAGTAATATTTCAAATAAAATAATAAAATTCATTATATATGTATATACGATTATATGAACATTTTAAATATGATGTAGTTTTGGTATAGATCGAATATATAATGGATAAAAATATATCTTGACATCTTTAATTTGTACATGATTTAATTTGTATATATATATATATATATATATATCAGTGACGTCTGGTCCATAGATTCAACAGATTCATTGAATCTGTTAGTAAAATGACAATACGCAACATATTCTACCTAAGAGGTTATAATCATATTCCCAAAAACACTCACGAAAAATATGTGAAAAAAGGTGTTTGAAAGTTCAAAGTCTTTGACCCTTTTATTATGCATATCAATTGATAACAAAATTAAAAACGAAACTTTTTGTGCGAAGAATAACATAAATACGCTTAAATGCCTGCAATATTCCTAAAAAATTCTATGATAAATCATATATTACATACTCCAATAACTATGCTAAAATTACACAAGAACTTTTAAAATCTGTTTGCATATGAAGTTTTCATTCATAGATTCAATTTTAATTTTGGTGGCGTTACTTATGCATACAGATGAGATTTTCGTATATAGAGGAATATGTTATTTATGTATAGAACGTATAGATTAACATTTGTACAATTTTTTGTTGTTGTATCGCTTTATATACAGAATATATTTCCTTTAGGGCTTTTTGTTGGATTCAATTTTAATTTTGATTGTGTTACTTATACATATATCCGAGATCTTTGTACACATGGTTAAATGACTTTTATATAGAAAATTTGGGTAACATTTTGCACTATTTTTGTTGTTATACCGTTTTATTTACAAAATTTATTTCTTTTTATTATTATTGAACATTTTAAATCTTTATTTATAAGGATATTTTTTTTAATCGCATATTTAATAAGATGTTTATTTTACATATGTATTATATATTTATATTAGATGCATTGCTTATCAATAAAAAATTGAAAACATAATTAAAATACCATAAGATATAATTAGAGGGGTAGAAAATATGTTAGGTATTTATAAAAAAAAATTGAATCTGAAGGATAAATGATTAGGAATCGTCCCTGATTCACTCCTATATGTTGTTTCATCCGTGATCTATCAAATAATTTCTTTTTTTTTCCCAACTCCTTCAATGAATTTGTTATAGGCTTAAATGTATTTTCTAATATATTTTCAGATTCTATCTGTTGTGATTTAATTGCATTATATTTTTTTTCTAATCACTTTCTGTATTTCTATAATACCTTTTATAGCATTTTCATTCACATTTAGGATTATTATTTTTATTATTATTATTATTATGTGTTGGTATTCGTCGACTTTACAACAACAAATAAATTAAATTAATGATTCATGGTCTTTATATTACAATAAATACATCAAAACCCTTTCTATATCTTCCTGTACATTTTTCACTATCTTTGTCAATAACTAGAAAACCATATTTCAATGTCCAACATTCGCTACACATTTTTTTAAACGTATCATATGACATATCCATATTCACATGCTCATTGTAAATATGTTTTAAATTCATATCGTCTTGTTTGAAAAGCACTATGAAATCATCTGGGTCAGATGATTAAACGCAGGACGGCCGGATGTGGGAACGTCTGCACTGCTAAGCATGAAATCAATATGAAATAACTGAATTATTTGAATTTAAATTTAATAAATGAATTAATAGAATAAATGAAATGACGAGAATGGAAGAAAGTGAGAGTGTGATATAGAACGTGGCGTAAAGCGCATCACATTATTTATATATTTAATTATTTTTTTTGATTAATTAAAGTATGAATAAAAAGTAATTTTTTGAAATTTAAAAGTATTGTGAAATTATTATTTTGTTTGAATGAATAAATTGAACCCACATACATATTTACCTTCATGGAAAAAACATAATGTTGATGTATAAGTTACCTAACCTAAAATATTTTTAACGTATATAAACACTTATTTATATGATTGTAAATAATCTCCAATTATCGCATATGACTACATTTGAAATCGGAAATAATATAATTATATATATATATTATTATATATTATATATAGAATAGCGTTTAAATTTTATCTTTTGTAACGAAAAATGATGTACAACAATTCAACAAATCATATTCTTAAAGTTTAGTATATAATTTTATAAAAAAAAATCTTTAATTTCGCCACCCTTCAAGAAAAACCTTTTTATTATTTAATATAAATCATATGCAAATCAGTTTTTTTTTTCTTTTGTTTGTTTACAGAAACAACATGATAATATTTCTATTATAGATCATTAGATTATATAAAAGACTTTGAATAACATACAAATAGACAAAATATAAAGCAATTAAAAACCAATTTACATAAAATTGATTTAATAAAATATATCTTATGTATTATTATATATTTATAATATTTATATGTTTATATAATATAAAATTATAAAATTTTATATATCGAATAAATTATTGCTGTGGGTATCTATAAATGAATCTTATATATACGTGGCGAGAAAATATTGGGAATTATTTGAGGAAAATGAAAATATATATATATGGGGACGGCAGTGTATTTTTATTCCCTTAATAACACCAATATGTATTTGTATTATGTTATCATATCAACTATACCATAGTTCTATTTTGATGACTTTAATTGAACTAAGAAATAAGCAAAAATGAAAAATTCACGCGTATTATTTTGATATATATTTTATTATCGATATATTATCGATTATTATCGATTATGTGGTTAACAGGGCAAATTCGGCACTTGGATTTATTATTCGTATGGGTGGTGAATTTTCTGATCCCTGGTGCCTCCGGACCTTGTTTTACTCATTTGTTCGATCAACTCTAGAATATGCTTGTCCAATTTGGTCGCCTTACTATTGTAATGCTAAAAATAGAATTGAATCGATTCAAAGAAGATTTATTAGATTTGCGCTACGGTCCCTTCCATGGTCCGAAACATCTGTTTTGCCATGTTATACGCACAGACTTGCATTATTGAATATGCCTACACTTGAAAAACATAGACAATTTATTGGGTTGTCGTTAATATGTGGACTAATAAATAATAATGTAGATTGTATTTCTTTACTTGGCAGATTGACCTTCAAATTAAATTTTCGGAGTTTGCGAGTTGTTGAATTCTTCAACCTTGATTGTCATCATACCAATTATGGTCGTTTTAATCCCCTCAACTCCTTGCTCATGTCCTATAATTCCTTTAGCCATCTCTTGCTTGACAATAACGTAAATAATTCAGAATTTAAATTAAAATTTTATAGTTACACATTTTAATATTGTAAATTTTGTTATATTTCTGTGCTTGCTTTTTGACTATATTTATTATTCACGATATATTGTTACTATATTGATATTGTATTTATATTTAATATTTATGATTTGGCCAAGGTTTGCACTATCAACTATGGTTGTTAATTTAAGGATGATTGTTATTTAAGTACGATGTTCGTACTTTTTCTTTTATTTTTTAAAATCATTTGTCTACATATCATCTTCCGTTTTGACGATATGGCAACATATTGATAGTGTTAACGATGGCTTACATTCATATTTAATTGTTGATCATTATGGTCTTTATATTTTATGATTGTCATTTAATATTTTATTTAAAATATTTATGTAAATACATTAGTACTTAATGTTACTTTATGAGAAATAAATAAATAAATAAATACATTATATATATCGATATATTTATATCAAATATATATCATATTTAAAACGAATCTCATATATATATATATATATATAATAGTGCTTATATAGCGTGTTAAGTGCGAATACACGATAATTTATTAATTTATGTATTAAAAATTAATTATCTTGTTTAATTGACTTTTAAAAAAAAAACTAAAAAAAGTTTATATAAGTACAGTGTGGATGATAATTTGGAGATCAAGAAGCGGTTATAGGTTATAATTGCGCATCAGATTTGGTTAATGATATTCCAATATATATGCATTAGAGTGGTTTTTTTTTGTTCGAAGATTTTAAATCGCTTTGTATCATCGGCCGCACCCCCCAATTTTTTTTATTTGGTGAAATCATGAATATTGGTAAAATTTGGGGTAGGTAAGTTGAGGGGAAGTGGACCCACCGAGGGGTTAAAGTTGAAAAATTCAGTGTTTTTAAGCAGATTTTTGCGCTTAAAGCGTTAACGGATGACATTAGCGGGTTAACATGTATGGTGGACTTAACTAAAATGAAACAGGGAAACTTTTTCTCATAGACACTTACCCCCTAAATCATCCCCTTAATACCCCTCCCATACAAAATTCATTCACATAATTTGCAATATATTTTTAACATTATAAGGGTTAAAAATTGACATTAAAGGGTTAACATGTATGAAGAGCCCCCACTATTATTGAATGCCTAAACTTTTCTTAGAACATACTATGGACCTAAATCATCCCCTTAAGGCATCCCCCATACGAATTTCCGATTTGTCACACAAAATTAGTATATTTTGGTGTATTATATGAAAATACATTAAGAAACACCTAAATCTCATATGATATTTAAAAAATGCACATTTATCATATAAAAATTTAAATAATTATGAAATGAAATACTATTAGTATTTAATTTTGTTATTTATTTATTTCAAAGACATAAAATACTAATATACAATAATTTAATTATTATAAGACGACTTGGTGGTGCCGTTGATAAAGCATCCAACCCAATTGCGGGTGGTCACGAGTTCAAATCCTAGCCGGAAAATTTTTTCTGTGCTTTTTATGATTTGAATTCATGAAATAAGTCACCATTGATTCATTGGGATCAAATTAATGAATATCTTTGGTATAATGGTAATGTGTAATGTGTCGGACGCAGCCAAAGATTAACAAAGTCTACACACGCATACTCGCAATTATATATGAAAGTATATAACAAATACTCGTCATCATTATTAAAATTACATTAATAATTAATATCTGCTATCTGATTTTTATTCTTCGTATGAACTACATCGTAATCATAATGCGAATCAAATGATTCAGTCTCGCCAGAAGATGATTTCTTGAATTAACAAAGATTTAGATTCAATATCTAATTGGGGAAGGATAAACTTAGTAGAATTTAGTCCATCTAAAACAAAGGCATGTTTGTTCTCAAACAAACGATCCATAAATGTTGACCCAATACTTATGCATAATACAATTATTCCACAATCTAATGACCTATTAAATTTGGGAATGTCTTTGTCAAACAACTTTTCATGGAGTAATAATATAATAATTGCAGCTAACAAAACCGCTAGTCGCATTGGATTTTTAAGAAGATCGAAAGAATTTCTCAATTCTGAAAATTTACCATTAGTTTATAGGTCTTTTATAAGACCACTTGTAGAGTAAAATTCCTACATATGGGCTTGTGCACCAATTACTACACTGCAGTTTAGTGACAGGATCCAAAAAATACACGCAATTTCGCTGATCAAAAATGAAACAATAACAAATTCCATTGAACCATTGGATCATAGCCGATCAGTAGCTTCATTGTGCACATTTTATAGGTATTATTACCATGAATGCTATAATGCAATTTTAAAGCATAGTGCTTATTAAAAACTAATGTTTATCTTTAAATGTTACTCTTTTAACATTGTTGTCTAACAAAAAGCTATAACAAGAATTATAAGTCAGGATTAAAACAACAAGTGGATTGAATCGGCCATAATTAATGTAATTAAATTAATATATTTTTAAGTCTATATATAATTGTAAGTCATTTTTGTTTGCTAGTTGGATATTTTGCTTCGTAATCCTTAACCACTTTTCATGTGAATTGCTTATTGCAATAATTATTAAATTATTGTACATTAGTATTTTATGTCTTTGAAATAAATAAATAACAAAATTAAATACTAATAGTATTTCATTTTATAATTATTTAAATTTTTATATGATAAATGTAAATTTTTTAAATATCATATGAGATTTTGGTATTTCTTCATGTATTTTCATATAATACACCAAAATATACTAATTTTGTGTGAAAAATCGGAAATTCGTATGGGGGATGCCTTAAGGGGATGATTTAGGTCCATAGTATGTTCTCAGAAAAGTTTAGGCATTCAATAATAGTGGGGGCTCTTCATACATGTTAACCCTTTAATGTCAATTTTTAACCCTTATAATGTTAAAAATATATTGTAAATTATGTGAATGAATTTTGTATGGGAGGGGTATTAAGGGGATGATTTAGGGGGTAAGTGTCTATGAGAAAAAGTTTCCCTGTTTCATTTTAGTTAAGTCCACCATACATGTTAACCCGCTAATGTCATCCGTTAACGCTTTAAGCGCGAAAATCTGCTTAAAAACACTGAATTTTTCAACTTTAACCCCTCGGTGGGTCCACTTCCCCTCAACTTACCTACCCCAAATTTTACCAATATTCATGATTTCACCAAATAAAAAAAATTGGGGGGTGCGACCAGCCAAATTCCAGAATTTATAAAAAAAAACCACCCTAATATGCATACACCCTGATACTGATACACGACATTGTAATGCATATATTTATATACATGAGAAGTGTGTAGTGTGTATTTAATGAAAACAACCTTATTCTTTGATGGTCAATATACTTCTAATTTATTTCTTATAAACTGAGAGGTATGTAATATATAATAAGCACAATCAGCATATTATATACTACACCTCCCCTTTTTACATGATTGAAATTTATACTCTAATTAAATTTTAATCCTGGTTTAATCATAGTTACAAAATGTAAATAATCTTATTAATCCTAATTACAAAAATGTAAATATTCATATTCTGAAATTGACATTTATTAGAATACAAATGAACCTTGTTAATGGTATAAAATTATAATATATAAATGTAAAATGTAAATGAGTGAATAGATTTGTTCTCGCTTTATAGGTTCAGGAGGGCCCTTCCTTTCCCCCCAAGAACAAATCATTCAGTCATTTTTACAGGAAAATTATAATAATGTAAAAAATGTAAACTAAAACTATATATGGTAATGTTATTCCACATATTATTTCTATTATTTCCAATATTATGTAATATAATTTGTAATTATTAATTAAAAACAAACCAAATTGGTTTTATATAATTGACTTATTATTAAAATTTTTCTTTATTAATCATAAATCTTATGAATATTACTTATATAATTAACAATATAATATTTTTTTTTTTTTTTTTTTTTTTTTTTTTTTGTTTTTTTTTTTATTATAATAGGATTCTTTCCTATTATAGGATAATAATATAAAGTTATTATTAATATTAATTAAAATGTTTAAACGAACTTAGGTTATAATGTATTATGATTAATAATAAAAAGAAAATACTGAAATGATATATATTCATTCAATATAAATAAAATTGTTCACGCCTGTGATATGGTTTGTTTTCTTATTTGTGAACCGCGTGAAGATCGCTGTATTATTTCATGTATATAATTATGTTGTTTTTATGTACTGTGATCTGTCTTTTTGTGTTTATGTCCTCGATGGTAGCATTAACCTTATCCATATCTTTTAATAAGTATGGGCCAGTGTAAATGGGTTCGAGCTTGTTGCGATTTTCCTTTTTCAACAACACGTATGCTCCGAGTTTGAAATTTGCCTTATTGATTCTTTTATCATAATTGGTTTTATTTGCCCGTTTTCCGGCCTCTAGTAAACCTTTAGCCCTTTTATGCATTATTTGTAATTTGTATTTTACCTCATTTGAGTAATTGTCAATGTTGTATATTGGCTCCACTGTATCGGTCATTAGACATTCGATGGGTGTTGGTGTTTTTCCAAACACCAGTTCGAAAGGTGTGTACCCAAATTGAAATGCCGTATTTGGTGTTGTATTATAGCAATAAGTAAAGTATTTTAAATGTTCGTCCCAATCGTCAAGGCTTTCGTTAACGTATGTTCGCAAATATTCATTTAAGACGCGGTGTCCCCGTTCGATACTTCCGAGCGTTTGGTGGTGGTAAGGAGTTGAGACTTTATGCTTGATGTTTAGTAATTTGCATAGTGCCTCTACAATTTGATTTTTATATTCTGTCCCGCAGTCCGTGAGGATGGTTTTCACTGGACCGAAAACTAGAATACAATGTTCAAAAATAGCTCGCGCGACGGTTTTAGCTTCCTTGTTCGTTATCGGCACGATTATTAGATATTTTGTTAAATTGCATATTAGTGTTATTGCATATTGATTACCATGAGTCGTTTTTCTAAATGGACCAATTGTATCAACTACTACCAAGTCGAATGCCCCTTGCGGAGTATCCGTTATTTGCATCGGTTCAGTATTATGTCTTTGAACCTTGTTTATTTGGCAATTCCTACATTTTTTGACATAATCTGTGACATCCTTGTGTAAATTTTTCCAATAATAATATGTTCTTAGTTTCGCATATAACCGTTTTTGTCCAATGTGACCTCCACTTATGGGGTCATCATGATACCTTTTTAATAATTCTTGTTTTTCTTCACTAGTGTTAATACTTTTTGGCCTTTTTATAATTATAATTTGCAACGCGTTTAGTGCCTGATTACAAATGTTTTTAAATTGGCTTATCGATACCCTATTAAATATTTCATCATCATTATTAATCTGCAATGCATTTATGCCTAAACTGCTGGTCCTTTGCTCGAGACCTTTAACGAATAATTCTAATATTAAGTCGTCATTAACAGTTGTGATATTATCTCCCGACGCTTGAGCCCTAGGTAGATAAATATCTGCTGCACGCACTTGTGTTTTTAGTTTTCTTTTATGGTATACACTCAATGTCTTCATGTCGCGACTAAAAATAATTTTTGGCACCCTACGATTACCGTGATCTTCATATACTCTTATTTTGTTATTAATTTTTTCCTTGGTATCATTATTTTGTTTGACGATGTCGTCCCGCTGTTTTCTAGCGTGAGACCTTAATTCCATGCGCCTAACTTCCGTATAGTTTAAGTTTTTTGGCTGGGCACCCTGGTTGTTCGGTTCCGTTGATAATTTGGATTGTGCACTGTTTTCATTGATCCGTTTTAGGTCCGTGATTGTAACTCGTGATAGAGCGTCCGCGATGACGTTTGATTTACCCTTAATGTATTCGACAGTGAAATCGTATTCTTCTAGATCCAGACGCATTCGGGTTAATTTGGAAGAAGGATTCTTTAATGCAAAAAGATATGTTAAGGGTTTGTGGTCGGATTTTATGGTGAAATGAGTTCCGTAGATGTATGGTCTGTAATGCATAACTGCAAAATGAATAGCAGCCAGTTCCTTCTCTATTGTAGATTTATTTGATTCTCCCTTTGTGAAAGATCGCGATGCGAATGAAATTGGCAGCCCCTGTCCGTCGAAATTTTGAGACAGAGCTGCTCCTGCTGCGATTTGAGATGCATCAACTGTGATGATGAATTCCCTTGAGAAGTCAGGGTATTGGAGAATAGGAGGTTTAGTTAGACATATCTTTAGCTTTTCGAATGAAGTTTGACACTGTGGTGTCCATAGAAATTGTGATTTGAGCCTGGTTAGGTTATTTAATGGCTTAGCCAATGTGGCGAAATTGGGTATGAACTTTCTGTAATAGTTCATGAATGCCACAAATCGTTTTGTTTCATCTTTGTTTGATGGAGCTGGGTAGTTGTTTATGATGTGGAATTTGGAATCATCTGGGAATATACCGCAATTGGTACATTTGTGACCCAGATATGTTACTTCGGTTTTAAAAAATTGACATTTGTGTGGGTTTAATTTAAGATTAAATTTTCGGCATGTTTGAAATACAGTTTTAAGGTTATTTAAGTGATGTGCCTCCGAGCAACCGATGACGATTATGTCGTCAATGTAGAGAAATGATTGGAGTGGAGTTAATCCTGAAAAAGCCAAAGCCATCATTCTGGAGAATGAATTTGGGCTTACATTAAGTCCAAAAGGTAAAACCTTCCATCGAAATGAACCGGTGTCGGTGCTAAAGGAGGTGATGTCCCGCGAATCCTCATGGAGCGGTACCTGGTGAAATCCAGAATATAAGTCTAAAATTGAGAAATATTTGGTACGTCCCAAACTGTCTAGAATTTCCTCGATGCGAGGTAATGGGTACTTGTCAGCAATTAACTTTTTGTTAACGAGTCGGTAATCAATGCACATGCGCCACTTTTGTTTATCACCCTTCTTTGGAACCAAGATGACTGGACTGTTATAGTTCGATGTACTAGGTTCAATTAAATCGTTTTTTAATAAAGTTTCAGTTTGTCTATTGATCTCGGCCTTTTGTGTATGCGGCAATCTGTAATTCTTTACATATGTGGGTGAATCATCTTTGATTCTTAATTTTTGTTGGTAAAAGTTGTTTGTTGACATCGGGTCATCTTCCATCTGGAAAATGTCGCCAAAATCCTCAACGAGTTTTAAAAGTTGTGCTTGGTTTTGCGAAGACACATTTTTAGAAACTATTTCGAGAAGTGATTTCGTTCTTTCAATGTTGTTTGAAAGTGGGGGCGTAGTTAATATGGAATAATCAGTTAATGGTTCGCATGATATGTGGATATTGTTTGGAATTGATGTATTATCGGAATTGGTATTCATAACACGAATAAGTGAATTTTGTCCGGAAGTTATGGTATTGGGTATAAAAATTCCGGGGGCGATTTCTTGATTACGGATGAAACAATCATGTTGGGGCAAACCTTGAAAAGTTCTTACTACCTCACATCTAGCGGGTAGCACAACTGTATTGTCGCCCGGTCCACGTAACAATGGTACTGAAACGATTCCATTGCCCGCCTTGAAAATTACCTCGTCATGGTCGTAATCAATGGTACTCCGGTATTTTCGGATAAAATCTCTCCCCAATATGCCAGCAGAAGGGATATTAAAGTGATTGGGAACCACGTGGAGCACACATGGGAATTGAAATTCACCAATCTGAAATTCGTTATAAATGGTTCCCAGCGACTGAATACTGTCATGGGTGATGCCCTTTATATTAATGATGTGTGAAGTGTCCAACCGCTTATTAAGTTTGAAGTCGAATCCCAAGGAATCGATCCTAATTAAAGAAATATCGGCCTGCGTGTCTATAAGGAAAGTAGAGCCGGCCCAGTTTATTTGTGATTTAAGAATAATATAATCGCTAAAACCTAGATTTAGTGTATATACACGCCCGTGTGAAATTGTATTTAATGGTCTTCCCGAATTGTGCACATTTGGTCCGATTGTTGGTTGGGTTCTAAACTCAGCGTTCGGAAGGCCTCCCCCAGTTCGTCCTGGGGGATATGCGCGTTTCCCGCATATCTCACATTATGGTTACGATGTCCCCCAAATCGCCTATTATTGTTAATGCCGGCGTACGATCTGTTTTGCACCTGATACGTCGTTGAAGCATTGTTTTGATAGAGTTGAGGCCGCCTACCCGAATATTGCGGCGCTCCATAATTTGGGAATCGATTAGTATTACCCCTATAATTGGTTATATTGTTGCCGTACCCTCGGCGTTGGTATGTTTGATTACGATGATACTGGTCCCGATACTGTCCTTGATATCCGCGCCTAGGTCGTGGATGATAACGGTTACCAGCATATGCTAGGATTTGTTTTTCTTGTTTTTCTGTGGTTGACTCAATGATAAATTTTGCAATTACTTCCCCATGGTTATTAAATGGTGTTGAAGCCAGTACGGCCCTGACCAAGTCTGTTTTTGCGTTATTCCTGCATAATTGAATGGTCTTTTGGATGGTCATTTCATCCGCCTTATTAGATGGTATACCCCCTGTAATTAACGCCCTGCGGTATCGTTCCACAAGATCACTGGCCCTTGTTGTAAACTCTTGAAATGACACATGGTCAGATTTCAATGACTGTATTTTGCCCTCCACTATCTTGGAGTTTTCCGGTTTAATCCTTAACCTCAGTTGATGGATCAAACCCTCGACATTAACAGGTGTTTCCACGACTGCCTCACGAGCAGTTCCTTCGAGTTTCGTGATTGCAAATCTCGTTAAAAAGAGTTTTAATGCAGGTGTTGTGGCCAATGAATCCAATAATTCGAGTGAGTCGGCGAATGATTGTAATGCCAATGGATCTCCGGTGTATGATTTATTTACCGTGGAGGATGCAATGCGAAGGAATTCAGTGTTTGTTAAATCCGCCATTATTACAATCGGCGTTGTTGATGGTATTTCAACAATGGACGTAGTGGACGCAGTGGACGCAGTGGACGGTACTTTGAGTTCCCGGAATTTAATGGGTTGTAATAACTCCCGTGGGAGCAAATATGGAGCCTCAAGTAATATGAGTGCCTTCTCTAATTTCTGTTTGCAATAGACCAGTTCCGCGGTCAGGAATGATGTGTTGTCCTGAGCTTCGTCCCAAATCTGAAATACCTCAGTAATGTATGTATTGTATGTTTGAGCAATATCAGTTATTATGGATGCAATTGTTTCGGGATTTTTTGGAATATTCGTTTTTAATACTCGCTTGGCCGCCCTAATGAAATCATTTTTTAAATGGATAAATTTTTCCGTTGGGTATGACATTAAATGGTTATGTGGTCAAATGTGATCGATGATTAATGGATTGAAATAATTAAAAGGAATTAAAAGGCTAAGAAATATTGAAAATATTTGTGCATGATTAAAAATTAAAGTGATTAAGGTTGTGGTGCCGCTGGTAGATCACGACGGGCTATACGTGAGTTAACTCGAGTGAGGTTTAATACCTGCTCTTGAATTGCCATTTGGTATCTGCCACGCATGAGTTGGAAGAGCTTTCGCAATATGACCAAAAGTATTATGATAGCAAGTATAGTTACAATACCCATTATGCCCACCTTGATGTCGTGCATGTGTGTTTCGTGATTTTCAATGAAATATTCGTTCAATGAAACGGTATTGCCGACGATGGATGTTTCCGGTTGTGTATTGGGTTTAACATTTTCCACGCGTGTTCGACACATTATGATACAGAAACCCGTGTATGGAATTAATATATGTAGGTATTCTCGATCTTATAACAATTTATCGCGTGTTTTATTGCTTCATGCCACTATTATGGCAACATAATACAGTGTAAACAATTCTATATATATGGCATATACCATTCAGTAACAAAAATTTAATCATAAAATATATCAAATTCCAAACGGAAACATTAATAATTATTAATATCATAAATAACTCATATTACCATATACAAATATTATTTTTATTTTCTAAATATTTTACCATATAAATTTAAAATACAGAATTTTGCCATATAAAAAAAAAAAACTGCTACCATTGCAGAACTTTTATAAACATTCAAATAAAATATATACACTATTAGTAATATTAGTTATGCTATAGTTATATGGTATATATATATGGTATGCTACATGATGAGAATTTATTCAAATATCCATCATATTTTAATTTTGCTTATTGGCACTTTTGTTTTGAAAATATGGGTATATAAAAATGTAACATAATATATAGAAATATATTATAAAATATAACTTGAAAAGTGTTAAGTTGACAAAATGTGTATATTACATTTATACAATACTAAATAATTTATAATTTATCAACTAATATAATTACTTTATACATTGTAAAGTTTGAATATTTATTTTTCCACATATTTCTAATGATATATAAATACTTGTTTTTAACTGCGATCATGATGATGATGGTATCATTTTCATATATAAATATTGATGAATAGGAATATTTACTTGCACGTTATTTGGAAATCTGTATACAATGTCAGCAATTGTACTGGTGAATTCACATTTGGATTCTGCAATCTAATATTATTTAATGATCACTACACTATACGATCACGTTTAAATTCATAATAACTATATGTATACGTGGATTATTTTAGAAGGAGTCACTTCTGATGCTTAAGTTTTTATGTTTAAATTTTTCAAAAATTATGACACTTTATCATTGCACGTATTTCAGTATGACCAGTTTCACCTCTATAATAGTTATTATTTTTTTTTCATATACATATGAGAGAGTGAAGTTGTGTTGTGGGAATATATAAGTGGTGTGAATAATAATATAATAATAAACTAAACTAAATGTTATTAAATTAAATTAGAATAAAAAAAATATATATATACTTGTGCTTTCAAACTTTATAATCAACAGAAATATAATAAAAACAATTAAAAAAAAAGTTATCATTATTGAAATAAAAAAAAAAAAAATATAAAAAAAAAACAACAAAATATATAAATATAAAAATAAATAATTAAAAATATTATTATTATTTGTGGACCGTAAGTGATATTCTAGAATTATACAGTAGTGAGTGTAGATATAGCAGTGAAAAAAAAAAAAAAATAAAAATAAATAAACAAATAAAAACAATAAAAAAAAAAAAACATTGAATCAGAGGTGGGTAATAATGAATAATAAAAGGGATAGGTCGATGGAGTTGGAAAAGATAGAGCAAGTGTTTGGAAGGAGTAAGAGGGTGGTAAGGTCACCGAAATTGGTGTTAGAAAGTGGAACGGATTCGGATAGGGAGCAAAGAGGAGATGAGGATATAAATGAACAGGTTAAGGAATTAAGGCGGTTATTTATTGAAATGATGAGGGAAATGAAGGAGAATGTGAAGGAGAGTAGGGTGCAGAGAGAAAGCGCTGATAGAGAGAATAGGGAGCTGAGGGAGATGGTGATGGGGTTAGGAATGGAATTAAAGAGGAGAACGGAAGTGTGGGAGGAAGAAAAGAAAGAGTTATGTCGAAGGATGGTAAAATTGGAAGAGAGAGCAGAAAGGGAGGAAAAGATGAAAAGGAAAAACAATTTAATAGTGAGAGGAATGGATCAAGGTGAGAATGGGAAAGGTAGGGCAGAACAATTTGAGAAAATGGTAATGGAGCGTATGGGGGTTAGGGTGAAGGTGGCTAAGGAGGTGGATATAGGAGGGAAAACGGGGAAGAAGATTAGATTGATGGAAATGGAAACTTTTGAGGAGAAGATGAAAATTATTAAGGGTAAAAATGTGTTGAAGGGGACGGAAATATATATTGAAAATGATTACACAAGGGAGGAACGGGAAGTTAATTCGAAAATAAGAGGGATTTATATGGCAGAGCGGCAGAAAGGGCGGGAGGTAAGAATGGGGTATAGGAAGATTATATTGGAGGGAAAAATTTGGAACTGGGATAAGGAGATAAATGGATTAAAAGAGGAAGGGGGCCAAGGGCTGCCAAAAAACGGAAAGTAAAGGGAAAGAATAAAAATGATAATAATAATAATAATAATAATAATAATAATAATAAGAATGATAATAATAATAATAATAATAATAATAATAATAATAATAATAATAATAATAATAATAATAATAATAATAATAATAATAATAATAATAATAATGATAATGATAATGATAATGATAATGATAATGATAAGGATAATGATAATGATAATGATAATGATAATGATAATGATAATAATAATAATAATGATAATAATAATAATAATAATAGTGATAATAATAATAATAATAATAATAATAATGTGGTTAACGATAAGGATAGGTATAGGAAAAAGAAGATGGAGATGGGAGGGAAGAGAATTGTATGGTTGACGTTGAATGTTAGGGGATTGAAAGGATTTGTAAATAAGGGGAATAATTTGGAGATGTTGGTGGGAGTGGACGCTTTTGTGTTCGTGGAAACATTTGTGGAAGAGTCGGCAATTGATTGGTTTGAAGCTAGGGTAAAAGAATTTGAATTAGGTTGGGTATGGGCGAAAAGAAGAAGTAATAGAGGAAGAGCTAGTGGTGGAATGGTAGTAGGTATAAGGAAGGTGGAGAGGACATGGATGAATATGATGAAGGTAGAAGGGTTGTATGTGGTTAAAATGCTAACGGGACAGGGGGAGGTGGTTATGATACCGGTATATTTGAGGCAGGAGGAATGGGAGAGGGATGTGGATATAATAGTGGAAGTTGTGCATTCAATGAGGGGTGTCAGATGGTTGTTGATGGGTGATTTTAATTGTAGAATAGGAGGGGAGCAAAGGATTTTATATGGGGAAGAGGGGTATATGGGGAGGATCGAGGGATTGGAACGGTGCTCAAGGGATGTGGTAGTAAATGAGAGGGGGAGAAGGATATTGGAATTGTGTGTGGAATGGGATGTAGTGGTGGCGAATGGGTGTGTAAAGGGGGATGAGAGCGGTGAATATACGTATGTTAGTGAACGGGGGTGTTCCGTGATTGATTTGGTTTTGATAAGTAGGGATATTGTGGATTGGTTAAGAGGTTTGAGGGTTTTGGAGAGTGTTGGGTCGGATCACATGCCAGTGGAGGTAGTAGTGGGGAGGCCGGTGGATGAGGTTGTTAGGGCAGTGGGAAACAAAGTGGTATGGAGATGGAGGGAGTGCGAAAAGGAAATGTATATTGCAAGAGTAGAGGATAAGATAAAAGAATATGAAGGGCAGGAAAGTAGTTTGGATAGGATGGTTAAAATATGTATGGAGGTAGCAGGGGGCTTAGGGTGGAATGTGGGGTCGAAGAAAGGGAATTGGAAACAGGAATGGTATGACTGGACGTGTGAGAAAAAGAAGAAGGAAGTAATAAAAAGATTGAGAAAGTGGAAAAAAGTGCGTGGTAAAGAGGAGAGGTTGGGATATGTCAGGTGTAGAAATGAGTATAAGAGATGGTGTGGAAGAAAGAAAATTGAATATGGGAAGGATATGGTAAGGAAGATAAATGAGTGTAGAAATGGGAGTGAATTTTGGAAGTTGGTTGGGGCGCTTAAGAAAAAGAGAAGTGGAGGAGAGGTGTATGGGATTGAGGAGAGGGTGTGGATTGAACATTTCAGGGAACAATATAATAGGGTGGATACGAGTGGGAGGTTAGAGTTTGTGGAGCCGAATGTGGTAAATGAATGGATGGATAGAGATTTTGGATTGGAGGAGGTGGCATGGGTGGTAGGCAAATTGGGTAAGAATAAGGCACCGGGGCAGGATGGGATGCCGGGAGAGTATTTGATGACGTTGGGGGAATCAGCAATGAGGTGGATGGTGAAAGGGATAAATGAATTGTGGAACGAAAAGGAGGATTTGCCGGAGGGGTTTAAGAGGGCGGTAGTGTACCCGTTGTTTAAAAGGGGGGATAGGAAGAGTGTGGAAAACTATAGAGGTATAGTATTTCTGGATGCAATGGAGAAGGTGTTGGCAGGTGTGTTGAATGGGAGAATGGTGGAATGGTTGGAGGAAGAAAGGATATTAAGTGAAAGTCAGGTGGGTTTTAGAAGGGGGTATTCGGCAATGGAACATATAAGCAGTTTAAAGGGCATTGTGGAATTGAAGATGAAGGCAAAGGGGGCGAGGGTGTATGGGTTTTTTGTTGATTTGAAAGCGGCGTTCGATAGTGTTGACAGATGGTTATTGTGGTGTAAGTTGTATGGTAGTGGGGTCTCTAGTAAAATGGTGAGGATGATAAGGAAAATGTATGAGGATGTGGAGGCGTGTGTATGGGGTATTGGTGGGAATTCGGGATATTTTAAGTGTGAAGGAGGTGTGAGGCAGGGGTGTGCATTGAGCCCAACATTATTTAATATATTTATGAATGATTTGTATGAGGAAATTGGAGGTGGATTAAGGATTGCGGGAGGAAACATAAGAATTTTGGCGTATGCTGACGATGTTGTGTGCTTGGCGGAAAATGTGAGGGCAATGCAGGGAATGATGGATAGATTGAATAGTTATTGTAAGAGATGGAAATTAGAGGTAAACTTAAGTAAGTCAAAAATGATGGTGTTTAGGAATGGAGGTAGAGTAAGGAAGGATGAAGTGTGGAAAATGGATGGAAAGATAGTGGAGGTGGTAGGGAGATATAAGTACTTAGGGGTGGAAATGACGGATGGAGGGTCATGGAGTACGCATGTAAAAAATAAGGTGTTGGAGGCAAAAGCGGGTGTGATGCAGGTGTGGGGTGGTATGATGACAAGGACGGAGGTGGGAATAGAAGCGAAGTTAAGAGTGTTGGATGGGGTGATAAGGAGTGTTTTAGGATATGGGTGCCAGGTATGGGGAGTGAAGAGATATGAGGAGGTTGATAGGTTCGAGAGGTATGTGTTGAAAAGAATGATGTGGTTGAATAGGTCGGTTAGGGAATGTGTGGTTTATATGGAATTGGGGAGGGTGCCGTTGTGGGTGCATTGTTTCAGACTGCACGTGAGATTTGTGGTTAGGATGTTGGATAAGGGAGACACAAGGTTGGTGAGAAATATTTTATGGGAAATGGTGGAAAAGAATGTGGGTTGGATAACGGAATGGAAGAAGTGGGCGGAGGTAGTGGAAATGCAATGGAATTGGGAATCAAGGGATGTGGAGTATTGGAGATTAAGGGCGGAGGTGTTGGTACGGAAGGTAGGGGATAAGTGTGTAAAGGAGTTGATAAGCGAGGGAAGGAGACACAAGGAAGATTGGGTGTATCCGGGGCTAAAATGGGGAGAAGGTGTGCAGGGGTATTTTAAGGGAAATTTGAGATTTGAAGAGATAAGAGTGATAATGAGAGTGAGGGGAGATGCGATGGGATTGAATGCCAGAGGATGGGGGAGTGAGCAAAGATGGGTGTGCTCAATGTGCAATATGGGGGTTAATGAGACGGGTTGGCATTTTGTAGGGGAGTGTCCGGTGTTGGGAGGAGTGAGGATGAAATGGATCGGGGTAAGAAGTTTATTAAGGGAGGAGGTGAAGAAGTTGTTGGAAGGGGAGTGGATGAAAGAAAATGGTGAGGTGTTTGGGTGGAAGGGTGTTGCGGGCGTGTTATTGGAGATGGAGAGATATAGGGAAGGTTTGGTTAAGGAGTATAATGGATAGGTGATGGATATAATAAAAAAAAAAACATGTAAACGAGACTCGGGGCTACGGTCGATTGACCAGGCCGCTTGGTCGAGGTCGTTTATTTTCTTTTTTTTTTTTTTTTTTTTTCTTTTTCTGTTTATTTTTTGATTTTTGTTAGGTTAGTATTTTTGATTGTATGTTTGAAAATGTAAATGTAATAGAAAAAAATGTAATGTTATATAAAAAAAAAAAAGAAAGAAATAAATGAATTAGATTATTAAAAAAAAAAAAAAAAATATACATATCACTGCACTGTGTAGCACTATAAAATTGCTATATAACATAAATCGCATTGTAAAATTGATATATATATATTTTAACATAAATTGATTTTTTATATGCGAAATTGTAATCATTTTGAATAAGCAGTTTTGAAAATATCTTATGATAATAAATATTGAGGATTCGGAAATGTTTTTCAACATCAAATGGAACTTTTTGTTTGTTTCTATTTTTATAAAATTTCCGTATAACGGTATAACTATAATGTATATATTTTTTTTTTTTTCTTTTGTTTTATTGTTAAATTAAATTAAACACAATTAACCGTTTTACTGTTAAATCAAAATTGAACACAATTAACTGTTTTAACATTAAATTAAATTAAATTAGACACAATTAACTGTTTTAACTAAATTTAACACTATTAAATATGAAGCCGTCCCATTTGCGGTCTCCATGTAAAGTAATTATTTATATACATTCTAATGTATATATTTATATACGTCCGAAGCCACGGTCGCCATGTAATGCATATATTTATATACATGAGAAGTGTGTAGTGTGTATTTAATGAAAACAACCTTATTCTTTGATGGTCAATATACTTCTAATTTATTTCTTATAAACTGAGAGGTATGTAATATATAATAAGCACAATCAGCATATTATATACTACAACATTGTTATAAAGTGGGGTGGAGAGTGGATATTTTATAAACGCTATTTAATTATTGTAATTTAATACAGATATTTTTTATCTTTTTCGAAAGTTGGTGTTTAAATGCAAAAAATAGAAGAGAATTTACGAAAAGTTACATTTCCATATATATTTGAATTTAATTTCAACTAAAGTTTCATGGCTTTTTGTAAAAAATATTCAAAGTGGTCATATAGAATTTTTATATACATTGGCATTCTTGAATCATTCTGTATATATAATTTACATAATCATAATATAAATAAAATATTCTTATATATATGTATATAAATTAAAATCATTAAATTTAAAATTTAATTAATACAGTTTTTTTTTATAAATCGAATATTTCGATGGAAATTGATTAAACAAAAAAAAACAATATTTAGATGCGATAAATTATACAATGAATTTTGTTTATCGTATATATATTGTTATAGTGTACGATCATTATTATTATATTTATTTATTTAATTTTATCAGTTTTTCCCTATAAATAACAAAAATTATACCTGTAATCTAAACTAAATTACAATTTGGCGATGAATAATTATTATAAAATATATTGTTTATTTTATATATATTATATAAAGCACAATAGATTTTGCTAGATTGCACATAAATAATAAATTAAACTACGAGTAATATTTAGTATACACATGATAAGATGTGATACAATTTTTAAGTTTTATTTTATGTATATAGATAATGTATTATATATTTTGAATGTGTTTTCATCAGTATAGAATAATAAATTTTGCAAATATATATTTGTGGACATATCACACATAACCATATTTGCAAGAATATTTGGGTATTTTCAAT
This sequence comes from Dilophus febrilis, assembly GCA_958336335.1. Classification (NCBI taxonomy): domain Eukaryota; kingdom Metazoa; phylum Arthropoda; class Insecta; order Diptera; family Bibionidae; genus Dilophus; species Dilophus febrilis. The sequence goes on from OY284473.1 coordinate 27,678, forward strand.
AAACTAAACTATAATTTAACATTAATTTTAAAATTAACATTACCACATCGGCATATCTTTATTACATATATATATTTAAATAAAAACAACTTAACTTTATGGAAGCTGACGAACGACTCTCTATCATTATCAATCTATATATATCATATACATTATCTATATTTATTATTACATTGGATGTAATAATAAATACGGGATGTACCTAACAATAATACTACAATATATATAATGATTAAGAATTATATAGATAAAGGGTTTGTCGCCAATAAATTTTTTAACTATACTATATATGATATTGTAAGTTTTGATAAAAATATATGAATAAATATTTCGAATATGACATTTATCTAAACGTACAAATATTGTATAAGGGAGTTGCGTGCATTCAATGACAAATTATTTTAAATATGATGTAGTTTTGGTATAGATCGAATATATAATGGATAAAAATATATCTTGACATCTTTAATTTGTACATGATTTAATTTATATATATATATATATATATATATCAGTGACGTCTGGTCCATAGATTCAACAGATTCATTGAATCTGTTAGTAAAATGACAATACGCAACATATTCTAACTAAGAGGTTATAATCATATTCCCAAAAACACTCACGAAAAATATGTGAAAAAAGGTGTTTGAAAGTTCAAAGTCTTTGACCCTTTTATTATGCATATCAATTGATAACAAAATTAAAAACGAAACTTTTTGTGCGAAGAATAACATAAATACGCTTAAATGCCTGCAATATTCCTAAAAAAATCTATGATAAATCATATATTACATACTCCAATAACTATGCTAAAATTACACAAGAACTTTTAAAATCTGTTTGCATATGAAGTTTTCATTCATAGATTCAATTTTAATTTTGGTGGCGTTACTTATGCATACAGATGAGATTTTCGTATATAGAGGAATATGTTATTTATGTATAGAACGTATAGATTAACATTTGTACAATTTTTTGTTGTTGTATCGCTTTATATACAGAATATATTTTCTTTAGGGCTTTTTGTTGGATTCAATTTTAATTTTGATTGTGTTACTTATGCATATATCCGAGATCTTTGTACACATGGTTAAATGATTTTTATATAGAAAATTTGGGTAACATTTTGCACTATTTTTGTTGTTATACCGTTTTATTTACAAAATTTATTTCTTTTTATTATTATTGAACATTTTAAATCTTTATTTATAAGGATATTTTTTTTAATCGCATATTTAATAAGATGTTTATTTTACATATGTATTATATATTTATATTAGATGCATTGCTTATCAATAAAAAATTGAAAACATAATTAAAATACCATAAGATATAATTAGAGGGGTAGAAAATATGTTAGGTATTTATAAAAAAAAATTGAATCTGAAGGATAAATGATTAGGAATTGTCCCTGATTCACTCCTATATGTTGTTTCATCCGTGATCTATCAAATAATTTCTTTTTTTTTCCCAACTCCTTCAATGAATTTGTTATAGGCTTAAATGTATTTTCTAATATATTTTCAGATTCTATCTGTTGTGATTTAATTGCATTATATTTTTTTTCTAATCACTTTCTGTATTTCTATAATACCTTTTATAGCATTTTCATTCACATTTAGGATTATTATTTTTATTATTATTATTATTATGTGTTGGTATTCGTCGACTTTACAACAACAAATAAATTAAATTAATGATTCATGGTCTTTATATTACAATAAATACATCAAAACCCTTTCTATATCTTCCTGTACATTTTTCACTATCTTTGTCAATAACTAGAAAACCATATTTCAATGTCCAACATTCGCTACACATTTTTTTAAACGTATCATATGACATATCCATATTCACATGCTCATTGTAAATATGTTTTAAATTCATATCGTCTTGTTTGAAAAGCACTATGAAATCATCTGGGTCAGATGATTAAACGCAGGACGGCCGGATGTGGGAACGTATGAATAAAAAGTAATTTTTTGAAATTTAAAAGTATTGTGAAATTATTATTTTGTTTGAATGAATAAATTGAACCCACATACATATTTACCTTCATGGAAAAAACATAATGTTGATGTATAAGTTTAGTGTCGACCAATATGGTACCTAAAATATTTTTAACGTATATAAACACTTATTTATATGATTGTAAATAATCTCCAATTATCGCATATGACTACATTTGAAATCGGAAATAATGTAATTATATATATATATATTATTATATATTATATATAGAATAGCGTTTAAATTTTATCTTTTGTAACGAAAAATGATGTACAACAATTCAACAAATCATATTCTTAAAGTTTAGTATATAATTTTATAAAAAAAAATCTTTAATTTCGCCACCCTTCAAGAAAAACCTTTTTATTATTTAATATAAATCATATGCAAATCAGTTTTTTTTTCTTTTGTTTGTTTACAGAAACAACATGATAATATTTCTATTATAGATCATTAGATTATATAAAAGACTTTGAATAACATACAAATAGACAAAATATAAAGCAATTAAAAACCAATTTAAATAAAATTGATTTAATAAAATATATCTTATGTATTATTATATATTTATAATATTTATATGTTTATATAATATAAAATTATAAAATTTTATATATCGAATAAATTATTGCTGTGGGTATCTATAAATGAATCTTATATATACGTGGCGAGAAAATATTGGGAATTATTTGAGGAAAATGAAAATATATATATATGGGGACGGCAGTGTATTTTTATTCCCTTAATAACACCAATATGTATTTGTATTATGTTATCATATCAACTATACCATAGTTCTATTTTGATGACTTTAATTGAACTAAGAAATAAACAAAAATGAAAAATTCACGCGTATTATTTTGATATATATTTTATTATATATATCGATATATTTATATCAAATATATATCATATTTAAAACGAATCTCATATATATATATATATATATAATAGTGCTTATATAGCGTGTTAAGTGCGAATACACGATAATTTATTAATTTATGTATTAAAAATTATCTTGTTTAATTGACTTTTAAAAAAAAAACTAAAAAAAGTTTATATAAGTACAGTGTGGATGATAATTTGGAGATCAAGAAGCGGTTATAGGTTATAATTGCGCATCAGATTTGGTTAATGATATTCCAATATATATGCATACACCCTGATACTGATACACGACATTGTTATAAAGTGCGGTGGAGATTGGATATTTTATAAACGCTATTTAATTATTGTAATTTAATACAGATATTTTTTATCTTTTTCGAAAGTTGGTGTTTAAATGCAAAAAATAGAAGAGAATTTACGAAAAGTTACATTTCCATATATAATTGAATTTAATTTCAACTAAAGTTTCATGGCTTTTTGTAAAAAATATTCAAAGTGGTCATATAGAATTTTTATATACATTGGCATTCTTGAATCATTCTGTATATATAATTTACATAATCATAATATAAATAAAATATTCTTATATATATGTATATAAATTAAAATCATTAAATTTAAAATTTAATTAATACAGTTTTTTTTTATAAATCGAATATTTCGATGGAAATTGATTAAACAAAAAAAACAATATTTAGATGCGATAAATTATACAATGTCCCGACCAACCAAATCGAGGAAAAATTGTAGAAGATCGTTATAGATTATGCGTTAAAGTCGTGACGAAATTCTTGACGGGTTTGTCAGAGATCGACATCATTAACGATAACGATTTCTTTAACTCTTCGCTATAAAGACTGTTAAATGTAAAAACTATAACGATCTTTAACGAATTATCTATAGCTATCTTTAATGTATATTTGTTATGAAAAGTTAACTAAAATATTTGTATCGATATTTAAAGAAAATAGTTAAATAAACAGGAGAATAAAAAAAAACCTTTCAAATTTTTTATTTTACCTAATTTTTTTAATGCCCTAATATTTTTTATTAATTCAATTTTTTTTAATTTTTAATTTTTTTTATTTTAATTTATTTTTTTTACATATTATATTTTAATTTTATTTTAAGTTGATATAAATTCATACATACTATAATTTTACAATTTTATATATCTGACCCTACCTGAGATTCGAACTCACGTTTTCGTATCTTCGTTATGCCGCATTTAACCAATTAGCTACATCAACCATACATCACTATTCGTGATTTGCAATATATAAATATGCGAAACCGTCGTAAACGATCGCTAACGTATGCTAAAGCCATATCGATTTTTTTTATAAATATGCGTTGTAAAATTTTATTGTTTACGTTATTTGTTATTTTTTATTTTGCAATCGGTACGTAGAATTAAATGAATAATTTGCAAACAATTTTATTTAGTTATTCTTTAACTGTGCATTTTCAACATAATAAAAATAAAAATAATTAAATAAATTAAAAATGTTTAGACATCACAAAATACAAAAAAATACCTGTGAACGCCCACGAAGGCTAGCGTCTGAAAAAAACAAGAATTATGACGTGTTTTTGAAAAGAAAAACGAGCATATCAAATGAAATTATATCGGATATTGGTTCGCGTGCAGGTGTAACGAACAAAGGCAAATCTAATGATGCCGAAACGGGATTGGACACCAATAATTTTATAGAAGATAAATTAAATCACAGTTCTGATACGCCTAATGATTTACAAACGAGCTCTAGTGAAAGTGATACAGAATTTCAACATAATCAACAAATAACGTTAGTATTTATAAAATTATTGTTAAAATATATTTACAGTTGTACAAATGCACAATAACAATTAAAGTTACTTAATAATCACATTCCGCACATATTTATTGTAGATTACAGGATAATAAACTAACAGAAGATACGTCTATGAAAATTAAATTAGCTCAATGGGCGGTTGAAAATGGAATTACACATGTTTCGTTAAACAAATTATTGCGAATTTTAAACGATGATGGAAAATACAAGCTTCCATTGGATGCGAGAACCTTATTACGAACACCCAGGTATGTTTCTAATGTACGGGAAATGGGCAGCGGCCAATACATACATTTAGGTTTACGGAATTATTTGGAAATGTTTGTTGCGGATTATCAACACAAATTGATCAAAAATGAGATAGTACTATCTTTTAGTGTTGACGGTACTCCACTTTCCAAAAGCGGTTCCACAGATTTATGGCCGATTTTTGGCTGCATTCACACAGGTGAAGCACAAAGAAATATTTTCATTGTTGGCATATATGCGGGACCTGGAAAACCGAAAAGTGCTAATCAGTTTTTAAACGAATTCGTAGATGAATTGCTAGATATAACAAATCACAATAAAATTTGCTACAATGATGTTATATATAGTGTTAAGACTAAATTAATTATCGCAGATGCACCGGCATTAGCCTATATTAAGGGTGTCAAAAGCCACGGAGGTTATTTTGCTTGCACGAAATGCGAGGCAAAAGGAACTTACCACTCATTGTCTAAAAATGTCGTATATACAGAATTAAACGCACCTCGGCGTAGCGATCTTTCATTTCGGGAAAGAAAAAGCAGATGCGAAGATGACGATCATTTTACCTCAATTGAACATAGTTGTTTGGAAAAATTATCCATCGATATGATTAGCGATTTCCCGCTTGATAAAATGCACCTCGTAGACGAAGGAATTTGCAAAAAAATACTTCTAAAATTTACAGGTAAAGCAAACCCTCAAAAGTTACCAGCAGCAAAACTTATCGCTATCAACAATCATATAAATAAATGTGCGTTATACATTCCCATGGAGTTTCAGCGTAAAACTAGAAATTTAAAATATGTCTTAAGAATGAAAGCAACTGAATTAAGGTATACTTTTATTTTAGTGTATTTATATATGATGACTAAATATTCTTATTTTCAGGAACTTTCTTTTATATATTGGACCTATCACACTGAAAAGTGCGGATATATCTAAATCGACTTACAATCACTTTGTAAGTTTGAGTTTGGCAATACGAATCTTAACATCTCCATTATACTACATTGAATATAATGCATATGCAAATAATTTACTACTTGAAGTTGTTAAACAATTTTCCAAATTATACGGTGTTAGCAGCGTTACTTATAACACACATGGTTTGATACATTTGGCAGAAGATGCAAGAAAACACGGACCACTAGACAGTTACAGTTGCTACGCTTTTGAAAACTACATTCGAGTATTGAAAAAAATGTTACGCGGTAAAAATTTACCCCTACAGCAGTTGCACAATCGATTACATGAAAGAATCCAAGCTGAAGAAAAAATTACTATATCGAATTCGTTAGTTGGTCCAGAGCTTTCTCATAAACACGATAATACCAATAATTGTACAACAGCCACTTTCTCTAATTTTTGCATTATGGCTGATAAAATTAGTGATAATTGTGTAATGCTTGAAAATAAAACAATTGTTAGGGTTAAACATTTTGTGAACAATAATGGGCAGCAATATTTATATGGAAATGAGTTTGCTGGAACAAATCCATTAAATGACCACGAAACATTTTCAGTCTTCCACATGCTGACGGGGTATTTTGAAATAAAATTGTCAAAACATCCATTGGAAAGTGTAATATGTAAAATGTGTTGTCTACCGAGTGACTCAAACAGCAGTGAATATTTTGTGAGTCCACTCAATCACACACTAACTAAATATAATAATAACTAAATATAATAATAACTCTCATAGAAACTTAATTTAAACAAACATGTAATTATTTTCTGTACAAAAAATTTTTATAATAATAAATAAATGTTATCAAATTGCATATATGTGTTTGTTTTATTGCTTCAGATTATATTTCGATGGACTTGAGATGATCTCTTTATTTCCATCATCTTGGAAAATTGCTAATGGTACACCTATTCCAAAAGGGGATACTAATAGCAATCCTTCTTAATTAAGTCAAAAAAAAAACACATTTTTTCGATTTTATTAAATGAAATAATTAACATTAAATTTTTAATAAAGAATTCATTTCAACAAACAAAAAAATAAATACATTTCCAAATAAAAATAATATAATAAAGATGCACATATTGCACAAAGAAATAGTTTTATCAAGATAAACCAGCCGTACTTAAACTATATGTTTGTTTGACCAAATCAAAGCTTGACTTGAAGTTTGAATGTTTTAAATTGACATTATTCTTTTTCGGTGGTATTATTATTTGCTGATATATTATTGTTATATTTTTTAGATCGTTTTCTGTCGTAATAATGTTGTAAATAATACAAAAATTCATTTTTTGCCTTAAACCAGCAATCCAATTTGTCTTTATTATTGATAAACTCTAGTGCGTTTTCGGATATAAGTTCTAATATAATGTTGGTTGATAATAAATTCTTAAGACGCAGTTTATTTTTTACCCCCGTGTAATTAATCTTTTCTTGAAATTGAAATGAATACACCTTGTTAATCAGCGCTCCAGTGATAACTCTTAATGTGGTGGGATGTGGTATTATGGAACGCAGGAAATTAGCCTAAAATATTTTCATTATATAATCTTCAATTCTCAAATTATTTATTTAAAAACTTTTATACTTACAAATTGTACTTTCGTTTCGTCTTTTAGCAAATCATCTTCAAATTTTAGCAAATCGTCAATGTTTTCAAAGGGCAGTAATTTATTAAACATATCCCCCTCAGGTGAACGAATGGAATGGGATATTAAATTATTGCGATCAATTTTTAATAATCTATCCAACGAGTTTTGTATTTCATTTACTTTTGAAACGAGTTCATTGAATGTTATAATAGGAATTATCATTTGATGTTCCATAATAGTAACATCAACGTCCTTGTTATAATTTAAGCCGGCATCATCAATTACTCCAACATCACGTGTTCCACTAACACCAGTTGCATCACCACATGCTTCAATAACACTACTTGATTCAACAGTACCATTTACTTTACCATCATCGTGTGTTTTTGGTATATTCATCGTGACAACATTCATCGGGTCAAATATTATGTTTTCTAGGATCTCATCACTATCGGTATCATCATCATCACTGTGCTTTTCATTACCTTTAACTTTTAAATGAAAATTCCGGCCAGCCAATTTTGCATAATCTATATTGCATCTATTTCTTTTGTGATTCGTGGATTGCAATTGCGATGCTGCGTCGTATTGCGATGAGAAATGAAAATCGTCTGAATCAAGATCAGATTTGTTGAGCTCTAAAATTTTTTTTACTGCATTTTCGGTTTCCTCGTGGCTGCCTGTATTTGAGAAATTTATTTGAACTTGTACAATAAGATGTTTAAAATACATACCGAAAACACGGGATAATATCGGCTTTACCACATACTGCTTCCAATCAGCTTTCGGTGGCATATTTCGTTTGGCGTATTTATAGGATTGTTGTTTATGCCACTTCACCTATAATGTATTTATTTATAATAAAATTTATTTATAACAAAAAAAAAATTTTTATGTGAAATGCAATAATTATAAAACCGGTCTCACCATGTTATCGTTCACCCAACTGATTGGAATTGCTTCAATTGAAGCATCTTCGAACTCATAAATTTTGTACATTTTTTTTTTTAATATAATGTTATATGGTTTAATTTTTTAATTCATTAATTAATATTTTATTTATTAATTATTATTTAATATTAAAAAACACTGACTGATTTAACAATGCTTTTTTCTTTCCTTTAGTTTTTAGGTTAGGTATTCCTTCGGTAAAAAATAATAAAAGATATAAATACACGAAAAAAAAAAATATATTTTGACAGATCGATAAAACTTTACGGCACGTTGAATATCGTTAAAGACGATTGCGTATAAGTTCGCGTTAAATTCTAAACAAATACTTTACGTTAAATATCGATACATTTACCGAGCGTGATATTTCTTTATATAATTATGTTGCTTTAAATATCGTTATAGTTAGTTAAATCTTTTCCACATAATTTATCAATATGCGACAAAAGACGTTGCTTATCGATAAAGACAGAGAACTAAAAATTGCGTTAGTAATTGTTATCGCAAACCCTGTGGTAATCTTTAAATATAGTTATATATTTTTGAATAATATTAAAAATGCAAAAATTCAGTTACATATCGTCAAAGGTCGTTATGGAATAAAAATATTTTTGTATCGTTTTCTAACGATACGTCACGCATGGTTTATCGGGGTTTATCGTATATATATTGTTATAGTGTACGATCATTATTATTATATTTATTTATTTAATTTTATCAGTTTTTTCCTATAAATAACAAAAATTATACCTGTAATCTAAACTAAATTACAATTTGGCGATGAATAATTATTATAAAATATATTGTTTATTTTATATATATTATATAAAGCACAATAGATTTTGCTAGATTGCACATAAATAATAAATTAAACTACGAGTAATATTTAGTATACACATGATAAGATGTGATACAATTTTTAAGTTTTATTTTATGTATATAGATAATGTATTATATATTTTGAATGTGTTTTCATCAGTATAGAATAATAAATTTTGCAAATATATATTTGTGGACATATCACACATAACCATATTTGCAAGAATATTTGGGTATTTTCAATAAACTAAACTATAATTTAACATTAATTTTAAAATTAACATTACCACATCGGCATATCTTTATTACATATATATATTTAAATAAAAACAACTTAACTTTATGGAAGCTGACGAACGACTCTCTATCATTATCAATCTATATATATCATATACATTATCTATATTTATTATTACATTGGATGTAATAATAAATACAGGATGTATCTAACAATAATACTACAATATATATAATGATTAAGAATTATATAGATAAAGGGTTTGTCGCCAATAAATTTTTTAACTATACTATATATGATATCGTAAGTTTTGATAAAAATATATGAATAAATAATTCGAATATGACATTTATCTAAACGTACAAATATTGTATAAGGGAGTTGCGTGCATTCAATGACAAATTATTTTAAATATGATGTAGTTTTGGTATAGATCGAATATATAATGGATAAAAATATATCTTGACATCTTTAATTTGTACATGATTTAATTTATATATATATATATATATATATATATATATATATATATCCAAGTCATTTAACAGGATAGGTATTTTAACAATATTTTATAAATTATATGTTTTGCCGATGTCATTGCCAATTAGTACCTTTAATTTTAATTGTGTATATAAATGTCAAATATTGTTGAGGTTTTATATTCATTTATTTTTTTTTTATTTCATTAAATTAACTTATTAGATGAATTAGGGCCAAGTGGATAAAACTTCAACAAAAATTAATTTTAAAACACATTTAATTTTTTTATAATTATACATTTATTTTGATTTTTAATTCTAATAATGTTTTATATTTATTTCAATTATGCACTTATATTATATATATATTCTTTTAAAATTTTAATTTAATTTTTATTATATTTAATTCTATCTAATTCTTAAATTTATTTTCTATTTAAATTTATACATAAAATAAATAAATTTTTCGCTATACAACCAACAATCAGGTTTTAGCGTCCAACAACAGTCTTCTGTTTTTAGTTTCTTAATTTGCGGCTTTTACGGTGTCGGTAATTAGCCGTACGACCAACCGCAAGCGGAAAATACAACTCTGTGTTAAAATTCAGATTCGAAAAATAACCGAAAACACAAAACAGATTTTATGCATTAAGTAGGATTCGAACCCACGACCCCAAAACTTCGTTAGAATTTTAGGTTGGCGTTTTTAACATTTACATCACAGAGTTATAAAAAAAAAATTTTAATGTATACATATATATTTATATTTAATTGTAACTTATTTCGTTATATTGGTTCAAGATAGATAAGTAAGATAAAAAAGAATGAAAATATTAACAAGTAATATTTCAAATAAAATAATAAAATTCATTATATATGTATATACGATTATATGAACTTTTTAAATATGATGTAGTTTTGGTATAGATCGAATATATAATGGATAAAAATATATCTTGACATCTTTAATTTGTACATGATTTAATTTGTATATATATATATATATATATATCAGTGACGTCTGGTCCATAGATTCAACAGATTCATTGAATCTGTTAGTAAAATGACAATACGCAACATATTCTACCTAAGAGGTTATAATCATATTCCCAAAAACACTAACGAAAAATATGTGAAAAAAGGTGTTTGAAAGTTCAAAGTCTTTGACCCTTTTATTATGCATATCAATTGATAACAAAATTAAAAACGAAACTTTTTGTGCGAAGAATAACATAAATACGCTTAAATGCCTGCAATATTCCTAAAAAAATCTATGATAAATCATATATTACATACTCCAATAACTATGCTAAAATTACACAAGAACTTTTAAAATCTGTTTGCATATGAAGTTTTCATTCATAGATTCAATTTTAATTTTGGTGGCGTTACTTATGCATACAGATGAGATTTTCGTATATAGAGGAATATGTTATTTATGTATAGAACGTATAGATTAACATTTGTACAATTTTTTGTTGTTGTATCGCTTTATATACAGAATATATTTTCTTTAGGGCTTTTTGTTGGATTCAATTTTAATTTTGATTGTGTTACTTATACATATATCCGAGATCTTTGTACACATGGTTGAATGATTTTTATATAGAAAATTTGGGTAACATTTTGCACTATTTTTGTTGTTATACCGTTTTATAAAATTTATTTCTTTTTATTATTATTGAACATTTTAAATCTTTATTTATAAGGATATTTTTTTTAATCGCATATTTAATAAGATGTTTATTTTACATATGTATTATATATTTATATTAGATGCATTGCTTATCAATAAAAAATTGAAAACATAATTAAAATACCATAAGATATAATTAGAGGGGTAGAAAATATGTTAGGTATTTATAAAAAAAAATTGAATCTGAAGGATAAATGATTAGGAATCGTCACTGATTCACTCCTATATGTTGTTTCATCCGTGATCTATCAAATAATTTCTTTTTTTTTCCCAACTCCTTCAATGAATTTGTTATAGGCTTAAATGTATTTTCTAATATATTTTCAGATTCTATCTGTTGTGATTTAATTGCATTATATTTTTTTTCTAATCACTTTCTGTATTTCTATAATACCTTTTATAGCATTTTCATTCACATTTAGGATTATTATTTTTATTATTATTATTATTATGTGTTGGTATTCGTCGACTTTACAACAACAAATAAATTAAATTAATGATTCATGGTCTTTATATTACAATAAATACATCAAAACCCTTTCTATATCTTCCTGTACATTTTTCACTATCTTTGTCAATAACTAGAAAACCATATTTCAATGTCCAACATTCGCTACACATTTTTTTAAACGTATCATATGACATATCCATATTCACATGCTCATTGTAAATATGTTTTAAATTCATATCGTCTTGTTTGAAAAGCACTATGAAATCATCTGGGTCAGATGATTAAACGCAGGACGGCCGGATGTGGGAACGTCTGCACTGCTAAGCATGAAATCAATATGAAATAACTGAATTATTTGAATTTAAATTTAATAAATGAATTAATAGAATAAATGAAATGACGAGAATGGAAGAAAGTGAGAGTGTGATATAGAACGTGGCGTAAAGCGCATCACATTATTTATATATTTAATTATTTTTTTTGATTAATTAAAGTATGAATAAAAAGTAATTTTTTGAAATTTAAAAGTATTGTGAAATTATTATTTTGTTTGAATGAATAAATTGAACCCACATACATATTTACCTTCATGGAAAAAACATAATGTTGATGTATAAGTTTAGTGTCGACCAATATGGTACCTAAAATATTTTTAACGTATATAAACACTTATTTATATGATTGTAAATAATCTCCAATTATCGCATATGACTACATTTGAAATCGGAAATAATGTAATTATATATATATGTGGGAAACGACGCCCATGAATGTTGTTGAGGGGAAGTTAATTAATTAATATAATATAGAGAATTGTAAATGAGTGGAGCTATAATTATAATTGCTATAATATGGGTGATTGTAAGTTAGTTAATGGTATAATATCAGCGGAGTCGGTTTTGCCTATATTTTTTATAGTTTATATTTGATATGTTATACCTATTGTGAATTAAAATGAATTAAAACAAATTGAAATAAAAAAATTGAATCAAATCGCGAAGCTTAAATTTATTAAAAATTCCCCCTCCCACAAATGGTGTCAGAAGTGTTGCCAGTTAAAAATTTTTTATTGAAAGTAAAGGAAAATTTAAAGTAAAGCAAAACTAAAAGCAAAGGAAAAGTGAAAGCAAAGGAAAAGTGAAAACAAAGGAAACGTGCAAGCAAAGGAAAAGTGAAAACAAAGGAAAAGTGAAGGCAAACGAAAAGTGATAAGGACATGGTAAGAAAAAGTAATAAGAATTGAAAAGTGATAAGGACACGGCAAGAAAAAACAATAAGAAAAGTTAATTATATCATTAAACTTTCACGAGAATTCTGGAATGTTAATGATATAGAAATTATTTGGAAAAAGTATATAATGATAGAAATCAATATAATATATTATTTGAAACAATAGAAATTATTTGAAAAAAATTTAAACAATAAGTACTGTATTTTATTATATACCTTTATATACTTTATATACGTTATGGTAATACAAAGTCATTCAATTTATAGTGAATGAAGCAAAGTATTAAAAAAAAAAAAATATTTTTTTTTCACGTTTCATAATTAATATATTTTGGGAATTATTCATATATATTATTAATAATATCAACATTGTAAAGAAATAAAAATATTTTTTTTATATTTTGAAAAATATAGCTTTTTTTTAATAAATATACTATTAAAATTAAAATTATTTAGAAAAAAAAAAGTCAGTGTTAAGTGTATTCAGTAGTACGTGTTTTTCTGAATGGATAAACATATTAGCCATTTTACAGTGAAACAATTACAAGAAATACTAAAAGCAAAAAATCAGCCAATTTATTACAAGGTAAAACCAGATTTAATTAAACGACTTAAAATAGTGATGTCAACCGAAAATATCGCTAAAGCGTATCCAACTGACTCAGCTGGCGAAATATATCAAAAAACGTCTAGAAGTGAAAAATCAAATATGAATCCTGCAAATATTAACGTCACATCAAACTCCAACTCAAATGGTGTTACGTTACGTGATGTAGAGGATTCCTTTGAAAGGTTTGATGGCGAATCATCACTAGGCGTTGAAGAATTTTTAAATGATTTCGAGGCGAATGCAGTAGTATTTGGGTGGAATGCAATGCAAAAATACATCTACCTTAGGAAGTTATTAAAAGGTGCTGCTAAATTAGCAGTCGAGTCAATAACAGGTATAAATAATTATGCATTATTAAAAGATTTATTAATCGAAGAATTTTCAAGTGAAACCACCAGTGCAGCTGTTCATAAAAAGCTGTCGACAACGAAAAAATCCAATGACGAAAGTTTTATAAATTATATATACAGTATGCGTAAAATTGCAGCCAGAGGAGGAGTCGATGAGAAATCTTTGATAGGATACATAATTTCAGGTATACCTGATAGCAGTCGAAACAAAATAATTTTATACGAAGCGGATAGTATCGACGAATTGAAGAAGAAAATTAAAATATATGCGGAAATTAAACAACAAAGTTATGAAGAATCAAGAAATTATTCTAAACCGAGTAATTATCAGTCAAGTTATAGTAATAATAGTAATAATAATAAACCAGGTAAGAGCGACTTAAACCCCAGATGTACTTTATGTGGTGCTTTAAACCATGCCACGCAGTTTTGTCCGCAACGAGAAAAGGGACCTCGTTGTTTTAAATGTAACCAGTTTGGTCACATTGCACCAAGGTGTAACAAGTCATCAAAACCACAACAACCACATAACGTTAATTGTATCACCACCGTGGATATGAGCGTTAAGGTAAATTTATATTCAACCACGGTCGGCGCATTAGTCGACACAGGAAGCGACGTCACATTGTTAAAGGAATCCATTTACAATAAATTAAAGTGCGTACCAGCATTGAATTATTCTGCTATGTTTTTACAGGGATTAGCAAGAAGTATTCATCGTACAATTGGATTATTTAAGGCTAATGTAATAATAAATGATCAAAATTTTGTATTTGACTGTCATGTAGTATCCGATGAAATAATTACAACAGATATGCTAATCGGAAGAAATGTGCTAGATGATGTTTCGATATTGATAAGTGAAGGTAAAGTAACAATTAAAAAAAACACGAAGTCATATAATTTGTCTGAAAACGATATAAATGAAATTGACGTTAACGTATTTAACATCGAGAGTAATTACTATGAAAGTGTTGCTCAAATTACGCAAGATTGGATTAGCAAAGACGTAATTCAATTAATTGAAAATTATAATCCAAAAATACCAAAGACGTCGTGTATAAAAATGAATATCAATCTTGAAGATGAAATCCCAGTATTTCAACCACCGAGACGATTAGCACCAGCGGAAAAGGAGATAGTCCAGCAGCATATTACTGAATGGTTAGATAAGGGTATAATTCAACACAGTTCGTCAGATTTTGCTAGCCCAATCGTGCTGGTTAAAAAGAAAAATAACGATACAAGGCTTTGCGTGGATTATAGAAAACTGAATAGGAAAATTATAAAAGACCGATATCCTTTACCGATTTTGGAGGATATTTTAGAGAATCTGTATGATGCACGGATATTTTCAAAGCTAGATTTAAAGAATGGATTTTTCCATGTCGATGTTGGTAAACAGTCAATAAAATATACGGCGTTTATAACACCGAATGGCCAGTATGAATTTTTAAAAACTCCTTTTGGCTTATGTAATTCCCCATCGGTATTTCAGCGTTATATTAATACCATATTTGATAAATTGATTAAGGATGGTGTTTTACTATTGTATATGGATGATATTATTATTCCATCACGCGATGAAAAAGAAAATTTGGCAAAATTGAAATTAGTATTTGCAACGTCCGAAGAGAATGGATTGATAATTAATTTTAAGAAATGTAAGTTTATACAAAATTCCATTGATTTTCTAGGTCATGTAATAAAGGACGGTACGATCAAACCATCTACCGAAAAGACAGAAGCAATTAGACGTTTCCCAGTTCCAAAAAATGTAAAAGATACCCAGAGTTTTTTGGGATTGGCCGGATTCTTCAGAAAGTTTATTAAAAATTTTTCGATTTTAGCAAGACCATTAAGTGAATTGCTTAAAAAAGACATTACATTTAATTTTGGGGCGAGCCAGATGGAAGCATTCAATAATTTAAAGGGAAAATTATGCAACGATCCCGTACTTAAATTATACAACCCGCATTATGATACGGAATTGCATACAGATGCAAGTATGCTGGGTTTCGGCGGTTGTTTATTGCAGAGGCAGCCTGAAGATCAGGCGATGCACCCCGTATTTTTTATTAGCTATAAGACTACAGAAACCGAATCAAAGTATTGCAGTTATACGCTGGAAGTGCTCGCAATAATAAAGTGTTTACAGAAATTACGAACTTATTTATTAGGAATACCATTTCATATTTACACCGATTGTAAGGCATTCCAACAAACGATGAATAAAAAAAATTTGTGCACCAAGGTGGCCAGGTGGGCTCTCGCGTTAGAGGAATACCAATATAAAATATGTCATCGATCGGGTTCCAGTTTGCGTCATGTTGATGCTCTAAGCCGTAATCCAGCGGTAATGTCAATAGAATCTGGAATAACTGAAAGTATAAAATTAGCTCAGCAGGCTGATAAGAACTGCAAATTAATTATTGAAGTATTAAAAACTACAGCATATGAAAATTATTGTATAAGAAATGAAATATTGTTTAGATTTAAAGAAGGCAATCATGTTTTAGTTGTACCAAGGGTGATGGAAAATGAAATCATAAAAAATATTCACGAAAAGGGTCACATAAATGCAAAGAAGACACAAATAACATTGGAACAGTCATACGACTTTGCAGAAATTGGTAAGAAAGTTAGAAGAATTATTGATAACTGTATTCCTTGTATTCTAGCAAGCAGAAAGCAGGGACGACAAGAAGGGTTTCTAAATCCAATCAACAAATTTGATCAGCCACTTAACACATATCATATGGATCACCTCGGACCTTTGCCATCAACAGCTAAAATGTACAGATACCTTTTTGTTGTAGTCGATGGATTTTCTAAGTTTGTATGGATTTATCCTGTCAAAAATACAACAACAGAAGAGGTAGTGAACAAATTGGAATTGCAGCAAACGGTTTTTGGGAATCCAAGGCGAATAATTTGTGACAGAGCTGGTTGTTTCACGTCAAATTTGTTTGAAAAGTATTGTGAAGAACAAAAAATTCAGCTGGTGCGTACAACTACAGGAATCGCAAGGGGAAATGGTCAAGTCGAAAGATTCAATAGCATGATCATTTCAATTTTAAGCAAAATCTCAATCAAAGATCCTCAGAAATGGTACAAATATGTGTCTCAATTACAAAGATCATTAAATTCAACAATTTCGAGGAGCACAAATAAAACGCCTTTCGAATTGATGTTTGAGGTAACGATGATGAATCCAGAGGATCATAATCTAAATCAAATTATAGAAGAAGAAATAATCATATTTTTTGAAGATCATCGTAATGTATTAAGAAAAGACGCAAAATTACAGATCGGCGAAATTCAGAGAGAAAACGAAAAAAACTACAACAAGAACAGAAAAGATTCAATAAAATATAAGGTAGGAGAATTAGTTGCCGTTCAAAGAACCCAATTTGGACAGGGAATAAAATTACATCCTAAATTTCTGGGCCCATATAGGGTAATAAAAATAAAAAGGAATGATAGGTATGATGTAGAGAAGGTCGCAGCTGGTGAAGGTCCAATAAAAACGTTTACAGCGGCGGATATGATGAAGCCATGGGCAAATCCTTTTTGTGATGAGTCGTCCGGGTCGGAAGACTAATGAGGATGGCCGAATGTGGGAAACGACGCCCATGAATGTTGTTGAGGGGAAGTTGATTAATTAATATAATATAGAGAATTGTAAATGAGTGGAGCTATAATTATAATTGCTATAATATGGGTGATTGTAAGTTAGTTAATGGTATAATATCAGCGGAGTCGGTTTTGCCTATATTTTTTATAGTTTATATTTGATATGTTATACCTATTGTGAATTAAAATGAATTAAAACAAATTGAAATAAAAAAATTGAATCAAATCGCGAAGCTTAAATTTATTAAAAATTCCCCCTCCCACATATATATATTATTATATATTATATATAGAATAGCGTTTAAATTTTATCTTTTGTAACGAAAAATGATGTACAACAATTCAACAAATCATATTCTTAAAGTTTAGTATATAATTTTATAAAAAAAAATCTTTAATTTCGCCACCCTTCAAGAAAAACCTTTTTATTATTTAATATAAATCATATGCAAATCAGTTTTTTTTTTCTTTTGTTTGTTTACAGAAACAACATGATAATATTTCTATTATAGATCATTAGATTATATAAAAGACTTTGAATAACATACAAATAGACAAAATATAAAGCAATTAAAAACCAATTTACATAAAATTGATTTAATAAAATATATCTTATGTATTATTATATATTTATAATATTTATATGTTTATATAATATAAAATTATAAAATTTTATATATCGAATAAATTATTGCTGTGGGTATCTATAAATGAATCTTATATATACGTGGCGAGAAAATATTGGGAATTATTTGAGGAAAATGAAAATATATATATATGGGGACGGCAGTGTATTTTTATTCCCTTAATAACACCAATATGTATTTGTATTATGTTATCATATCAACTATACCATAGTTCTATTTTGATGACTTTAATTGAACTAAGAAATAAACAAAAATGAAAAATTCACGCGTATTATTTTGATATATATTTTATTATATATATCGATATATTTATATCAAATATATATCATATTTAAAACGAATCTCATATATATATATATATATATATAATAGTGCTTATATAGCGTGTTAAGTGCGAATACACGATAATTTATTAATTTATGTATTAAAATGTTTAATTGACTTTTAAAAAAAAAACTAAAAAAAGTTTATATAAGTACAGTGTGGATGATAATTTGGAGATCAAGAAGCGGTTATAGGTTATAATTGCGCATCAGATTTGGTTAATGATATTCCAATATATATGCATACACCCTGATACTGATACACGACATTGTTATAAAGTGGGGTGGAGAGTGGATATTTTATAAACGCTATTTAATTATTGTAATTTAATACAAATATTTTTTATCTTTTTCGAAAGTTGGTGTTTAAATGCAAAAAATAGAAGAGAATTTACGAAAAGTTACATTTCCATATATATTTGAATTTAATTTCAACTAAAGTTTCATGGCTTTTTGTAAAAAATATTCAAAGTGGTCATATAGAATTTTTATATACATTGGCATTCTTGAATCATTCTGTATATATAATTTACATAATCATAATATAAATAAAATATTCTTATATATATGTATATAAATTAAAATCATTAAATTTAAAATTTAATTAATACAGTTTTTTTTTATAAATCGAATATTTCGATGGAAATTGATTAAACAAAAAAAACAATATTTAGATGCGATAAATTATACAATGAATTTTGTTTACCGTATATATATTGTTATAGTGTACGATCATTATTATTATATTTATTTATTTAATTTTATCAGTTTTTCCCTATAAATAACAAAAATTATACCTGTAATCTAAACTAAATTACAATTTGGCGATGAATAATTATTATAAAATATATTGTTTATTTTATATATATTATATAAAGCACAATAGATTTTGCTAGATTGCACATAAATAATAAATTAAACTACGAGTAATATTTAGTATACACATGATAAGATGTGATACAATTTTTAAGTTTTATTTTATGTATATAGATAATGTATTATATATTTTGAATGTGTTTTCATCAGTATAGAATAATAAATTTTGCAAATATATATTTGTGGACATATCACACATAACCATATTTGCAAGAATATTTGGGTATTTTCAATAAACTAAACTATAATTTAACATTAATTTTAAAATTAACATTACCACATCGGCATATCTTTATTACATATATATATTTAAATAAAAACAACTTAACTTTATGGAAGCTGACGAACGACTCTCTATCATTATCAATCTATATATATCATATACATTATCTATATTTATTATTACATTGGATGTAATAATAAATACAGGATGTACCTAACAATAATACTACAATATATATAATGATTAAGAATTATATAGATAAAGGGTTTGTCGCCAATAAATTTTTTAACTATACTATATATGATATTGTAAGTTTTGATAAAAATATATGAATAAATATTTCGAATATGACATTTATCTAAACGTACAAATATTGTATAAGGGAGTTGCGTGCATTCAATGACAAATTATTTTAAATATGATGTAGTTTTGGTATAGATCGAATATATAATGGATAAAAATATATCTTGACATCTTTAATTTGTACATGATTTAATTTGTATATATATATATATATATATATATATATATATATCAGTGACGTCTGGTCCATAGATTCAACAGATTCATTGAATCTGTTAGTAAAATGACAATACGCAACATATTCTAACTAAGAGGTTATAATCATATTCCCAAAAACACTCACGAAAAATATGTGAAAAAAGATGTTTGAAAGTTCAAAGTCTTTGACCCCTTTATTATGCATATCAATTGATAACAAAATTAAAAACGAAACTTTTTGTGCCAAGAATAACATAAATACGCTTAAATGCCTGCAATATTCCTAAAAAATTCTATGATAAATCATATATTACATACTCCAATAACTATGCTAAAATTACACAAGAACTTTTAAAATCTGTTTGCATATGAAGTTTTCATTCATAGATTCAATTTTAATTTTGGTGGCGTTACTTATGCATACAGATGAGATTTTCGTATATAAGGCATGTTAAGGCGAATTCGAATTTTTTAAATTCAAAATTTTGACATTTACTTGTGGACAACAATAATTATTATTGTATGTACAAATTATAGAAATTATATATGGTCTAGTGTATTTATGCTAAAGCAGTTAAAGTTATTCAACATTTGTGATAATTAAATAAATATTATATTAATAATTAATATCGTTTACATTTGTAATTTTGTTTTTATTATTTTATTATTATTGTTATTTATTATAATTATATTTTAAGTTTATATATATATTTTAAGTTTTCATTTTTATATTGTATTCAAAGAATTGTCTTTGTGAACAAGGAATTAATATGGTACGTAAAAAATATAAAAATAATATAAATATTTTGTCTTTGTTCGTGTTTGTTAATTGTGCTTTTATTTTGTTTATTTTTCAGTGTGAATATTTAAAAAAAATTAATTTATATTGTGGAGGTTTAGATCCATTTACAAATGAATGGAGCCGATGTTTGGATCCACTTCCAAACAAAATTTTTTTTTATGATATAGTATCATATTTGATATTGAGTTAAGTCTTTCCTTTTTAAAGCAGCGATCCATTGCTTCCTTCGTGTGGTCGACAACTTTTTTAAAATAACACCCGAACCAGAACGAACTACAGGTATAGCAAAAAATTTAAGGTTCAAATCACGATTTGAACGTGATGAACATTTATACACTCCACAAAATGCAGGCATAATAAAACCATATGCTATTTATTTAATATTATATAATAATAATTATTATTATTATTAATATTATTAATATTATTGTTATTATTATTATTATTATTATTATTTATTTATTTATTTATTTATCAATTTACGGGACCGATTTATTATTATTTTGTTTTATTTACATTTCATACACAATGCACACAATAAAAAAAATTTATTTTATTCGGTTGTCCACAAGTAAATGTCAAAATATATTTACGACGAATTCAACCGAAAACTTAACATGCCTTATAGAGGAATATGTTATTTATGTATAGAACGTATAGATTAACATTTGTACAATTTTTTGTTGTTGTATCGCTTTATATACAGAATATATTTTCTTTAGGGCTTTTTGTTGGATTCAATTTTAATTTTGATTGTGTTACTTATACATATATCCGAGATCTTTGTACACATGGTTAAATGATTTTTATATAGAAAATTTGGGTAACATTTTGCACTATTTTTGTTGTTATACCGTTTTATAAAATTTATTTCTTTTTATTATTATTGAACATTTTAAATCTTTATTTATAAGGATATTTTTTTTAATCGCATATTTAATAAGATGTTTATTTTACATATGTATTATATATTTATATTAGATGCATTGCTTATCAATAAAAAATTGAAAACATAATTAAAATACCATAAGATATAATTAGAGGGGTAGAAAATATGTTAGGTATTTATAAAAAAAAATTGAATCTGAAGGATAAATGATTAGGAATCGTCCCTGATTCACTCCTATATGTTGTTTCATCGGTGATCTATCAAATAATTTCTTTTTTTTTCCCAACTCCTTCAATGAATTTGTTATAGGCTTAAATGTATTTTCTAATATATTTTCAGATTCTATCTGTTGTGATTTAATTGCATTATATTTTTCTGATCACTTTCTGTATTTCTATAATACCTTTTATAGCATTTTCATTCACATTTAGGATTATTATTTTTATTATTATTATTATTATGTGTTGGTATTCGTCGACTTTACAACAACAAATAAATTAAATTAATGATTCATGGTCTTTATATTACAATAAATACATCAAAACCCTTTCTATATCTTCCTGTACATTTTTCACTATCTTTGTCAATAACTAGAAAACCATATTTCAATGTCCAACATTCGCTACACATTTTTTTAAACGTATCATATGACATATCCATATTCACATGCTCATTGTAAATATGTTTTAAATTCATATCGTCTTGTTTGAAAAGCACTATGAAATCATCTGGGTCAGATGATTAAACGCAGGACGGCCGGATGTGGGAACGTCTGCACTGCTAAGCATGAAATCAATATGAAATAACTGAATTATTTGAATTTAAATTTAATAAATGAATTAATAGAATAAATGAAATGACGAGAATGGAAGAAAGTGAGAGTGTGATATAGAACGTGGCGTAAAGCGCATCACATTATTTATATATTTAATTATTTTTTTTGATTAATTAAAGTATGAATAAAAAGTAATTTTTTGAAATTTAAAAGTATTGTGAAATTATTATTTTGTTTGAATGAATAAATTGAACCCACATACATATTTACCTTCATGGAAAAAACATAATGTTGATGTATAAGTTTAGTGTCGACCAATATGGTACCTAAAATATTTTTAACGTATATAAACACTTATTTATATGATTGTAAATAATCTCCAATTATCGCATATGACTACATTTGAAATCGGAAATAATATAATTATATAACACTTCGTTCAATAATGTGTGTGACTAATTAATTAAAACACATTTTTTTGCCAAAATTCGTTTTTATTCATCAAGATAGTCCCCTTTTAGGGAGATACAATCATTCCAACGCTTTTCCAATCTTTCGATACCGCCTTTGTAAAACGATTTTTCTTTGCCTTCAAAATAGGCGTTAGTTTCGGCGATTACTTCATCATTTGAGCCAAATCTCTTACCACGGAGCATCCTTTTGAGGTCTGCGAAGAGCCAGTAGTCGCTGGGGGCTAAATCTGGAGAATGCGGTGGATGGGGAAGCAATTCAAAGCCCAATTCGTTCAATTTTGCCATCGTTTTCATTGATTTGTGACACGGTGCATTGTCTTGGTGGAACAACACTTTTTTCTTCGCCATATGAGGCCGTTTCTTTGCGATTTCGACTTTCAAACGCTCCAATAACGCTATATAATAGTCGCTGTTGATGGTCTGCCCCTTCTGGAGATAGTCGATGAATATTATTCCATGCGCATCCCAAAATACAGACGCCATAACCTTGCCAGCCAACTGCTGCGTCTTTGGTCGCTTTGGGCGGCTTTCGCCGGCTGCATGCCACTCAGCAGACTGCCGATTTGACTCTGGAGTGAAATGGTGGATCCATGTTTCATCCATTGTGATGTACCGTCGCAAAAACTCCGACTTATTGCGCGTAAACATGTCCAAACAGCTCTTTGAATCATCGGTTCGTTGTTGTTTTTGCTCCGGTGTGAGCAAACGCGGCACCCATTTGGAACACACCTTTTTCATACCCAAATGTTCGTGTATTATGGTTTGTACACTGCCTGCTGATATCTTCAGAATGTCAGCAATCTCCCTCACTTTCACTTTACGGTTGGACATAATGATTTTCAGTGTTTTTTCAACGTTTTCCGGAATAACAGCGTCATTTGGCCTTCCAGTAGATGGAATGTCATCGGTGTCTGTACGACCACGTTTGAATTCGGCATACCAATAACAAATGCTTCTTTTTGATGGAGCAGAGTCCGAGTAATGTTTTTCAAGCCATTCCTGACATTGAACAGTATTTTTTTTCATTAAAAAACAATGATAAATCAGCACACGGAATTGCTTTGAATTCATTTTTTTTTAAAACACAAAAATAGCGTCACTTATAGCACTGTAACTTGTAAACAAATGATCTGATTAACATATGATGTTGACAGTAAGCCTTAAAAGGTTGCCAAATGCGAAAAAAAATATTGATTTAGTTCTAGGGACGCCATCTATGTGTCAGTCACACACATTATTGAACGAAGTGTTATATTCTATAATAATAATAATAATAATAAAAAATTTGATAAAAAAAAAAAACGATAAAAAATTCTTTAAAAAAAATAAAATAATTCTTTTTATTATTATTATTAAATGAAAATCAATATTTTAATTATTCTTATCTCTATATTATGTATTTATTTATTGTAATATAGTAATGTGCAACACACAGCAGTAATAAATTAAGTTTATATATAAAACAAATGATGCGCGCGTCGACGCCGTTTAAATATCAAATATCAAATATCAAATATTAAATATTATTATTATTAATAAATTTCTTATTATTTATTTTTTATATTTTGTATTGTAATCTTTTGTTTAGATTAAAACAAATGTTTAAAATATATAAAATATTGTATATGGAAATGAGAATGAAATTAAAAAAAAAAATCAAATCCACAAATCCAAATCAAATCACAACAAAAAAAAACACAATTCAATGAAATGCGACATTATAAAATGCAAAAAAAAAAATAAATTCCCAAATACACACCTAAAGGTGGAATTATCGCATTCGATTACGATAGACGATTGTCGTCAAACATACGATTTTTTCATTTTTGCAATTATGGCAGACGATATCGTCGGTTTAAGACGATAATTTTTGACGATAGGGTATTAGTAGCTATCGTTACGATTGTCGTTTGTATTGCTTTCTATTGTTTTTGTTCATTTATTCAATTTTAATATTCATAAAAAGTACAAAAGCAATTCTCATAAAAATAATACTTTCAATCTCATTCTCATAGAAATAATAAACTTTTTGTTTTTCTATATGAAAATCATTTGCCACAACAATATTCACGGAGACGATATACAAATAATATCGATACCCACAAAATCGACTACTATAATATCAAAATAATTGATTATCGTAATTTTAGACGATAGGCGATAGACGATGGTATCGACTCTCATAATGCCACCCCTGAACAAAAAAAAAAATTATAATAACAAAATAAAAAACTCCACATTTTTTTCTCCATATATTGCGCATGCACGGATTTCACTTTATTGTTTTTTTATTCAATTAATTTAATTTAACAAAGAATTTGAATTAAACTTACCTGGAAATTGATTGTTTTTTGATGTTTTTTTTGATGTTTAATCAATCAATGAAATGATTTTACCTTTTTTTCCTATTTTACCTTCTTCCTTTACCTTAATTGTCTGTTTTATTAAATTATCTGCAAACAAACTAAAATAAGTAATCAAAAATTTTCCCACTTAATTTAATTTAAATCAATTCTTCAAATCACACAATAAAAATTTAAAATTAAATTAATTTATACTTAATTTTAAACTTAATTCAATCACAACTGAAACGGTTATAATACAATACAATACAATACAATGAAAAATTATTTTAATTCTATTAGTATTTTGAAGACGACGACGACGACATTACGATGATCGATTGATGATCGTTTGATCGTTTGATTGATTGATGATTATTTGTTTGCGCATATAGATAGATAAAACGAATAAAGTTTTCATGTCATATAGATATGATTTGAGAAAAATGATGATGAAAAGAAAAAACAGGAAAATATAAAATACCAAAAAAGCTTTCGAATTCATTGATAAAAAACCAATTTCGAAAACCAACTTCGAAATGTACAAATGTAGATAATGTTAAAAAGCTTTTCTTTTTTTTTTTGCAACTAAAACACACCACCACCACCACAATTCAAAATGATTACAAACAAAATGGAAATTAATATTATTGTAAATTTGGAAAATTCAGTTCATTTTACTTAAGATTCACTCTTAAAATCAATACACCTTCGTGGGAATTTCACCCTTAAAAATTGAATGGAAAGAGTTTGATTTTGCCCAGTTAAAGTAAAAAAAATTTTTTTTTTTATTACGTAAGGGTTGTAGTAAAAACATCGTAACTAGGAACCCGATAAAATAGAATAACGTTCAGAGACGCGTTCGATAGATAATGAAATTCTCTAAAAACTTCCCTTACTGATCAAACGGGGTTGTAGAATAAATTCTATGTAAAAATCTAAAAATTGTCAATTTTATTTTTTTATATTTTTCTTTATTATTGCGATTTCATTTAGATTTTTTCTTTTCTGCAATACAAACGTTTATTATTTTTAAAATATTCGGTTCATATTTTTGCAAATTAGCGCCCAATTTTTCATATAAATCTTTTGGTAAATTTGTTCTAGCCATTTTCATAACATCGTATAATAGATCGTGCGATCCAAAACGTTTTTCAAATTTTAAATATTCAATCCATACATCAATGCCTGTCCCTCCAAAATAACCAATTGCATTCTTACAATGTGATCGCCATTCGTCAACGTTCACGTTGATCTGTAAAAAAAAAAAAGAATAATGAAATAAATGATCACAATAATAATAATAATAATAAAGAAAAATTTAAAGAATATGGGGCTTACTTACCTGAAATGATTCATAGCCACACATTAATTTAAAAATATCATAACAATATGGTTTTTTCCGCGAAATTTCTTTAAACCATGTTCGTACCTTATCGAATTGATCAACATTTGATAATTGTTGCATATAAATCACCTTAAATGTATTAAATAATGGATCCAATTGATTACAAGCAACAGCAAAAAATTGTTCAATTTCTTTATCGTTTTTCACATATCGTTCTAAGTACAAATAATACGATAACCATAACCATAAATTTTCTTGACCATTAGCATTACGTCCTATTGTATTATAAACACCACCAATATTTTTTCTATTAATAATTACTATTGGCATTGGTTCATCATCTGTAATGATACAATCATCACTGTCCAAATCGATGATCGTCGATGATGGTGGTGGTGATGGTGATGATGGTGATGATGATGATGATAATAATTGTGTTGTAGCTACTATTGCTGTAGATTCATTTTCAATTTCAACCAATTTTTCATTACACGATCCAATTTTACATGCATGAATAAACATTTGACGTGTTTTTGATAAATTACGTTTTATTACCGTTGCCAAAATCAAATAATAATTCCATAAATTTATTGAATTTGGATATTCGATAACTACACTTTCTATAATCTTTATTGTATTTTGCAATATAATAATGGAAAAATATTAAATTAAATTAAATAAATCCTTCTTTTCATTTTTACGGGTTAACGGTAAATGTTACACCATTTACAACGTTATTTAATCTACCGCACGCGCAGTATTATAAAAATAATAAAATATACTTACCGGTTCCATTTTTTCATAATCCTTATTATCCATGAGCATTTCAACGTACTTTAAAGCGGTACTCTCTGACATACATTTATTTTGATATGCATTTGAAAATGCTTTAATTATTGCTTAGTGAATTGAATTTTTCTCTTTTGGATTTGGGTTAGACGTTATCGTTGTCGTTGTCGTTGTCGTTGTTGTTGTCGTCGTCTTCTTTGTCGTTTCCGGTGCTGCCACCTCAGCCATATCAGTTAAATTATATAATACTGCAATATATTCATCCCATATTTCTTTATTGTTAATCTAAAATATTAAAAATTAAACATTAAATGAAGAGTTTAATTTAAGAAAAAAAACCAACCTCTTTCAAATGCGATTCAAATGAACGTGTACATAAATCAATTTTATCCAGCAATTCATCAGTATATGGACAATTCTGGATGAGTGTGGGTATCCATAATTGTTCATCATCTGTATCATTACCATTCTTCGTTGACGTGGACGTTGACGTTAAATCAATATTCGTTGATATCCATGATGATGATAGATTTTCTGTGTTTCTGTGTGGTGGTGGTGTTCTTCTTGTTGATGATTGTTGTTCCTGTTCCGTTTTCCGTTTTTTCAGTTTTAATTTTTTTAAAAATTGCCATACACGTTGATTACGTGTAAATTTTCCAGTCATATCCTGAATGATTTTTATTAAAAGGGTACGATAACAAAATGGATAGTCCATTACCAATTGTATTGCCAATATATAATAATCAACGGTATGCATACGCCTTTTTGAATCTTCATAAATAACACTAGCATCTTTCAATCGAATCGCATCACTTTCTGACCATTTACCATTTAATTGAATATGTAAAAATTTTATATGGAATTTAATGTTATCGGTGTGCGTACGTACGGCCCGTCGTATAAATGAATTTAACAATGTTTTATCCATTGCGATATTTTCCAGGACTGTCAGGGCGTACAACCAACTTTCATCTTTTTCACCGTGACACTATAATCAAAAAACCAACAAAAACAAAAAAAATAGTTATTTTATCAATTGAGGAGGAATGAAAAAAAAAAACATTTATACCTGTAACATTTTATCAATTTCATTAATAATATTATTATTAACAGTTGTTAATTTGTTTCCGGTTGTCATTGCCGTTGTTACAGTTGTTGTTGTTATCATTTTTGGTTTTGAAAGTGCGATTGTTGAGGTTGTTGTTGTTGTTCCCGTTCCGGCCGTTTGTGTTGTCGTTGTCGTTGTCATTGTCCGTAACCAATTAATGTACGTATACCACAATTCTAAATTGTTTGAATACAATGTAACCGTTGTATCGTATAAAATTTTTATTTTATTTTTTATTGTATTTATTAAATGTGTTATTGTTTTATTGTATCGATTCACATTCAAAATTGATTGCAACAGTGAATTTTCAAAATCAATAAATGCTCGGTAATCATCAATTGTTGCATTTAAATGTTTTATTGTACCCTCAAATTTATCACGTTTTTCAATAATTGATCTGTAAATAATGGGAAAAAATTGAATAGGAAATTATGTGAATTATGTGATTATGATCAAGATTATAAAAAAAAAATATAGGGTAATTGTTTTGGTTGTGCAATAAGTTGCCGCCTGTTAGTTTCTTTTTTTTTTAAAAGGTTTCCCCCTTCGACTCTGGACAACTTTGGATTAAGAAGATTGCTTGTTATTGCTTATTAAAACGCGAAACGCGGTCTGTCATCATCTACTACTACTACTAACTACGTACACTATACCTAATTTCATTTTCTCCAAAAATTTCCGCTAACATTAAATATTGATTTGCATGTGTAATATCTAATGTTGAAAATTGTTCGGCAATTCCTTTCATAATCAAACCAAAAAAAAAACGATTCTATAAAATTAATAATTTTATTTTGTTGATGTTGTTGTTCAGTGTGTTGTAGATAGAGAAAAAGCGAAGAGAGATAGAAAGCGAAGAACGAGAAAAAGCAAAGAGATAGAAAGTATTTATTTGGATCTGAAAAATGTTTATTTGAATGTGAAAAATGTTTATTTGGATTTGAAAAATGTTTATTTGGTTAAGAAAAATCAATCAATCAATCAATGAAATGATTTTACCTTTTTTTCCTATTTTACCTTCTTCCTTTACCTTAATTGTCTGTTTTATTAAATTATCTGCAAACAAACTAAAATAAGTAATCAAAAATTTTCCCACTTAATTTAATTTAAATCAATTCTTCAAATCACACAATAAAAATTTAAAATTAAATTTAAATTAAATTAATTTATACTTAATTTTAAACTTAATTCAATCACAACTGAAACGGTTATAATACAATACAATACAATACAATGAAAAATTATTTTAATTCTATTAGTATTTTGAAGACGACGACGACGACATTACGATGATCGATTGATGATCGTTTGATCGTTTGATTGATTGATGATTATTTGTTTGCGCATATAGATAGATAAAACGAATAAAGTTTTCATGTCATATAGATATGATTTGAGAAAAATGATGATGAAAAGAAAAAACAGGAAAATATAAAATACCAAAAAAGCTTTCGAATTCATTGATAAAAAACCAATTTCGAAAACCAACTTCGAAATGTACAAATGTAGATAATGTTAAAAAGCTTTTCTTTTTTTTTTTTGCAACTAAAACACACCACCACCACCACAATTCAAAATGATTACAAACAAAATGGAAATTAATATTATTGTAAATTTGGAAAATTCAGTTCATTTTACTTAAGATTCACTCTTAAAATCAATACACCTTCGTGGGAATTTCACCCTTAAAAATTGAATGGAAAGAGTTTGATTTTGCCCAGTTAAAGTAAAAAAAATTTTTTTTTTTATTACGTAAGGGTTGTAGTAAAAACATCGTAACTAGGAACCCGATAAAATAGAATAACGTTCAGAGACGCGTTCGATAGATAATGAAATTCTCTAAAAACTTCCCTTACTGATCAAACGGGGTTGTAGAATAAATTCTATGTAAAAATCTAAAAATTGTCAATTTTATTTTTTTATATTTTTCTTTATTATTGCGATTTCATTTAGATTTTTTCTTTTCTGCAATACAAACGTTTATTATTTTTAAAATATTCGGTTCATATTTTTGCAAATTAGCGCCCAATTTTTCATATAAATCTTTTGGTAAATTTGTTCTAGCCATTTTCATAACATCGTATAATAGATCGTGCGATCCAAAACGTTTTTCAAATTTTAAATATTCAATCCATACATCAATGCCTGTCCCTCCAAAATCACCAATTGCATTCTTACAATGTGATCGCCATTCGTCAACGTTCACGTTGATCTGTAAAAAAAAAAAAATAATGAAATAAATGATCACAATAATAATAATAATAATAAAGAAAAATTTAAAGAATATGGGGCTTACTTACCTGAAATGATTCATAGGCACACATTAATTTAAAAATATCATAACAATATGGTTTTTTCCGCGAAATTTCTTTATACCATGTTCGTACCTTATCGAATTGATCAACATTTGATAATTGTTGCATATAAATCACCTTAAATGTATTAAATAATGGATCCAATTGATTACAAGCAACAGCAAAAAATTGTTCAATTTCTTTGTCGTTTTTCACATATCGTTCTAAGTACAAATAATACGATAACCATAACCATAAATTTTCTTGACCATTAGCATTACGTCCTATTGTATTATAAACACCACCAATATTTTTTCTATTAATAATTACTATTGGCATTGGTTCATCATCTGTAATGATACAATCATCACTGTCCAAATCGATGATCGTCGATGATGGTGGTGGTGATGGTGATGATGGTGATGATGATGATGATAATAATTGTGTTGTAGCTACTATTGCTGTAGATTCATTTTCAATTTCAACCAATTTTTCATTACACGATCCAATTTTACATGCATGAATAAACATTTGACGTGTTTTTGATAAATTACGTTTTATTACCGTTGCCAAAATCAAATAATAATTCCATAAATTTATTGAATTTGGATATTCGATAACTACACTTTCTATAATCTTTATTGTATTTTGCAATATAATAATGGAAAAATATTAAATTAAATTAAATAAATCCTTCTTTTCATTTTTACGGGTTAACGGTAAATGTTACACCATTTACAACGTTATTTAATCTACCGCACGCGCAGTATTATAAAAATAATAAAATATACTTACCGGTTCCATTTTTTCATAATCCTTATTATCCATGAGCATTTCAACGTACTTTAAAGCGGTACTCTCTGACATACATTTATTTTGATATGCATTTGAAAATGCTTTAATTATTGCTTAGTGAATTGAATTTTTCTCTTTTGGATTTGGGTTAGACGTTATCGTTGTCGTTGTCGTTGTCGTTGTTGTTGTCGTCGTCTTCTTTGTCGTTTCCGGTGCTGCCACCTCAGCCATATCAGTTAAATTATATAATACTGCAATATATTCATCCCATATTTCTTTATTGTTAATCTAAAATATTAAAAATTAAACATTAAATGAAGAGTTT
This sequence comes from Dilophus febrilis, assembly GCA_958336335.1. Classification (NCBI taxonomy): domain Eukaryota; kingdom Metazoa; phylum Arthropoda; class Insecta; order Diptera; family Bibionidae; genus Dilophus; species Dilophus febrilis. The sequence continues at coordinate 60,192 of OY284473.1, forward strand.
AATTTAAGAAAAAAAACCAACCTCTTTCAAATGCGATTCAAATGAACGTGTACATAAATCAATTTTATCCAGCAATTCATCAGTATATGGACAATTCTGGATGAGTGTGGGTATCCATAATTGTTCATCATCTGTATCATTACCATTCTTCGTTGACGTGGACGTTGACGTTAAATCAATATTCGTTGATATCCATGATGATGATAGATTTTCTGTGTTTCTGTGTGGTGGTGGTGTTCTTCTTGTTGATGATTGTTGTTCCTGTTCCGTTTTCCGTTTTTTCAGTTTTAATTTTTTTAAAAATTGCCATACACGTTGATTACGTGTAAATTTTCCAGTCATATCCTGAATGATTTTTATTAAAAGGGTACGATAACAAAATGGATAGTCCATTACCAATTGTATTGCCAATATATAATAATCAACGGTATGCATACGCCTTTTTGAATCTTCATAAATAACACTAGCATCTTTCAATCGAATCGCATCACTTTCTGACCATTTACCATTTAATTGAATATGTAAAAATTTTATATGGAATTTAATGTTATCGGTGTGCGTACGTACGGCCCGTCGTATAAATGAATTTAACAATGTTTTATCCATTGCGATATTTTCCAGGACTGTCAGGGCGTACAACCAACTTTCATCTTTTTCACCGTGACACTATAATCAAAAAACCAACAAAAACAAAAAAAATAGTTATTTTATCAATTGAGGAGGAATGAAAAAAAAAAACATTTATACCTGTAACATTTTATCAATTTCATTAATAATATTATTATTAACAGTTGTTAATTTGTTTCCGGTTGTCATTGCCGTTGTTACAGTTGTTGTTGTTATCATTTTTGGTTTTGAAAGTGCGATTGTTGAGGTTGTTGTTGTTGTTCCCGTTCCGGCCGTTTGTGTTGTCGTTGTCATTGTCCGTAACCAATTAATGTACGTATACCACAATTCTAAATTGTTTGAATACAATGTAACCGTTGTATCGTATAAAATTTTTATTTTATTTTTTATTGTATTTATTAAATGTGTTATTGTTTTATTGTATCGATTCACATTCAAAATTGATTGCAACAGGGAATTTTCAAAATCAATAAATGCTCGGTAATCATCAATTGTTGCATTTAAATGTTTTATTGTACCCTCAAATTTATCACGTTTTTCAATAATTGATCTGTAAATAATGGGAAAAAATTGAATAGGAAATTATGTGAATTATGTGATTATGATCAAGATTATAAAAAAAAAATATAGGGTAATTGTTTTGGTTGTGCAATAAGTTGCCGCCTGTTAGTTTCTTTTTTTTTTAAAAGGTTTCCCCCTTCGACTCTGGACAACTTTGGATTAAGAAGATTGCTTGTTATTGCTTATTAAAACGCGAAACGCGGTCTGTCATCATCTACTACTACTACTAACTACGTACACTATACCTAATTTCATTTTCTCCAAAAATTTCCGCTAACATTAAATATTGATTTGCATGTGTAATATCTAATGTTGAAAATTGTTCGGCAATTCCTTTCATAATCAAACCAAAAAAAAAACGATTCTATAAAATTAATAATTTTATTTTGTTGATGTTGTTGTTCAGTGTGTTGTAGATAGAGAAAAAGCGAAGAGAGATAGAAAGCGAAGAACGAGAAAAAGCAAAGAGATAGAAAGTATTTATTTGGATCTGAAAAATGTTTATTTGAATGTGAAAAATGTTTATTTGGATTTGAAAAATGTTTATTTGGTTAAGAAAAATCAATCAATCAATCAATGAAATGATTTTACCTTTTTTTCCTATTTTACCTTCTTCCTTTACCTTAATTGTCTGTTTTATTAAATTATCTGCAAACAAACTAAAATAAGTAATCAAAAATTTTCCCACTTAATTTAATTTAAATCTTAAAAATTTAAAATTAAATTTAAATTAAATTAATTTATACTTAATTTTAAACTTAATTCAATCACAACTGAAACGGTTATAATACAATACAATACAATACAATGAAAAATTATTTTAATTCTATTAGTATTTTGAAGACGACGACGACGACATTACGATGATCGATTGATGATCGTTTGATCGTTTGATTGATTGATGATTATTTGTTTGCGCATATAGATAGATAAAACGAATAAAGTTTTCATGTCATATAGATATGATTTGAGAAAAATGATGATGAAAAGAAAAAACAGGAAAATATAAAATACCAAAAAAGCTTTCGAATTCATTGATAAAAAACCAATTTCGAAAACCAACTTCGAAATGTACAAATGTAGATAATGTTAAAAAGCTTTTCTTTTTTTTTTTGCAACTAAAACACACCACCACCACCACAATTCAAAATGATTACAAACAAAATGGAAATTAATATTATTGTAAATTTGGAAAATTCAGTTCATTTTACTTAAGATTCACTCTTAAAATCAATACACCTTCGTGGGAATTTCACCCTTAAAAATTGAATGGAAAGAGTTTGATTTTGCCCAGTTAAAGTAAAAAAAATTTTTTTTTTTATTACGTAAGGGTTGTAGTAAAAACATCGTAACTAGGAACCCGATAAAATAGAATAACGTTCAGAGACGCGTTCGATAGATAATGAAATTCTCTAAAAACTTCCCTTACTGATCAAACGGGGTTGTAGAATAAATTCTATGTAAAAATCTAAAAATTGTCAATTTTATTTTTTTATATTTTTCTTTATTATTGCGATTTCATTTAGATTTTTTCTTTTCTGCAATACAAACGTTTATTATTTTTAAAATATTCGGTTCATATTTTTGCAAATTAGCGCCCAATTTTTCATATAAATCTTTTGGTAAATTTGTTCTAGCCATTTTCATAACATCGTATAATAGATCGTGCGATCCAAAACGTTTTTCAAATTTTAAATATTCAATCCATACATCAATGCCTGTCCCTCCAAAATCACCAATTGCATTCTTACAATGTGATCGCCATTCGTCAACGTTCACGTTGATCTGTAAAAAAAAAAAAATAATGAAATAAATGATCACAATAATAATAATAATAATAAAGAAAAATTTAAAGAATATGGGGCTTACTTACCTGAAATGATTCATAGGCACACATTAATTTAAAAATATCATAACAATATGGTTTTTTCCGCGAAATTTCTTTATACCATGTTCGTACCTTATCGAATTGATCAACATTTGATAATTGTTGCATATAAATCACCTTAAATGTATTAAATAATGGATCCAATTGATTACAAGCAACAGCAAAAAATTGTTCAATTTCTTTGTCGTTTTTCACATATCGTTCTAAGTACAAATAATACGATAACCATAACCATAAATTTTCTTGACCATTAGCATTACGTCCTATTGTATTATAAACACCACCAATATTTTTTCTATTAATAATTACTATTGGCATTGGTTCATCATCTGTAATGATACAATCATCACTGTCCAAATCGATGATCGTCGATGATGGTGGTGGTGATGGTGATGATGGTGATGATGATGATGATAATAATTGTGTTGTAGCTACTATTGCTGTAGATTCATTTTCAATTTCAACCAATTTTTCATTACACGATCCAATTTTACATGCATGAATAAACATTTGAAGTGTTTTTGATAAATTACGTTTTATTACCGTTGCCAAAATCAAATAATAATTCCATAAATTTATTGAATTTGGATATTCGATAACTACACTTTCTATAATCTTTATTGTATTTTGCAATATAATAATGGAAAAATATTAAATTAAATTAAATAAATCCTTCTTTTCATTTTTACGGGTTAACGGTAAATGTTACACCATTTACAACGTTATTTAATCTACCGCACGCGCAGTATTATAAAAATAATAAAATATACTTACCGGTTCCATTTTTTCATAATCCTTATTATCCATGAGCATTTCAACGTACTTTAAAGCGGTACTCTCTGACATACATTTATTTTGATATGCATTTGAAAATGCTTTAATTATTGCTTCGTGAATTGAATTTTTCTCTTTTGGATTTGGGTTAGACGTTATCGTTGTCGTTCCCGTTGTCGTTGTTGTTGTCGTCGTCTTCTTTGTCGTTTCCGGTGCTGCCACCTCAGCCATATCAGTTAAATTATATAATACTGCAATATATTCATCCCATATTTCTTTATTGTTAATCTAAAATATTAAAAATTAAACATTAAATGAAGAGTTTAATTTAAGAAAAAAAACCAACCTCTTTCAAATGCGATTCAAATGAACGTGTACATAAATCAATTTTATCCAGCAATTCATCAGTATATGGACAATTCTGGATGAGTGTGGGTATCCATAATTGTTCATCATCTGTATCATTACCATTCTTCGTTGACGTGGACGTTGACGTTAAATCAATATTCGTTGATATCCATGATGATGATAGATTTTCTGTGTTTCTGTGTGGTGGTGGTGTTCTTCTTGTTGATGATTGTTGTTCCTGTTCCGTTTTCCGTTTTTTCAGTTTTAATTTTTTTAAAAATTGCCATACACGTTGATTACGTGTAAATTTTCCAGTCATATCCTGAATGATTTTTATTAAAAGGGTACGATAACAAAATGGATAGTCCATTACCAATTGTATTGCCAATATATAATAATCAACGGTATGCATACGCCTTTTTGAATCTTCATAAATAACACTAGCATCTTTCAATCGAATCGCATCACTTTCTGACCATTTACCATTTAATTGAATATGTAAAAATTTTATATGGAATTTAATGTTATCGGTGTGCGTACGTACGGCCCGTCGTATAAATGAATTTAACAATGTTTTATCCATTGCGATATTTTCCAGGACTGTCAGGGCGTACAACCAACTTTCATCTTTTTCACCGTGACACTATAATCAAAAAACCAACAAAAACAAAAAAAATAGTTATTTTATCAATTGAGGAGGAATGAAAAAAAAAAACATTTATACCTGTAACATTTTATCAATTTCATTAATAATATTATTATTAACAGTTGTTAATTTGTTTCCGGTTGTCATTGCCGTTGTTACAGTTGTTGTTGTTATCATTTTTGGTTTTGAAAGTGCGATTGTTGAGGTTGTTGTTGTTGTTCCCGTTCCGGCCGTTTGTGTTGTCGTTGTCATTGTCCGTAACCAATTAATGTACGTATACCACAATTCTAAATTGTTTGAATACAATGTAACCGTTGTATCGTATAAAATTTTTATTTTATTTTTTATTGTATTTATTAAATGTATTATTGTTTTATTGTATCGATTCACATTCAAAATTGATTGCAACAGGGAATTTTCAAAATCAATAAATGCTCGGTAATCATCAATTGTTGCATTTAAATGTTTTATTGTACCCTCAAATTTATCACGTTTTTCAATAATTGATCTGTAAATAATGGGAAAAAATTGAATAGGAAATTATGTGAATTATGTGATTATGATCAAGATTATAAAAAAAAAATATAGGGTAATTGTTTTGGTTGTGCAATAAGTTGCCGCCTGTTAGTTTCTTTTTTTTTAAAAGGTTTCCCCCTTCGACTCTGGACAACTTTGGATTAAGAAGATTGCTTGTTATTGCTTATTAAAACGCGAAACGCGGTCTGTCATCATCTACTACTACTACTAACTACGTACACTATACCTAATTTCATTTTCTCCAAAAATTTCCGCTAACATTAAATATTGATTTGCATGTGTAATATCTAATGTTGAAAATTGTTCGGCAATTCCTTTCATAATCAAACCAAAAAAAAAACGATTCTATAAAATTAATAATTTTATTTTGTTGATGTTGTTGTTCAGTGTGTTGTAGATAGAGAAAAAGCGAAGAGAGATAGAAAGCGAAGAACGAGAAAAAGCAAAGAGATAGAAAGTATTTATTTGGATCTGAAAAATGTTTATTTGAATGTGAAAAATGTTTATTTGGATTTGAAAAATGTTTATTTGGTTAAGAAAAATCAATCAATCAATCAATGAAATGATTTTACCTTTTTTTCCTATTTTACCTTCTTCCTTTACCTTAATTGTCTGTTTTATTAAATTATCTGCAAACAAACTAAAATAAGTAATCAAAAATTTTCCCACTTAATTTAATTTAAATCAATTCTTCAAATCACACAATAAAAATTTAAAATTAAATTTAAATTAAATTAATTTATACTTAATTTTAAACTTAATTCAATCACAACTGAAACGGTTATAATACAATACAATACAATACAATGAAAAATTATTTTAATTCTATTAGTATTTTGAAGACGACGACGACGACATTACGATGATCGATTGATGATCGTTTGATCGTTTGATTGATTGATGATTATTTGTTTGCGCATATAGATAGATAAAACGAATAAAGTTTTCATGTCATATAGATATGATTTGAGAAAAATGATGATGAAAAGAAAAAACAGGAAAATATAAAATACCAAAAAAGCTTTCGAATTCATTGATAAAAAACCAATTTCGAAAACCAACTTCGAAATGTACAAATGTAGATAATGTTAAAAAGCTTTTCTTTTTTTTTTTGCAACTAAAACACACCACCACCACCACAATTCAAAATGATTACAAACAAAATGGAAATTAATATTATTGTAAATTTGGAAAATTCAGTTCATTTTACTTAAGATTCACTCTTAAAATCAATACACCTTCGTGGGAATTTCACCCTTAAAAATTGAATGGAAAGAGTTTGATTTTGCCCAGTTAAAGTAAAAAAAATTTTTTTTTTTATTACGTAAGGGTTGTAGTAAAAACATCGTAACTAGGAACCCGATAAAATAGAATAACGTTCAGAGACGCGTTCGATAGATAATGAAATTCTCTAAAAACTTCCCTTACTGATCAAACGGGGTTGTAGAATAAATTCTATGTAAAAATCTAAAAATTGTCAATTTTATTTTTTTATATTTTTCTTTATTATTGCGATTTCATTTAGATTTTTTCTTTTCTGCAATACAAACGTTTATTATTTTTAAAATATTCGGTTCATATTTTTGCAAATTAGCGCCCAATTTTTCATATAAATCTTTTGGTAAATTTGTTCTAGCCATTTTCATAACATCGTATAATAGATCGTGCGATCCAAAACGTTTTTCAAATTTTAAATATTCAATCCATACATCAATGCCTGTCCCTCCAAAATCACCAATTGCATTCTTACAATGTGATCGCCATTCGTCAACGTTCACGTTGATCTGTAAAAAAAAAAAAATAATGAAATAAATGATCACAATAATAATAATAATAATAAAGAAAAATTTAAAGAATATGGGGCTTACTTACCTGAAATGATTCATAGGCACACATTAATTTAAAAATATCATAACAATATGGTTTTTTCCGCGAAATTTCTTTATACCATGTTCGTACCTTATCGAATTGATCAACATTTGATAATTGTTGCATATAAATCACCTTAAATGTATTAAATAATGGATCCAATTGATTACAAGCAACAGCAAAAAATTGTTCAATTTCTTTGTCGTTTTTCACATATCGTTCTAAGTACAAATAATACGATAACCATAACCATAAATTTTCTTGACCATTAGCATTACGTCCTATTGTATTATAAACACCACCAATATTTTTTCTATTAATAATTACTATTGGCATTGGTTCATCATCTGTAATGATACAATCATCACTGTCCAAATCGATGATCGTCGATGATGGTGGTGGTGATGGTGATGATGGTGATGATGATGATGATAATAATTGTGTTGTAGCTACTATTGCTGTAGATTCATTTTCAATTTCAACCAATTTTTCATTACACGATCCAATTTTACATGCATGAATAAACATTTGACGTGTTTTTGATAAATTACGTTTTATTACCGTTGCCAAAATCAAATAATAATTCCATAAATTTATTGAATTTGGATATTCGATAACTACACTTTCTATAATCTTTATTGTATTTTGCAATATAATAATGGAAAAATATTAAATTAAATTAAATAAATCCTTCTTTTCATTTTTACGGGTTAACGGTAAATGTTACACCATTTACAACGTTATTTAATCTACCGCACGCGCAGTATTATAAAAATAATAAAATATACTTACCGGTTCCATTTTTTCATAATCCTTATTATCCATGAGCATTTCAACGTACTTTAAAGCGGTACTCTCTGACATACATTTATTTTGATATGCATTTGAAAATGCTTTAATTATTGCTTCGTGAATTGAATTTTTCTCTTTTGGATTTGGGTTAGACGTTATCGTTGTCGTTCCCGTTGTCGTTGTTGTTGTCGTCGTCTTCTTTGTCGTTTCCGGTGCTGCCACCTCAGCCATATCAGTTAAATTATATAATACTGCAATATATTCATCCCATATTTCTTTATTGTTAATCTAAAATATTAAAAATTAAACATTAAATGAAGAGTTTAATTTAAGAAAAAAAACCAACCTCTTTCAAATGCGATTCAAATGAACGTGTACATAAATCAATTTTATCCAGCAATTCATCAGTATATGGACAATTCTGGATGAGTGTGGGTATCCATAATTGTTCATCATCTGTATCATTACCATTCTTCGTTGACGTGGACGTTGACGTTAAATCAATATTCGTTGATATCCATGATGATGATAGATTTTCTGTGTTTCTGTGTGGTGGTGGTGTTCTTCTTGTTGATGATTGTTGTTCCTGTTCCGTTTTCCGTTTTTTCAGTTTTAATTTTTTTAAAAATTGCCATACACGTTGATTACGTGTAAATTTTCCAGTCATATCCTGAATGATTTTTATTAAAAGGGTACGATAACAAAATGGATAGTCCATTACCAATTGTATTGCCAATATATAATAATCAACGGTATGCATACGCCTTTTTGAATCTTCATAAATAACACTAGCATCTTTCAATCGAATCGCATCACTTTCTGACCATTTACCATTTAATTGAATATGTAAAAATTTTATATGGAATTTAATGTTATCGGTGTGCGTACGTACGGCCCGTCGTATAAATGAATTTAACAATGTTTTATCCATTGCGATATTTTCCAGGACTGTCAGGGCGTACAACCAACTTTCATCTTTTTCACCGTGACACTATAATCAAAAAACCAACAAAAACAAAAAAAATAGTTATTTTATCAATTGAGGAGGAATGAAAAAAAAAAAACATTTATACCTGTAACATTTTATCAATTTCATTAATAATATTATTATTAACAGTTGTTAATTTGTTTCCGGTTGTCATTGCCGTTGTTACAGTTGTTGTTGTTATCATTTTTGGTTTTGAAAGTGCGATTGTTGAGGTTGTTGTTGTTGTTCCCGTTCCGGCCGTTTGTGTTGTCGTTGTCATTGTCCGTAACCAATTAATGTACGTATACCACAATTCTAAATTGTTTGAATACAATGTAACCGTTGTATCGTATAAAATTTTTATTTTATTTTTTATTGTATTTATTAAATGTGTTATTGTTTTATTGTATCGATTCACATTCAAAATTGATTGCAACAGGGAATTTTCAAAATCAATAAATGCTCGGTAATCATCAATTGTTGCATTTAAATGTTTTATTGTACCCTCAAATTTATCACGTTTTTCAATAATTGATCTGTAAATAATGGGAAAAAATTGAATAGGAAATTATGTGAATTATGTGATTATGATCAAGATTATAAAAAAAAAATATAGGGTAATTGTTTTGGTTGTGCAATAAGTTGCCGCCTGTTAGTTTCTTTTTTTTTTAAACGGTTTCCCCCTTCGACTCTGGACAACTTTGGATTAAGAAGATTGCTTGTTATTGCTTATTAAAACGCGAAACGCGGTCTGTCATCATCTACTACTACTACTAACTACGTACACTATACCTAATTTCATTTTCTCCAAAAATTTCCGCTAACATTAAATATTGATTTGCATGTGTAATATCTAATGTTGAAAATTGTTCGGCAATTCCTTTCATAATCAAACCAAAAAAAAAACGATTCTATAAAATTAATAATTTTATTTTGTTGATGTTGTTGTTCAGTGTGTTGTAGATAGAGAAAAAGCGAAGAGAGATAGAAAGCGAAGAACGAGAAAAAGCAAAGAGATAGAAAGTATTTATTTGGATCTGAAAAATGTTTATTTGAATGTGAAAAATGTTTATTTGGATTTGAAAAATGTTTATTTGGTTAAGAAAAATCAATCAATCAATCAATGAAATGATTTTACCTTTTTTTCCTATTTTACCTTCTTCCTTTACCTTAATTGTCTGTTTTATTAAATTATCTGCAAACAAACTAAAATAAGTAATCAAAAATTTTCCCACTTAATTTAATTTAAATCAATTCTTCAAATCACACAATAAAAATTTAAAATTAAATTTAAATTAAATTAATTTATACTTAATTTTAAACTTAATTCAATCACAACTGAAACGGTTATAATACAATACAATACAATACAATGAAAAATTATTTTAATTCTATTAGTATTTTGAAGACGACGACGACGACATTACGATGATCGATTGATGATCGTTTGATCGTTTGATTGATTGATGATTATTTGTTTGCGCATATAGATAGATAAAACGAATAAAGTTTTCATGTCATATAGATATGATTTGAGAAAAATGATGATGAAAAGAAAAAACAGGAAAATATAAAATACCAAAAAAGCTTTCGAATTCATTGATAAAAAACCAATTTCGAAAACCAACTTCGAAATGTACAAATGTAGATAATGTTAAAAAGCTTTTCTTTTTTTTTTTTGCAACTAAAACACACCACCACCACCACAATTCAAAATGATTACAAACAAAATGGAAATTAATATTATTGTAAATTTGGAAAATTCAGTTCATTTTACTTAAGATTCACTCTTAAAATCAATACACCTTCGTGGGAATTTCACCCTTAAAAATTGAATGGAAAGAGTTTGATTTTGCCCAGTTAAAGTAAAAAAAATTTTTTTTTTTATTACGTAAGGGTTGTAGTAAAAACATCGTAACTAGGAACCCGATAAAATAGAATAACGTTCAGAGACGCGTTCGATAGATAATGAAATTCTCTAAAAACTTCCCTTACTGATCAAACGGGGTTGTAGAATAAATTCTATGTAAAAATCTAAAAATTGTCAATTTTATTTTTTTATATTTTTCTTTATTATTGCGATTTCATTTAGATTTTTTCTTTTCTGCAATACAAACGTTTATTATTTTTAAAATATTCGGTTCATATTTTTGCAAATTAGCGCCCAATTTTTCATATAAATCTTTTGGTAAATTTGTTCTAGCCATTTTCATAACATCGTATAATAGATCGTGCGATCCAAAACGTTTTTCAAATTTTAAATATTCAATCCATACATCAATGCCTGTCCCTCCAAAATCACCAATTGCATTCTTACAATGTGATCGCCATTCGTCAACGTTCACGTTGATCTGTAAAAAAAAAAAAATAATGAAATAAATGATCACAATAATAATAATAATAATAAAGAAAAATTTAAAGAATATGGGGCTTACTTACCTGAAATGATTCATAGGCACACATTAATTTAAAAATATCATAACAATATGGTTTTTTCCGCGAAATTTCTTTATACCATGTTCGTACCTTATCGAATTGATCAACATTTGATAATTGTTGCATATAAATCACCTTAAATGTATTAAATAATGGATCCAATTGATTACAAGCAACAGCAAAAAATTGTTCAATTTCTTTGTCGTTTTTCACATATCGTTCTAAGTACAAATAATACGATAACCATAACCATAAATTTTCTTGACCATTAGCATTACGTCCTATTGTATTATAAACACCACCAATATTTTTTCTATTAATAATTACTATTGGCATTGGTTCATCATCTGTAATGATACAATCATCACTGTCCAAATCGATGATCGTCGATGATGGTGGTGGTGATGGTGATGATGGTGATGATGATGATGATAATAATTGTGTTGTAGCTACTATTGCTGTAGATTCATTTTCAATTTCAACCAATTTTTCATTACACGATCCAATTTTACATGCATGAATAAACATTTGACGTGTTTTTGATAAATTACGTTTTATTACCGTTGCCAAAATCAAATAATAATTCCATAAATTTATTGAATTTGGATATTCGATAACTACACTTTCTATAATCTTTATTGTATTTTGCAATATAATAATGGAAAAATATTAAATTAAATTAAATAAATCCTTCTTTTCATTTTTACGGGTTAACGGTAAATGTTACACCATTTACAACGTTATTTAATCTACCGCACGCGCAGTATTATAAAAATAATAAAATATACTTACCGGTTCCATTTTTTCATAATCCTTATTATCGAGCATTTCAACGTACTTTAAAGCGGTACTCTCTGACATACATTTATTTTGATATGCATTTGAAAATGCTTTAATTATTGCTTCGTGAATTGAATTTTTCTCTTTTGGATTTGGGTTAGACGTTATCGTTGTCGTTGTCGTTGTCGTTGTTGTTGTCGTCGTCTTCTTTGTCGTTTCCGGTGCTGCCACCTCAGCCATATCAGTTAAATTATATAATACTGCAATATATTCATCCCATATTTCTTTATTGTTAATCTAAAATATTAAAAATTAAACATTAAATGAAGAGTTTAATTTAAGAAAAAAAACCAACCTCTTTCAAATGCGATTCAAATGAACGTGTACATAAATCAATTTTATCCAGCAATTCATCAGTATATGGACAATTCTGGATGAGTGTGGGTATCCATAATTGTTCATCATCTGTATCATTACCATTCTTCGTTGACGTGGACGTTGACGTTAAATCAATATTCGTTGATATCCATGATGATGATAGATTTTCTGTGTTTCTGTGTGGTGGTGGTGTTCTTCTTGTTGATGATTGTTGTTCCTGTTCCGTTTTCCGTTTTTTCAGTTTTAATTTTTTTAAAAATTGCCATACACGTTGATTACGTGTAAATTTTCCAGTCATATCCTGAATGATTTTTATTAAAAGGGTACGATAACAAAATGGATAGTCCATTACCAATTGTATTGCCAATATATAATAATCAACGGTATGCATACGCCTTTTTGAATCTTCATAAATAACACTAGCATCTTTCAATCGAATCGCATCACTTTCTGACCATTTACCATTTAATTGAATATGTAAAAATTTTATATGGAATTTAATGTTATCGGTGTGCGTACGTACGGCCCGTCGTATAAATGAATTTAACAATGTTTTATCCATTGCGATATTTTCCAGGACTGTCAGGGCGTACAACCAACTTTCATCTTTTTCACCGTGACACTATAATCAAAAAACCAACAAAAACAAAAAAAATAGTTATTTTATCAATTGAGGAGGAATGAAAAAAAAAAAACATTTATACCTGTAACATTTTATCAATTTCATTAATAATATTATTATTAACAGTTGTTAATTTGTTTCCGGTTGTCATTGCCGTTGTTACAGTTGTTGTTGTTATCATTTTTGGTTTTGAAAGTGCGATTGTTGAGGTTGTTGTTGTTGTTCCCGTTCCGGCCGTTTGTGTTGTCGTTGTCATTGTCCGTAACCAATTAATGTACGTATACCACAATTCTAAATTGTTTGAATACAATGTAACCGTTGTATCGTATAAAATTTTTATTTTATTTTTTATTGTATTTATTAAATGTGTTATTGTTTTATTGTATCGATTCACATTCAAAATTGATTGCAACAGGGAATTTTCAAAATCAATAAATGCTCGGTAATCATCAATTGTTGCATTTAAATGTTTTATTGTACCCTCAAATTTATCACGTTTTTCAATAATTGATCTGTAAATAATGGGAAAAAATTGAATAGGAAATTATGTGAATTATGTGATTATGATCAAGATTATAAAAAAAAAATATAGGGTAATTGTTTTGGTTGTGCAATAAGTTGCCGCCTGTTAGTTTCTTTTTTTTTTAAACGGTTTCCCCCTTCGACTCTGGACAACTTTGGATTAAGAAGATTGCTTGTTATTGCTTATTAAAACGCGAAACGCGGTCTGTCATCATCTACTACTACTACTAACTACGTACACTATACCTAATTTCATTTTCTCAAAAAATTTCCGCTAACATTAAATATTGATTTGCATGTGTAATATCTAATGTTGAAAATTGTTCGGCAATTCCTTTCATAATCAAACCAAAAAAAAAACGATTCTATAAAATTAATAATTTTATTTTGTTGATGTTGTTGTTCAGTGTGTTGTAGATAGAGAAAAAGCGAAGAGAGATAGAAAGCGAAGAACGAGAAAAAGCAAAGAGATAGAAAGTATTTATTTGGATCTGAAAAATGTTTATTTGAATGTGAAAAATGTTTATTTGGATTTGAAAAATGTTTATTTGGTTAAGAAAAATCAATCAATCAATCAATGAAATGATTTTACCTTTTTTTCCTATTTTACCTTCTTCCTTTACCTTAATTGTCTGTTTTATTAAATTATCTGCAAACAAACTAAAATAAGTAATCAAAAATTTTCCCACTTAATTTAATTTAAATCAATTCTTCAAATCACACAATAAAAATTTAAAATTAAATTTAAATTAAATTAATTTATACTTAATTTTAAACTTAATTCAATCACAACTGAAACGGTTATAATACAATACAATACAATACAATGAAAAATTATTTTAATTCTATTAGTATTTTGAAGACGACGACGACGACATTACGATGATCGATTGATGATCGTTTGATCGTTTGATTGATTGATGATTATTTGTTTGCGCATATAGATAGATAAAACGAATAAAGTTTTCATGTCATATAGATATGATTTGAGAAAAATGATGATGAAAAGAAAAAACAGGAAAATATAAAATACCAAAAAAGCTTTCGAATTCATTGATAAAAAACCAATTTCGAAAACCAACTTCGAAATGTACAAATGTAGATAATGTTAAAAAGCTTTTCTTTTTTTTTTTGCAACTAAAACACACCACCACCACCACAATTCAAAATGATTACAAACAAAATGGAAATTAATATTATTGTAAATTTGGAAAATTCAGTTCATTTTACTTAAGATTCACTCTTAAAATCAATACACCTTCGTGGGAATTTCACCCTTAAAAATTGAATGGAAAGAGTTTGATTTTGCCCAGTTAAAGTAAAAAAAATTTTTTTTTTTATTACGTAAGGGTTGTAGTAAAAACATCGTAACTAGGAACCCGATAAAATAGAATAACGTTCAGAGACGCGTTCGATAGATAATGAAATTCTCTAAAAACTTCCCTTACTGATCAAACGGGGTTGTAGAATAAATTCTATGTAAAAATCTAAAAATTGTCAATTTTATTTTTTTATATTTTTCTTTATTATTGCGATTTCATTTAGATTTTTTCTTTTCTGCAATACAAACGTTTATTATTTTTAAAATATTCGGTTCATATTTTTGCAAATTAGCGCCCAATTTTTCATATAAATCTTTTGGTAAATTTGTTCTAGCCATTTTCATAACATCGTATAATAGATCGTGCGATCCAAAACGTTTTTCAAATTTTAAATATTCAATCCATACATCAATGCCTGTCCCTCCAAAATCACCAATTGCATTCTTACAATGTGATCGCCATTCGTCAACGTTCACGTTGATCTGTAAAAAAAAAAAAATAATGAAATAAATGATCACAATAATAATAATAATAATAAAGAAAAATTTAAAGAATATGGGGCTTACTTACCTGAAATGATTCATAGGCACACATTAATTTAAAAATATCATAACAATATGGTTTTTTCCGCGAAATTTCTTTATACCATGTTCGTACCTTATCGAATTGATCAACATTTGATAATTGTTGCATATAAATCACCTTAAATGTATTAAATAATGGATCCAATTGATTACAAGCAACAGCAAAAAATTGTTCAATTTCTTTGTCGTTTTTCACATATCGTTCTAAGTACAAATAATACGATAACCATAACCATAAATTTTCTTGACCATTAGCATTACGTCCTATTGTATTATAAACACCACCAATATTTTTTCTATTAATAATTACTATTGGCATTGGTTCATCATCTGTAATGATACAATCATCACTGTCCAAATCGATGATCGTCGATGATGGTGGTGGTGATGGTGATGATGGTGATGATGATGATGATAATAATTGTGTTGTAGCTACTATTGCTGTAGATTCATTTTCAATTTCAACCAATTTTTCATTACACGATCCAATTTTACATGCATGAATAAACATTTGACGTGTTTTTGATAAATTACGTTTTATTACCGTTGCCAAAATCAAATAATAATTCCATAAATTTATTGAATTTGGATATTCGATAACTACACTTTCTATAATCTTTATTGTATTTTGCAATATAATAATGGAAAAATATTAAATTAAATTAAATAAATCCTTCTTTTCATTTTTACGGGTTAACGGTAAATGTTACACCATTTACAACGTTATTTAATCTACCGCACGCGCAGTATTATAAAAATAATAAAATATACTTACCGGTTCCATTTTTTCATAATCCTTATTATCCATGAGCATTTCAACGTACTTTAAAGCGGTACTCTCTGACATACATTTATTTTGATATGCATTTGAAAATGCTTTAATTATTGCTTCGTGAATTGAATTTTTCTCTTTTGGATTTGGGTTAGACGTTATCGTTGTCGTTCCCGTTGTCGTTGTTGTTGTCGTCGTCTTCTTTGTCGTTTCCGGTGCTGCCACCTCAGCCATATCAGTTAAATTATATAATACTGCAATATATTCATCCCATATTTCTTTATTGTTAATCTAAAATATTAAAAATTAAACATTAAATGAAGAGTTTAATTTAAGAAAAAAAACCAACCTCTTTCAAATGCGATTCAAATGAACGTGTACATAAATCAATTTTATCCAGCAATTCATCAGTATATGGACAATTCTGGATGAGTGTGGGTATCCATAATTGTTCATCATCTGTATCATTACCATTCTTCGTTGACGTGGACGTTGACGTTAAATCAATATTCGTTGATATCCATGATGATGATAGATTTTCTGTGTTTCTGTGTGGTGGTGGTGTTCTTCTTGTTGATGATTGTTGTTCCTGTTCCGTTTTCCGTTTTTTCAGTTTTAATTTTTTTAAAAATTGCCATACACGTTGATTACGTGTAAATTTTCCAGTCATATCCTGAATGATTTTTATTAAAAGGGTACGATAACAAAATGGATAGTCCATTACCAATTGTATTGCCAATATATAATAATCAACGGTATGCATACGCCTTTTTGAATCTTCATAAATAACACTAGCATCTTTCAATCGAATCGCATCACTTTCTGACCATTTACCATTTAATTGAATATGTAAAAATTTTATATGGAATTTAATGTTATCGGTGTGCGTACGTACGGCCCGTCGTATAAATGAATTTAACAATGTTTTATCCATTGCGATATTTTCCAGGACTGTCAGGGCGTACAACCAACTTTCATCTTTTTCACCGTGACACTATAATCAAAAAACCAACAAAAACAAAAAAAATAGTTATTTTATCAATTGAGGAGGAATGAAAAAAAAAAAACATTTATACCTGTAACATTTTATCAATTTCATTAATAATATTATTATTAACAGTTGTTAATTTGTTTCCGGTTGTCATTGCCGTTGTTACAGTTGTTGTTGTTATCATTTTTGGTTTTGAAAGTGCGATTGTTGAGGTTGTTGTTGTTGTTCCCGTTCCGGCCGTTTGTGTTGTCGTTGTCATTGTCCGTAACCAATTAATGTACGTATACCACAATTCTAAATTGTTTGAATACAATGTAACCGTTGTATCGTATAAAATTTTTATTTTATTTTTTATTGTATTTATTAAATGTGTTATTGTTTTATTGTATCGATTCACATTCAAAATTGATTGCAACAGGGAATTTTCAAAATCAATAAATGCTCGGTAATCATCAATTGTTGCATTTAAATGTTTTATTGTACCCTCAAATTTATCACGTTTTTCAATAATTGATCTGTAAATAATGGGAAAAAATTGAATAGGAAATTATGTGAATTATGTGATTATGATCAAGATTATAAAAAAAAAATATAGGGTAATTGTTTTGGTTGTGCAATAAGTTGCCGCCTGTTAGTTTCTTTTTTTTTTAAACGGTTTCCCCCTTCGACTCTGGACAACTTTGGATTAAGAAGATTGCTTGTTATTGCTTATTAAAACGCGAAACGCGGTCTGTCATCATCTACTACTACTACTAACTACGTACACTATACCTAATTTCATTTTCTCCAAAAATTTCCGCTAACATTAAATATTGATTTGCATGTGTAATATCTAATGTTGAAAATTGTTCGGCAATTCCTTTCATAATCAAACCAAAAAAAAAACGATTCTATAAAATTAATAATTTTATTTTGTTGATGTTGTTGTTCAGTGTGTTGTAGATAGAGAAAAAGCGAAGAGAGATAGAAAGCGAAGAACGAGAAAAAGCAAAGAGATAGAAAGTATTTATTTGGATCTGAAAAATGTTTATTTGAATGTGAAAAATGTTTATTTGGATTTGAAAAATGTTTATTTGGTTAAGAAAAATCAATCAATCAATCAATGAAATGATTTTACCTTTTTTTCCTATTTTACCTTCTTCCTTTACCTTAATTGTCTGTTTTATTAAATTATCTGCAAACAAACTAAAATAAGTAATCAAAAATTTTCCCACTTAATTTAATTTAAATCAATTCTTCAAATCACACAATAAAAATTTAAAATTAAATTTAAATTAAATTAATTTATACTTAATTTTAAACTTAATTCAATCACAACTGAAACGGTTATAATACAATACAATACAATACAATGAAAAATTATTTTAATTCTATTAGTATTTTGAAGACGACGACGACGACATTACGATGATCGATTGATGATCGTTTGATCGTTTGATTGATTGATGATTTTTATTTGTTTGCGCATATAGATAGATAAAACGAATAAAGTTTTCATGTCATATAGATATGATTTGAGAAAAATGATGATGAAAAGAAAAAACAGGAAAATATAAAATACCAAAAAAGCTTGATAAAAAACCAATTTCGAAAACCAACTTCGAAATGTACAAATGTAGATAATGTTAAAAAGCTTTTCTTTTTTTTTTTGCAACTAAAACACACCACCACCACCACAATTCAAAATGATTACAAACAAAATGGAAATTAATATTATTGTAAATTTGGAAAATTCAGTTCATTTTACTTAAGATTCACTCTTAAAATCAATACACCTTCGTGGGAATTTCACCCTTAAAAATTGAATGGAAAGAGTTTGATTTTGCCCAGTTAAAGTAAAAAAAATTTTTTTTTTTATTACGTAAGGGTTGTAGTAAAAACATCGTAACTAGGAACCCGATAAAATAGAATAACGTTCAGAGACGCGTTCGATAGATAATGAAATTCTCTAAAAACTTCCCTTACTGATCAAACGGGGTTGTAGAATAAATTCTATGTAAAAATCTAAAAATTGTCAATTTTATTTTTTTATATTTTTCTTTATTATTGCGATTTCATTTAGATTTTTTCTTTTCTGCAATACAAACGTTTATTATTCGTTAACGTACAAACGTTTATCGTATAATAGATCGTGCGATCCAAAACGTTTTTCAAATTTTAAATATTCAATCCATACATCAATGCCTGTCCCTCCAAAATCACCAATTGCATTCTTACAATGTGATCGCCATTCGTCAACGTTCACGTTGATCTGTAAAAAAAAAAAAATAATGAAATAAATGATCACAATAATAATAATAATAATAAAGAAAAATTTAAAGAATATGGGGCTTACTTACCTGAAATGATTCATAGGCACACATTAATTTAAAAATATCATAACAATATGGTTTTTTCCGCGAAATTTCTTTATACCATGTTCGTACCTTATCGAATTGATCAACATTTGATAATTGTTGCATATAAATCACCTTAAATGTATTAAATAATGGATCCAATTGATTACAAGCAACAGCAAAAAATTGTTCAATTTCTTTGTCGTTTTTCACATATCGTTCTAAGTACAAATAATACGATAACCATAACCATAAATTTTCTTGACCATTAGCATTACGTCCTATTGTATTATAAACACCACCAATATTTTTTCTATTAATAATTACTATTGGCATTGGTTCATCATCTGTAATGATACAATCATCACTGTCCAAATCGATGATCGTCGATGATGGTGGTGGTGATGGTGATGATGGTGATGATGATGATGATGATAATTGTGTTGTAGCTACTATTGCTGTAGATTCATTTTCAATTTCAACCAATTTTTCATTACACGATCCAATTTTACATGCATGAATAAACATTTGACGTGTTTTTGATAAATTACGTTTTATTACCGTTGCCAAAATCAAATAATAATTCCATAAATTTATTGAATTTGGATATTCGATAACTACACTTTCTATAATCTTTATTGTATTTTGCAATATAATAATGGAAAAATATTAAATTAAATTAAATAAATCCTTCTTTTCATTTTTACGGGTTAACGGTAAATGTTACACCATTTACAACGTTATTTAATCTACCGCACGCGCAGTATTATAAAAATAATAAAATATACTTACCGGTTCCATTTTTTCATAATCCTTATTATCCATGAGCATTTCAACGTACTTTAAAGCGGTACTCTCTGACATACATTTATTTTGATATGCATTTGAAAATGCTTTAATTATTGCTTCGTGAATTGAATTTTTCTCTTTTGGATTTGGGTTAGACGTTATCGTTGTCATTGTCGTTGTCGTTGTTGTTGTCGTCGTCTTCTTTGTCGTTTCCGGTGCTGCCACCTCAGCCATATCAGTTAAATTATATAATACTGCAATATATTCATCCCATATTTCTTTATTGTTAATCTAAAATATTAAAAATTAAACATTAAATGAAGAGTTTAATTTAAGAAAAAAAACCAACCTCTTTCAAATGCGATTCAAATGAACGTGTACATAAATCAATTTTATCCAGCAATTCATCAGTATATGGACAATTCTGGATGAGTGTGGGTATCCATAATTGTTCATCATCTGTATCATTACCATTCTTCGTTGACGTGGACGTTGACGTTAAATCAATATTCGTTGATATCCATGATGATGATAGATTTTCTGTGTTTCTGTGTGGTGGTGGTGTTCTTCTTGTTGATGATTGTTGTTCCTGTTCCGTTTTCCGTTTTTTCAGTTTTAATTTTTTTAAAAATTGCCATACACGTTGATTACGTGTAAATTTTCCAGTCATATCCTGAATGATTTTTATTAAAAGGGTACGATAACAAAATGGATAGTCCATTACCAATTGTATTGCCAATATATAATAATCAACGGTATGCATACGCCTTTTTGAATCTTCATAAATAACACTAGCATCTTTCAATCGAATCGCATCACTTTCTGACCATTTACCATTTAATTGAATATGTAAAAATTTTATATGGAATTTAATGTTATCGGTGTGCGTACGTACGGCCCGTCGTATAAATGAATTTAACAATGTTTTATCCATTGCGATATTTTCCAGGACTGTCAGGGCGTACAACCAACTTTCATCTTTTTCACCGTGACACTATAATCAAAAAACCAACAAAAACAAAAAAAATAGTTATTTTATCAATTGAGGAGGAATGAAAAAAAAAAACATTTATACCTGTAACATTTTATCAATTTCATTAATAATATTATTATTAACAGTTGTTAATTTGTTTCCGGTTGTCATTGCCGTTGTTACAGTTGTTGTTGTTATCATTTTTGGTTTTGAAAGTGCGATTGTTGAGGTTGTTGTTGTTGTTCCCGTTCCGGCCGTTTGTGTTGTCGTTGTCATTGTCCGTAACCAATTAATGTACGTATACCACAATTCTAAATTGTTTGAATACAATGTAACCGTTGTATCGTATAAAATTTTTATTTTATTTTTTATTGTATTTATTAAATGTGTTATTGTTTTATTGTATCGATTCACATTCAAAATTGATTGCAACAGGGAATTTTCAAAATCAATAAATGCTCGGTAATCATCAATTGTTGCATTTAAATGTTTTATTGTACCCTCAAATTTATCACGTTTTTCAATAATTGATCTGTAAATAATGGGAAAAAATTGAATAGGAAATTATGTGAATTATGTGATTATGATCAAGATTATAAAAAAAAAATATAGGGTAATTGTTTTGGTTGTGCAATAAGTTGCCGCCTGTTAGTTTCTTTTTTTTTTAAAAGGTTTCCCCCTTCGACTCTGGACAACTTTGGATTAAGAAGATTGCTTGTTATTGCTTATTAAAACGCGAAACGCGGTCTGTCATCATCTACTACTACTACTAACTACGTACACTATACCTAATTTCATTTTCTCCAAAAATTTCCGCTAACATTAAATATTGATTTGCATGTGTAATATCTAATGTTGAAAATTGTTCGGCAATTCCTTTCATAATCAAACCAAAAAAAAAACGATTCTATAAAATTAATAATTTTATTTTGTTGATGTTGTTGTTCAGTGTGTTGTAGATAGAGAAAAAGCGAAGAGAGATAGAAAGCGAAGAACGAGAAAAAGCAAAGAGATAGAAAGTATTTATTTGGATCTGAAAAATGTTTATTTGAATGTGAAAAATGTTTATTTGGATTTGAAAAATGTTTATTTGGTTAAGAAAAATCAATCAATCAATCAATGAAATGATTTTACCTTTTTTTCCTATTTTACCTTCTTCCTTTACCTTAATTGTCTGTTTTATTAAATTATCTGCAAACAAACTAAAATAAGTAATCAAAAATTTTCCCACTTAATTTAATTTAAATCAATTCTTCAAATCACACAATAAAAATTTAAAATTAAATTTAAATTAAATTAATTTATACTTAATTTTAAACTTAATTCAATCACAACTGAAACGGTTATAATACAATACAATACAATACAATGAAAAATTATTTTAATTCTATTAGTATTTTGAAGACGACGACGACGACATTACGATGATCGATTGATGATCGTTTGATCGTTTGATTGATTGATGATTATTTGTTTGCGCATATAGATAGATAAAACGAATAAAGTTTTCATGTCATATAGATATGATTTGAGAAAAATGATGATGAAAAGAAAAAACAGGAAAATATAAAATACCAAAAAAGCTTGATAAAAAACCAATTTCGAAAACCAACTTCGAAATGTACAAATGTAGATAATGTTAAAAAGCTTTTCTTTTTTTTTTTGCAACTAAAACACACCACCACCACCACAATTCAAAATGATTACAAACAAAATGGAAATTAATATTATTGTAAATTTGGAAAATTCAGTTCATTTTACTTAAGATTCACTCTTAAAATCAATACACCTTCGTGGGAATTTCACCCTTAAAAATTGAATGGAAAGAGTTTGATTTTGCCCAGTTAAAGTAAAAAAAATTTTTTTTTTTATTACGTAAGGGTTGTAGTAAAAACATCGTAACTAGGAACCCGATAAAATAGAATAACGTTCAGAGACGCGTTCGATAGATAATGAAATTCTCTAAAAACTTCCCTTACTGATCAAACGGGGTTGTAGAATAAATTCTATGTAAAAATCTAAAAATTGTCAATTTTATTTTTTTATATTTTTCTTTATTATTGCGATTTCATTTAGATTTTTTCTTTTCTGCAATACAAACGTTTATTATTTTTAAAATATTCGGTTCATATTTTTGCAAATTAGCGCCCAATTTTTCATATAAATCTTTTGGTAAATTTGTTCTAGCCATTTTCATAACATCGTATAATAGATCGTGCGATCCAAAACGTTTTTCAAATTTTAAATATTCAATCCATACATCAATGCCTGTCCCTCCAAAATAACCAATTGCATTCTTACAATGTGATCGCCATTCGTCAACGTTCACGTTGATCTGTAAAAAAAAAAAAGAATAATGAAATAAATGATCACAATAATAATAATAATAATAAAGAAAAATTTAAAGAATATGGGGCTTACTTACCTGAAATGATTCATAGGCACACATTAATTTAAAAATATCATAACAATATGGTTTTTTCCGCGAAATTTCTTTATAACATGTTCGTACCTTATCGAATTGATCAACATTTGATAATTGTTGCATATAAATCACCTTAAATGTATTAAATAATGGATCCAATTGATTACAAGCAACAGCAAAAAATTGTTCAATTTCTTTATCGTTTTTCACATATCGTTCTAAGTACAAATAATACGATAACCATAACCATAAATTTTCTTGACCATTAGCATTACGTCCTATTGTATTATAAACACCACCAATATTTTTTCTATTAATAATTACTATTGGCATTGGTTCATCATCTGTAATGATACAATCATCACTGTCCAAATCGATGATCGTCGATGATGGTGGTGGTGATGGTGATGATGATGATGATAATAATTGTGTTGTAGCTACTATTGCTGTAGATTCATTTTCAATTTCAACCAATTTTTCATTACACGATCCAATTTTACATGCATGAATAAACATTTGACGTGTTTTTGATAAATTACGTTTTATTACCGTTGCCAAAATCAAATAATAATTCCATAAATTTATTGAATTTGGATATTCGATAACTACACTTTCTATAATCTTTATTGTATTTTGCAATATAATAATGGAAAAATATTAAATTAAATTAAATAAATAATTCTTTTCATTTTTACTGGTTTACGGTAAATGTTACACCATTTACAACGTTATTTAATCTACCGCACGCGCAGTATTATAAAAATAATAAAATATACTTACCGGTTCCATTTTTTCATAATCCTTATTATCGAGCATTTCAACGTACTTTAAAGCGGTACTCTCTGACATACATTTATTTTGATATGCATTTGAAAATGCTTTAATTATTGCTTCGTGAATTGAATTTTTCTCTTTTGGATTTGGGTTAGACGTTATCGTTGTCGTTGTTGTTGTCGTCGTCTTCTTTGTCGTTTCCGGTGCTGCCACCTCAGCCATATCAGTTAAATTATATAATACTGCAATATATTCATCCCATATTTCTTTATTGTTAATCTAAAATATTAAAAATTAAACATTAAATGAATAGTTTAATTTAAGAAAAAAAACCAACCTCTTTCAAATGCGATTCAAATGAACGTGTACATAAATCAATTTTATCCAGCAATTCATCAGTATATGGACAATTCTGGATGAGTGTGGGTATCCATAATTGTTCATAATTGCTGTATCATTACCATTCTTCGTTGACGTGGACGTTGACGTTAAATCAATATTCGTTGATATCCATGATGATGATAGATTTTCTGTGTTTCTGTGTGGTGGTGGTGTTCTTCTTGTTGATGATTGTTGTTCCTGTTCCGTTTTCCGTTTTTTCAGTTTTAATTTTTTTAAAAATTGCCATACACGTTGATTACGTGTAAATTTTCCAGTCATATCCTGAATGATTTTTATTAAAAGGGTACGATAACAAAATGGATAGTCCATTACCAATTGTATTGCCAATATATAATAATCAATAACGGTATGCATACGCCTTTTTGAATCTTCATAAATAACACTAGCATCTTTCAATCGAATCGCATCACTTTCTGATCATTTACCATTTAATTGAATATGTAAAAATTTTATATGTAATTTAATGTTATCGGTGTGCGTACGTACGGCCCGTCGTATAAATGAATTTAACAATGTTTTATCCATTGCGATATTTTCCAGGACTGTCAGGGCGTACAACCAACTTTCATCTTTTTCACCGTGACACTATAATCAAAAAACCAACAAAAACAAAAAAAATAGTTATTTTATCAATTGAGGAGGAATGAAAAAAAAAAAACATTTATACCTGTAACATTTTATCAATTTCATTAATAATATTATTATTAACAGTTGTTAATTTGTTTCCGGTTGTCATTGCCGTTGTTACAGTTGTTGTTGTTATCATTTTTGGTTTTGAAAGTGCGATTGTTGAGGTTGTTGTTGTTGTTCCCGTTCCGGCCGTTTGTGTTGTCGTTGTCATTGTCCGTAACCAATTAATGTACGTATACCACAATTCTAAATTGTTTGAATACAATGTAACCGTTGTATCGTATAAAATTTTTATTTTATTTTTTATTGTATTTATTAAATGTGTTATTGTTTTATTGTATCGATTCACATTCAAAATTGATTGCAACAGGGAATTTTCAAAATCAATAAATGCTCGGTAATCATCAATTGTTGCATTTAAATGTTTTATTGTACCCTCAAATTTATCACGTTTTTCAATAATTGATCTGTAAATAATGGGAAAAAATTGAATAGGAAATTATGTGAATTATGTGATTATGATCAAGATTATAAAAAAAAAATATAGGGTAATTGTTTTGGTTGTGCAATAAGTTGTCGCCTGTTAGTTTCTTTTTTTTTTAAACGGTTTCCCCCTTCGACTCTGGACAACTTTGGATTAAGAAGATTGCTTGTTATTGCTTATTAAAACGCGAAACGCGGTCTGTCATCATCTACTACTACTACTAACTACGTACACTATACCTAATTTCATTTTCTCCAAAAATTTCCGCTAACATTAAATATTGATTTGTATGTGTAATATCTAATGTTGAAAATTGTTCGGCAATTCCTTTCATAATCAAACCAAAAAAAAACGATTCTATAAAATTAATAATTTTATTTTGTTGATGTTGTTGTTCAGTGTGTTGTAGATAGAGAAAAAGCGAAGAGAGATAGAAAGCGAAGAACGAGAAAAAGCAAAGAGATAGAAAGTATTTATTTGGATCTGAAAAATGTTTATTTGAATGTGAAAAATGTTTATTTGGATTTGAAAAATGTTTATTTGGTTAAGAAAAATGTTTATTTGGATTTGAAAAATGTTTATTTGGTTAAGAAAAATGTTTATTTGGATTTGAAAAATGTTTATTTGAATGTGAAAAATGTTTATTTGATCTGAAAAATGTTTATTTGGATAAGAAAAATGTTTATTTGGATTTGAAAAATGTTTATTTGAATGTGAAAAATGTTTATTTGATCTGAAAAATGTTTATTTGTTTAAGAAAAATGTTTATTTGGATTTGAAAAATGTTTATTTGAATGTGAAAAATGTTTATTTGATCTGAAAAATGTTTATTTGGTTAAGAAAAATGTTTATTTGGATTTGAAAAATGTTTATTTGGTTAAGAAAAATGTTTATTTGGATTTGAAAAATGTTTATTTGGTTAAGAAAAATGTTTATTTGGATTTGAAAAATGTTTATTTGAATGTGAAAAATGTTTATTTGATCTGAAAAATGTTTATTTGGTTAAGAAAAATGTTTATTTGGATTTGAAAAAATTCATGAAATCTCAATAAAATTAAATCAAATAACTAAAGAAATTCATTCAAATTACGTGAATTTAAATACAAAAAAAGACAATTCAAACAATTGATATTTTATTTATATAACATACTTAAGTTTTTCTTTCTTTTTCTTATTTTTTTTTAAATTATACTCACAAACTCTGTGTTATATTACTTTAAATATATATTCTATAATAATAATAATAATAATAATAATAAAAAATTTGATAAAAAAAAACGATAAAAAATTCTTTAAAAAAAATAAAATAATTCTTTTTATTATTATTATTAAATAAAAATCAATATTTTAATTATTCTTATCTCTATATTATGTATTTATTTATTGTAATATAGTAATGCGCAACACACAGCAGTAATAAATTAAGTTTATATATAAAACAAATGATGCGCGCGTCGACGCCGTTTAAATATCAAATATCAAATATCAAATATTAAATATTATTATTATTAATAAATTTCTTATTATTTATTTTTTATATTTTGTATTGTAATCTTTTGTTTAGATTAAAACAAATGTTTAAAATATATAAAATATTGTATATGGAAATGAGAATGAAATTAAAAAAAAAAATCAAATCCACAAATCCAAATCAAATCACAACAAAAAAAAACACAATTCAATGAAATGCGACATTATAAAATGCAAAAAAAAAAGTAAATTCCCAAATACACACCTGAACAAAAAAAAAAAATTATAATAACAAAATAAAAACTCCACATTTTTTTCTCCATATATTGCGCATGCACGGATTTCACTTTATTGTTTTTTTATTCAATTAATTTAATTTAACAAAGAATTTGAATTAAACTTACCTGGAAATTGATTGTTTTTTGATGTTTTTTTTGATGTTTAATCAATCAATGAAATGATTTTACCTTTTTTCCTATTTTACCTTCTTCCTTTACCTTAATTGTCTGTTTTATTAAATTATCTGCGAACAAACTAAAATAAGTAATCAAAAATTTTCCCACTTAATTTAATTTAAATCAATTCTTCAAATCACACAATAAAAATTTAAAATTAAATTTAAATTAAATTAATTTATACTTAATTTTAAACTTAATTCAATCACAACTGAAACGGTTATAATACAATACAATACAATACAATGAAAAATTATTTTAATTCTATTAGTATTTTGAAGACGACGACGACGACATTACGATGATCGATTGATGATCGTTTGATCGTTTGATTGATTGATGATTATTTGTTTGCGCATATAGATAGATAAAACGAATAAAGTTTTCATGTCATATAGATATGATTTGAGAAAAATGATGATGAAAAGAAAAAACAGGAAAATATAAAATACCAAAAAAGCTTGATAAAAAACCAATTTCGAAAACCAACTTCGAAATGTACAAATGTAGATAATGTTAAAAAGCTTTTCTTTTTTTTTTTGCAACTAAAACACACCACCACCACCACAATTCAAAATGATTACAAACAAAATGGAAATTAATATTATTGTAAATTTGGAAAATTCAGTTCATTTTACTTAAGATTCACTCTTAAAATCAATACACCTTCGTGGGAATTTCACCCTTAAAAATTGAATGGAAAGAGTTTGATTTTGCCCAGTTAAAGTAAAAAAAATTTTTTTTTTTATTACGTAAGGGTTGTAGTAAAAACATCGTAACTAGGAACCCGATAAAATAGAATAACGTTCAGAGACGCGTTCGATAGATAATGAAATTCTCTAAAAACTTCCCTTACTGATCAAACGGGGTTGTAGAATAAATTCTATGTAAAAATCTAAAAATTGTCAATTTTATTTTTTTATATTTTTCTTTATTATTGCGATTTCATTTAGATTTTTTCTTTTCTGCAATACAAACGTTTATTATTTTTAAAATATTCGGTTCATATTTTTGCAAATTAGCGCCCAATTTTTCATATAAATCTTTTGGTAAATTTGTTCTAGCCATTTTCATAACATCGTATAATAGATCGTGCGATCCAAAACGTTTTTCAAATTTTAAATATTCAATCCATACATCAATGCCTGTCCCTCCAAAATAACCAATTGCATTCTTACAATGTGATCGCCATTCGTCAACGTTCACGTTGATCTGTAAAAAAAAAAAAGAATAATGAAATAAATGATCACAATAATAATAATAATAATAAAGAAAAATTTAAAGAATATGGGGCTTACTTACCTGAAATGATTCATAGCCACACATTAATTTAAAAATATCATAACAATATGGTTTTTTCCGCGAAATTTCTTTAAACCATGTTCGTACCTTATCGAATTGATCAACATTTGATAATTGTTGCATATAAATCACCTTAAATGTATTAAATAATGGATCCAATTGATTACAAGCAACAGCAAAAAATTGTTCAATTTCTTTATCGTTTTTCACATATCGTTCTAAGTACAAATAATACGATAACCATAACCATAAATTTTCTTGACCATTAGCATTACGTCCTATTGTATTATAAACACCACCAACACCACCAATATTTTTTCTATTAATAATTACTATTGGCATTGGTTCATCATCTGTAATGATACAATCATCACTGTCCAAATCGATGATCGTCGATGATGGTGGTGGTGGTTGTGGTGGTGATGATGATGATGGTGATGATGATGATGATAATAATTGTGTTGTAGCTACTATTGCTGTAGATTCATTTTCAATTTCAACCAATTTTTCATTACACGATCCAATTTTACATGCATGAATAAACATTTGACGTGTTTTTGATAAATTACGTTTTATTACCGTTGCCAAAATCAAATAATAATTCCATAAATTTATTGAATTTGGATATTCGATAACTACACTTTCTATAATCTTTATTGTATTTTGCAATATAATAATGGAAAAATATTAAATTAAATTAAATAAATCCTTCTTTTCATTTTTACGGGTTAACGGTAAATGTTACACCATTTACAACGTTATTTAATCTACCGCACGCGCAGTATTATAAAAATAATAAAATATACTTACCGGTTCCATTTTTTCATAATCCTTATTATCCATGAGCATTTCAACGTACTTTAAAGCGGTACTCTCTGACATACATTTATTTTGATATGCATTTGAAAATGCTTTAATTATTGCTTCGTGAATTGAATTTTTCTCTTTTGGATTTGGGTTAGACGTTATCGTTGTCGTTGTTGTTGTCGTCGTCTTCTTTGTCGTTTCCGGTGCTGCCACCTCAGCCATATCAGTTAAATTATATAATACTGCAATATATTCATCCCATATTTCTTTATTGTTAATCTAAAATATTAAAAATTAAACATTAAATGAATAGTTTAATTTAAGAAAAAAAACCAACCTCTTTCAAATGCGATTCAAATGAACGTGTACATAAATCAATTTTATCCAGCAATTCATCAGTATATGGACAATTCTGGATGAGTGTGGGTATCCATAATTGTTCATAATTGCTGTATCATTACCATTCTTCGTTGACGTGGACGTTGACGTTAAATCAATATTCGTTGATATCCATGATGATGATAGATTTTCTGTGTTTCTGTGTGGTGGTGGTGTTCTTCTTGTTGATGATTGTTGTTCCTGTTCCGTTTTCCGTTTTTTCAGTTTTAATTTTTTTTAAAATTGCCATACACGTTGATTACGTGTAAATTTTCCAGTCATATCCTGAATGATTTTTATTAAAAGGGTACGATAACAAAATGGATAGTCCATTACCAATTGTATTGCCAATATATAATAATCAATAACGGTATGCATACGCCTTTTTGAATCTTCATAAATAACACTAGCATCTTTCAATCGAATCGCATCACTTTCTGATCATTTACCATTTAATTGAATATGTAAAAATTTTATATGTAATTTAATGTTATCGGTGTGCGTACGTACGGCCCGTCGTATAAATGAATTTAACAATGTTTTATCCATTGCGATATTTTCCAGGACTGTCAGGGCGTACAACCAACTTTCATCTTTTTCACCGTGACACTATAATCAAAAAACCAACAAAAACAAAAAAAATAGTTATTTTATCAATTGAGGAGGAATGAAAAAAAAAAAACATTTATACCTGTAACATTTTATCAATTTCATTAATAATATTATTATTAACAGTTGTTAATTTGTTTCCGGTTGTCATTGCCGTTGTTACAGTTGTTGTTGTTATCATTTTTGGTTTTGAAAGTGCGATTGTTGAGGTTGTTGTTGTTGTTCCCGTTCCGGCCGTTTGTGTTGTCGTTGTCATTGTCCGTAACCAATTAATGTACGTATACCACAATTCTAAATTGTTTGAATACAATGTAACCGTTGTATCGTATAAAATTTTTATTTTATTTTTTATTGTATTTATTAAATGTGTTATTGTTTTATTGTATCGATTCACATTCAAAATTGATTGCAACAGGGAATTTTCAAAATCAATAAATGCTCGGTAATCATCAATTGTTGCATTTAAATGTTTTATTGTACCCTCAAATTTATCACGTTTTTCAATAATTGATCTGTAAATAATGGGAAAAAATTGAATAGGAAATTATGTGAATTATGTGATTATGATCAAGATTATAAAAAAAAAATATAGGGTAATTGTTTTGGTTGTGCAATAAGTTGCCGCCTGTTAGTTTCTTTTTTTTTTAAACGGTTTCCCCCTTCGACTCTGGACAACTTTGGATTAAGAAGATTGCTTGTTATTGCTTATTAAAACGCGAAACGCGGTCTGTCATCATCTACTACTACTACTAACTACGTACACTATACCTAATTTCATTTTCTCCAAAAATTTCCGCTAACATTAAATATTGATTTGTATAAAATTGTATTTTTTTATTTAAAATTGTAATTGCAAATTAACATATTAACAAAATCAATTATCATTAACAATAAAATTATTCCACAATGGCATCAAAGAAATGTATTAAGTGCAACGTGTTTCTTCCATTATCGTCAGAATTTGTGTCGTGTGATGGTATTTGTAAACATTATTTCTGCATAAAATGCATAAAATTCACTAGAATCGACTATAAAACTCTGTGTGACAATGCTAATTTTAAATGGTTTTGTCCTGAATGTAACGATATGAACTTGTTTACAAATTACAGTGATTTGCTGGTTGATTTTAAAAATGCAATGGAAATCATTAAAGTAAATAATGCATTACTGACAAAAATTGTTAGTGATAATAAATCCATACACGATGATATAACAGATTTAAAACAGCTTTGTTTGATGAATGCGGAAAAAATAAACGGTTGTGTTATTGAAAATAAAAGTTTTATTGTCGATGAACTTAACATTATCAAACAACAATTCATTGATAATAATTATTTAAAATTTAATGACAATGTATGTGTGCCCCATAATAATAACAAAAACGATAATGTTGATGTTATTATAGCCCATACTAATAATAATAATAATAATAATAATAATAATAATAATAATAATAATAATAATAATAATAATAATAATAATAATAATAATAATAATAATAATAATATTGATGAAGGTATTCCGATGGATATGGATATTAATTGCATTGACAATCCTTGCGATATCACCATAAGTAATGTTGATATTAATACCAATCGTCCACGCACTCGAAAGCGAACCAAACACCATGTGGTTCAAGTACACCAGCAGGTCAAAAAATCCAAAACATCGGATTCAATGGATTTTGAACAAAAAAATCTGAT
The DNA here is from genome assembly GCA_958336335.1 of Dilophus febrilis. Classification (NCBI taxonomy): domain Eukaryota; kingdom Metazoa; phylum Arthropoda; class Insecta; order Diptera; family Bibionidae; genus Dilophus; species Dilophus febrilis. The sequence continues at coordinate 93,145 of OY284473.1, forward strand.
AAATAATGATGATGCCGTAGATATTGTTGAACCAATTTTAAAGGTGGCTCAACGATACAAATGCGTATTTGTTTCCGGCCTCCATCCCGAATCAACTCCCGAGATGGTTAAAAAGCACATTGCCATAAATATGGCTTACACGGATAACATCAGCATTGTGCAAATAAAAAATGTAAAGCACGCCGGCAGTTACTCTTCATTCAAGGTATTTGTTCCAGTCCTTCACTTTCCTCGGTTTATTGATCCTGGTAGTTGGAAAATAAATGGTGTCATCGTTCATGAATTCCATAGTAAGAAAAATTTTCGGAATCGACAACAGACACAAACACCACGACTGCGCTGACGGACGTAAAAATATGCTACCAAAATGCTCGTGGTTTAAGAAGCAAAACAAAGCAAGTGTTATTGCATTCTATAACCAATTCATCAGATGTGGACATATATATTATTTCTGAAACTTGGCTATGTGATAGCATTCTTGACAATGAATTATTCAATTCAGAATATCAAGTATTTCGACGAGATCGCTATCAAAATTCTAACTCCATAAAAAAGGGAGGCGGTGTTTTAATTGGTGTAAAATCCACCTTGCTTTCAAAAGTTATTGATTTGACTAAATTAACACAAAATTTGGAATGTTTATGTGTTTGTATTAATTTAAATCGTAAAGATTTGTATGTTTTTTGTTGTTACATTCCACCCGCAGCGGATATTTTATTGTATAATGTACTGGTGCAATGTATCGAGTTTGTTTCTACTGAAGCCTGTGATACAAACTATGAAATACTTGTTTTGGGCGATTTTAATTTACCTCATATTGAGTGGATCATGGCTGATGATTCTGATTCCATGATACCATTAAATACGGTCGGTGATTTGGAATCGACATTTCTTGATAATATGACATCACTCGGGTTAAGGCAAATCAACCATGTGAGAAACGCCTACAATAAATCACTCGATTTAGCTTTTGCGTCGGAACAATTGGATTGCTTTTTAATCCGTACTAATAATTGCATTGTGAAGGAAGATGTATACCATCCAACACTATTTTTAACTTTAAGTTTTTATGGTTTTTACTCAACTTGTATGGCGGATTCTACATTTGTATTTGATTTTAAACATGCTGACTTCAACCAATTAAATGATAATTTTGAACATATTGATTGGAATTATCTTCGGGACTTCACTTTGGATCACGCACTAATTTGTTTTTATAATGTTGTTTTTGAAAATTTTTTAAAATGTATTCCTATGAAATCCTCATATATTAAGTCAACTGGATATCCTTGGTATGATGGTGAGGTGAAACGGCTCCGGAACCTAAGAAATAAATTATGGAAATCATATTGTATTTCTAAGAATTATTCCGAATGGTTCAAACATCAGAATGCATGCGATCATTTCAACTTTATTATTTCTCAAAAATATAATTCTTATATTAGCTCTGTTGAAGCTGATATTAAACAAATGCCCGGGAATTTTTGGAAATTTATAAATACTAAAAGATCGGTAAATGTAAATCCATCATTGATTAGCTATAATAACGTTGAATGTACTGATGCCTTTTCAATCGCAAATTTATTTGCTGATTTTTTTCACACCTCTTTTGACAATACTTTAATTGATGCCGCTGATTATGATACTGGGATAATTGAATCATTTGATTATCTGTCCGCAATCAACTTTTCTATATCTTATTCGGATGTTTACTCGTCTATTCTTGCTTGTAAAAGTAAACATTCATTTGGTCCTGATGGTATTCCATCAGTTGTTTTGAAACAATGTATTGATTTTATATCTCTGCCACTGACAATTTTATTTAATAAATCGATTGAAAATGGATATTTCCCCGATCTATGGAAGAAATCATTTATTATTCCACTCTATAAAAGGGGTGGGAAAAATGATGTTATGAACTACCGTCCTATTGCACGTCTGTCAGTAATACCAAAAATTTTTGAGAGTATCATTACTAAAGTTCTTACATTCAACGTAAAATCCTTAATAAATACAAATCAACATGGATTTATTTCCGGTAGATCCACTACTACTAACCTACTTGAATTTGTCACATATTGTTTTGATAATTTTGATAAGGGTGCACAGGTTGATTGTGTGTTTACAGATTTTTCAAAGGCATTTGATAAAATGTCGCATAGTATTCTTTTAAATAAACTCTTGGCGATGGGTTTTGGTTATAAATTTGTTTCATGGGTTCGTTCCTATTTGTTTGATCGTTCCTGCAGTGTATTATATAATAATGTGCAGTCTAAAGATTTTATAGTTAAGTCTGGTGTGCCACAAGGTAGCCATTTGGGACCTATTTTATTTCTACTTTTTATAAATGACTTGTCAACCGTAATTAGACACTCTGAGTGTAAACTTTTTGCAGATGATGTAAAAATTTATAAATCGATTTCTACTGATGATGATGTTCGTGCACTACAATCTGATTGTTCTGCATTTTATAGTTGGTGTTGTAAAAATCACATGTCTTTAAATATTGACATAGGCTCACGCTATTAAATATGCCTACCCTTGAAAAACATAGAGAATATATTGGTTTGTCATTAATATGTGAATTGATTAATGGTAAATTAGATAGTATCTCGTTATTGGGTAAATTGACTTTTAAATTAAATTTTCGCGGTTTACGATCAATTGATTTTTTTAATATAGAATTCCATCATACCAATTATGGTCATTTCAATCCTTTGAACTCCTTACTTTTATCCTATAATTCCTATAGTTATTTGTTATTGGATAATGATGTAAAAAGTAGTCAGTTTAAATTAAAGTTTTTTTTGTACAACAGTGATAGTTGAATACTCTTTTTTATTTTTATTTTAATAATGTTTTTAAATAATTTCTTTTAAATAATTTTAATTTTTTCAAAATTTTTTGTATATCAATTTAAAAATTATATCATAATTTATATTCTCAGGTTTGACTGTTTGACATAGTATTGCCGCCTAAATTTTTGTAATACTTATTGTAATATATTTACGCATTAGAATTTAATGCTTATAAATAAATAAAAAAAAAAAAAAAAAAAAAAATGTGTAATATCTAATGTTGAAAATTGTTCGGCAATTCCTTTCATAATCAAACCAAAAAAAAACGATTCTATAAAATTAATAATTTTATTTTGTTGATGTTGTTGTTCAGTGTGTTGTAGATAGAGAAAAAGCGAAGAGAGATAGAAAGCGAAGAACGAGAAAAAGCAAAGAGATAGAAAGTATTTATTTGGATCTGAAAAATGTTTATTTGAATGTGAAAAATGTTTATTTGGATTTGAAAAATGTTTATTTGGTTAAGAAAAATGTTTATTTGGATTTGAAAAATGTTTATTTGGTTAAGAAAAATGTTTATTTGGATTTGAAAAATGTTTATTTGAATGTGAAAAATGTTTATTTGATCTGAAAAATGTTTATTTGGATAAGAAAAATGTTTATTTGGATTTGAAAAATGTTTATTTGAATGTGAAAAATGTTTATTTGATCTGAAAAATGTTTATTTGTTTAAGAAAAATGTTTATTTGGATTTGAAAAATGTTTATTTGAATGTGAAAAATGTTTATTTGATCTGAAAAATGTTTATTTGGTTAAGAAAAATGTTTATTTGGATTTGAAAAATGTTTATTTGGTTAAGAAAAATGTTTATTTGGATTTGAAAAATGTTTATTTGGTTAAGAAAAATGTTTATTTGGATTTGAAAAATGTTTATTTGAATGTGAAAAATGTTTATTTGATCTGAAAAATGTTTATTTGGTTAAGAAAAATGTTTATTTGGATTTGAAAAAATTCATGAAATCTCAATAAAATTAAATCAAATAACTAAAGAAATTCATTCAAATTACGTGAATTTAAATACAAAAAAAGACAATTCAAACAATTGATATTTTATTTATATAACATACTTAAGTTTTTCTTTCTTTTTCTTATTTTTTTTTAAATTATACTCACAAACTCTGTGTTATATTACTTTAAATATATATTCTATAATAATAATAATAATAATAATAAAAAATTTGATAAAAAAAAACGATAAAAAATTCTTTAAAAAAAATAAAATAATTCTTTTTATTATTATTATTAAATAAAAATCAATATTTTAATTATTCTTATCTCTATATTATGTATTTATTTATTGTAATATAGTAATGCGCAACACACAGCAGTAATAAATTAAGTTTATATATAAAACAAATGATGCGCGCGTCGACGCCGTTTAAATATCAAATATCAAATATCAAATATTAAATATTATTATTATTAATAAATTTCTTATTATTTATTTTTTATATTTTGTATTGTAATCTTTTGTTTAGATTAAAACAAATGTTTAAAATATATAAAATATTGTATATGGAAATGAGAATGAAATTAAAAAAAAAATCAAATCCACAAATCCAAATCAAATCACAACAAAAAAAAACACAATTCAATGAAATGCGACATTATAAAATGCAAAAAAAAAAGTAAATTCCCAAATACACACCTGAACAAAAAAAAAAATTATAATAACAAAATAAAAACTCCACATTTTTTTCTCCATATATTGCGCATGCACGGATTTCACTTTATTGTTTTTTTATTCAATTAATTTAATTTAACAAAGAATTTGAATTAAACTTACCTGGAAATTGATTGTTTTTTGATGTTTTTTTTGATGTTTAATCAATCAATGAAATGATTTTACCTTTTTTCCTATTTTACCTTCTTCCTTTACCTTAATTGTCTGTTTTATTAAATTATCTGCGAACAAACTAAAATAAGTAATCAAAAATTTTCCCACTTAATTTAATTTAAATCAATTCTTCAAATCACACAATAAAAATTTAAAATTAAATTTAAATTAAATTAATTTATACTTAATTTTAAACTTAATTCAATCACAACTGAAACGGTTATAATACAATACAATACAATACAATGAAAAATTATTTTAATTCTATTAGTATTTTGAAGACGACGACGACGACATTACGATGATCGATTGATGATCGTTTGATCGTTTGATTGATTGATGATTATTTGTTTGCGCATATAGATAGATAAAACGAATAAAGTTTTCATGTCATATAGATATGATTTGAGAAAAATGATGATGAAAAGAAAAAACAGGAAAATATAAAATACCAAAAAAGCTTGATAAAAAACCAATTTCGAAAACCAACTTCGAAATGTACAAATGTAGATAATGTTAAAAAGCTTTTCTTTTTTTTTTTGCAACTAAAACACACCACCACCACCACAATTCAAAATGATTACAAACAAAATGGAAATTAATATTATTGTAAATTTGGAAAATTCAGTTCATTTTACTTAAGATTCACTCTTAAAATCAATACACCTTCGTGGGAATTTCACCCTTAAAAATTGAATGGAAAAAGTTTGATTTTGCCCAGTTAAAGTAAAAAAAATTTTTTTTTTATTACGTAAGGGTTGTAGTAAAAACATCGTAACTAGGAACCCGATAAAATAGAATAACGTTCAGAGACGCGTTCGATAGATAATGAAATTCTCTAAAAACTTCCCTTACTGATCAAACGGGGTTGTAGAATAAATTCTATGTAAAAATCTAAAAATTGTCAATTTTATTTTTTTATATTTTTCTTTATTATTGCGATTTCATTTAGATTTTTTCTTTTCTGCAATACAAACGTTTATTATTTTTAAAATATTCGGTTCATATTTTTGCAAATTAGCGCCCAATTTTTCATATAAATCTTTTGGTAAATTTGTTCTAGCCATTTTCATAACATCGTATAATAGATCGTGCGATCCAAAACGTTTTTCAAATTTTAAATATTCAATCCATACATCAATGCCTGTCCCTCCAAAATAACCAATTGCATTCTTACAATGTGATCGCCATTCGTCAACGTTCACGTTGATCTGTAAAAAAAAAAAAGAATAATGAAATAAATGATCACAATAATAATAATAATAATAAAGAAAAATTTAAAGAATATGGGGCTTACTTACCTGAAATGATTCATAGCCACACATTAATTTAAAAATATCATAACAATATGGTTTTTTCCGCGAAATTTCTTTAAACCATGTTCGTACCTTATCGAATTGATCAACATTTGATAATTGTTGCATATAAATCACCTTAAATGTATTAAATAATGGATCCAATTGATTACAAGCAACAGCAAAAAATTGTTCAATTTCTTTATCGTTTTTCACATATCGTTCTAAGTACAAATAATACGATAACCATAACCATAAATTTTCTTGACCATTAGCATTACGTCCTATTGTATTATAAACACCACCAACACCACCAATATTTTTTCTATTAATAATTACTATTGGCATTGGTTCATCATCTGTAATGATACAATCATCACTGTCCAAATCGATGATCGTCGATGATGGTGGTGGTGGTTGTGGTGGTGATGATGATGATGGTGATGATGATGATGATAATAATTGTGTTGTAGCTACTATTGCTGTAGATTCATTTTCAATTTCAACCAATTTTTCATTACACGATCCAATTTTACATGCATGAATAAACATTTGACGTGTTTTTGATAAATTACGTTTTATTACCGTTGCCAAAATCAAATAATAATTCCATAAATTTATTGAATTTGGATATTCGATAACTACACTTTCTATAATCTTTATTGTATTTTGCAATATAATAATGGAAAAATATTAAATTAAATTAAATAAATCCTTCTTTTCATTTTTACGGGTTAACGGTAAATGTTACACCATTTACAACGTTATTTAATCTACCGCACGCGCAGTATTATAAAAATAATAAAATATACTTACCGGTTCCATTTTTTCATAATCCTTATTATCCATGAGCATTTCAACGTACTTTAAAGCGGTACTCTCTGACATACATTTATTTTGATATGCATTTGAAAATGCTTTAATTATTGCTTAGTGAATTGAATTTTTCTCTTTTGGATTTGGGTTAGACGTTATCGTTGTCGTTGTCGTTGTCGTTGTTGTTGTCGTCGTCTTCTTTGTCGTTTCCGGTGCTGCCACCTCAGCCATATCAGTTAAATTATATAATACTGCAATATATTCATCCCATATTTCTTTATTGTTAATCTAAAATATTAAAAATTAAACATTAAATGAATAGTTTAATTTAAGAAAAAAAACCAACCTCTTTCAAATGCGATTCAAATGAACGTGTACATAAATCAATTTTATCCAGCAATTCATCAGTATATGGACAATTCTGGATGAGTGTGGGTATCCATAATTGTTCATCATCTGTATCATTACCATTCTTCGTTGACGTGGACGTTGACGTGAAATCAATATTCGTTGATATCCATGATGATGATAGATTTTCTGTGTTTCTGTGTGGTGGTGGTGTTCTTCTTGTTGATGATTGTTGTTCCTGTTCCGTTTTCCGTTTTTTCAGTCTTAATTTTTTTTAAAATTGCCATACACGTTGATTACGTGTAAATTTTCCAGTCATATCCTGAATGATTTTTATTAAAAGGGTACGATAACAAAATGGATAGTCCATTACCAATTGTATTGCCAATATATAATAATCGACGGTATGCATACGCCTTTTTGAATCTTCATAAATAACACTAGCATCTTTCAATCGAATCGCATCACTTTCTGATCATTTACCATTTAATTGAATATGTAAAAATTTTATATGTAATTTAATGTTATCGGTGTGCGTACGTACGGCCCGTCGTATAAATGAATTTAACAATGTTTTATCCATTGCGATATTTTCCAGGACTGTCAGGGCGTACAACCAACTTTCATCTTTTTCACCGTGACACTATAATCAAAAAACCAACAAAAACAAAAAAAATAGTTATTTTATCAATTGAGGAGGAATGAAAAAAAAAACATTTATACCTGTAACATTTTATCAATTTCATTAATAATATTATTATTAACAGTTGTTAATTTGTTTCCGGTTGTCATTGCCGTTGTTACAGTTGTTGTTGTTATCATTTTTGGTTTTGAAAGTGCGATTGTTGAGGTTGTTGTTGTTGTTCCCGTTCCGGCCGTTTGTGTTGTCGTTGTCATTGTCCGTAACCAATTAATGTACGTATACCACAATTCTAAATTGTTTGAATACAATGTAACCGTTGTATCGTATAAAATTTTTATTTTATTTTTTATTGTATTTATTAAATGTGTTATTGTTTTATTGTATCGATTCACATTCAAAATTGATTGCAACAGGGAATTTTCAAAATCAATAAATGCTCGGTAATCATCAATTGTTGCATTTAAATGTTTTATTGTACCCTCAAATTTATCACGTTTTTCAATAATTGATCTGTAAATAATGGGAAAAAATTGAATAGGAAATTATGTGAATTATGTGATTATGATCAAGATTATAAAAAAAAAATATAGGGTAATTGTTTTGGTTGTGCAATAAGTTGCCGCCTGTTAGTTTCTTTTTTTTTTAAAAGGTTTCCCCCTTCGACTCTGGACAACTTTGGATTAAGAAGATTGCTTGTTATTGCTTATTAAAACGCGAAACGCGGTCTGTCATCATCTACTACTACTACTAACTACGTACACTATACCTAATTTCATTTTCTCCAAAAATTTCCGCTAACATTAAATATTGATTTGCATGTGTAATATCTAATGTTGAAAATTGTTCGGCAATTCCTTTCATAATCAAACCAAAAAAAAAACGATTCTATAAAATTAATAATTTTATTTTGTTGATGTTGTTGTTCAGTGTGTTGTAGATAGAGAAAAAGCGAAGAGAGATAGAAAGCGAAGAACGAGAAAAAGCAAAGAGATAGAAAGTATTTATTTGGATCTGAAAAATGTTTATTTGAATGTGAAAAATGTTTATTTGGATTTGAAAAATGTTTATTTGGTTAAGAAAAATCAATCAATCAATCAATGAAATGATTTTACCTTTTTTTCCTATTTTACCTTCTTCCTTTACCTTAATTGTCTGTTTTATTAAATTATCTGCAAACAAACTAAAATAAGTAATCAAAAATTTTCCCACTTAATTTAATTTAAATCAATTCTTCAAATCACACAATAAAAATTTAAAATTAAATTTAAATTAAATTAATTTATACTTAATTTTAAACTTAATTCAATCACAACTGAAACGGTTATAATACAATACAATACAATACAATGAAAAATTATTTTAATTCTATTAGTATTTTGAAGACGACGACGACGACATTACGATGATCGATTGATGATCGTTTGATCGTTTGATTGATTGATGATTATTTGTTTGCGCATATAGATAGATAAAACGAATAAAGTTTTCATGTCATATAGATATGATTTGAGAAAAATGATGATGAAAAGAAAAAACAGGAAAATATAAAATACCAAAAAAGCTTGATAAAAAACCAATTTCGAAAACCAACTTCGAAATGTACAAATGTAGATAATGTTAAAAAGCTTTTCTTTTTTTTTTTGCAACTAAAACACACCACCACCACCACAATTCAAAATGATTACAAACAAAATGGAAATTAATATTATTGTAAATTTGGAAAATTCAGTTCATTTTACTTAAGATTCACTCTTAAAATCAATACACCTTCGTGGGAATTTCACCCTTAAAAATTGAATGGAAAGAGTTTGATTTTGCCCAGTTAAAGTAAAAAAAATTTTTTTTTTATTACGTAAGGGTTGTAGTAAAAACATCGTAACTAGGAACCCGATAAAATAGAATAACGTTCAGAGACGCGTTCGATAGATAATGAAATTCTCTAAAAACTTCCCTTACTGATCAAACGGGGTTGTAGAATAAATTCTATGTAAAAATCTAAAAATTGTCAATTTTATTTTTTTATATTTTTCTTTATTATTGCGATTTCATTTAGATTTTTTCTTTTCTGCAATACAAACGTTTATTATTTTTAAAATATTCGGTTCATATTTTTGCAAATTAGCGCCCAATTTTTCATATAAATCTTTTGGTAAATTTGTTCTAGCCATTTTCATAACATCGTATAATAGATCGTGCGATCCAAAACGTTTTTCAAATTTTAAATATTCAATCCATACATCAATGCCTGTCCCTCCAAAATAACCAATTGCATTCTTACAATGTGATCGCCATTCGTCAACGTTCACGTTGATCTGTAAAAAAAAAAAAGAATAATGAAATAAATGATCACAATAATAATAATAATAATAAAGAAAAATTTAAAGAATATGGGGCTTACTTACCTGAAATGATTCATAGGCACACATTAATTTAAAAATATCATAACAATATGGTTTTTTCCGCGAAATTTCTTTATACCATGTTCGTACCTTATCGAATTGATCAACATTTGATAATTGTTGCATATAAATCACCTTAAATGTATTAAATAATGGATCCAATTGATTACAAGCAACAGCAAAAAATTGTTCAATTTCTTTATCGTTTTTCACATATCGTTCTAAGTACAAATAATACGATAACCATAACCATAAATTTTCTTGACCATTAGCATTACGTCCTATTGTATTATAAACACCACCAATATTTTTTCTATTAATAATTACTATTGGCATTGGTTCATCATCTGTAATGATACAATCATCACTGTCCAAATCGATGATCGTCGATGATGGTGGTGGTGATGGTGATGATGATGATGATAATAATTGTGTTGTAGCTACTATTGCTGTAGATTCATTTTCAATTTCAACCAATTTTTCATTACACGATCCAATTTTACATGCATGAATAAACATTTGACGTGTTTTTGATAAATTACGTTTTATTACCGTTGCCAAAATCAAATAATAATTCCATAAATTTATTGAATTTGGATATTCGATAACTACACTTTCTATAATCTTTATTGTATTTTGCAATATAATAATGGAAAAATATTAAATTAAATTAAATAAATAATTCTTTTCATTTTTACTGGTTTACGGTAAATGTTACACCATTTACAACGTTATTTAATCTACCGCACGCGCAGTATTATAAAAATAATAAAATATACTTACCGGTTCCATTTTTTCATAATCCTTATTATCGAGCATTTCAACGTACTTTAAAGCGGTACTCTCTGACATACATTTATTTTGATATGCATTTGAAAATGCTTTAATTATTGCTTCGTGAATTGAATTTTTCTCTTTTGGATTTGGGTTAGACGTTATCGTTGTCGTTGTCGTTGTCGTTGTTGTTGTCGTCGTCTTCTTTGTCGTTTCCGATGCTGCCACCTCAGCCATATCAGTTAAATTATATAATACTGCAATATATTCATCCCATATTTCTTTATTGTTAATCTAAAATATTAAAAATTAAACATTAAATGAATAGTTTAATTTAAGAAAAAAAACCAACCTCTTTCAAATGCGATTCAAATGAACGTGTACATAAATCAATTTTATCCAGCAATTCATCAGTATATGGACAATTCTGGATGAGTGTGGGTATCCATAATTGTTCATAATTGCTGTATCATTACCATTCTTCGTTGACGTGGACGTTGACGTTAAATCAATATTCGTTGATATCCATGATGATGATAGATTTTCTGTGTTTCTGTGTGGTGGTGGTGTTCTTCTTGTTGATGATTGTTGTTCCTGTTCCGTTTTCCGTTTTTTCAGTTTTAATTTTTTTAAAAATTGCCATACACGTTGATTACGTGTAAATTTTCCAGTCATATCCTGAATGATTTTTATTAAAAGGGTACGATAACAAAATGGATAGTCCATTACCAATTGTATTGCCAATATATAATAATCAACGGTATGCATACGCCTTTTTGAATCTTCATAAATAACACTAGCATCTTTCAATCGAATCGCATCACTTTCTGATCATTTACCATTTAATTGAATATGTAAAAATTTTATATGTAATTTAATGTTATCGGTGTGCGTACGTACGGCCCGTCGTATAAATGAATTTAACAATGTTTTATCCATTGCGATATTTTCCAGGACTGTCAGGGCGTACAACCAACTTTCATCTTTTTCACCGTGACACTATAATCAAAAAACCAACAAAAACAAAAAAAATAGTTATTTTATCAATTGAGGAGGAATGAAAAAAAAAAAACATTTATACCTGTAACATTTTATCAATTTCATTAATAATATTATTATTAACAGTTGTTAATTTGTTTCCGGTTGTCATTGCCGTTGTTACAGTTGTTGTTGTTATCATTTTTGGTTTTGAAAGTGCGATTGTTGAGGTTGTTGTTGTTGTTCCCGTTCCGGCCGTTTGTGTTGTCGTTGTCATTGTCCGTAACCAATTAATGTACGTATACCACAATTCTAAATTGTTTGAATACAATGTAACCGTTGTATCGTATAAAATTTTTATTTTATTTTTTATTGTATTTATTAAATGTGTTATTGTTTTATTGTATCGATTCACATTCAAAATTGATTGCAACAGGGAATTTTCAAAATCAATAAATGCTCGGTAATCATCAATTGTTGCATTTAAATGTTTTATTGTACCCTCAAATTTATCACGTTTTTCAATAATTGATCTGTAAATAATGGGAAAAAATTGAATAGGAAATTATGTGAATTATGTGATTATGATCAAGATTATAAAAAAAAAATATAGGGTAATTGTTTTGGTTGTGCAATAAGTTGCCGCCTGTTAGTTTCTTTTTTTTTTAAACGGTTTCCCCCTTCGACTCTGGACAACTTTGGATTAAGAAGATTGCTTGTTATTGCTTATTAAAACGCGAAACGCGGTCTGTCATCATCTACTACTACTACTAACTACGTACACTATACCTAATTTCATTTTCTCCAAAAATTTCCGCTAACATTAAATATTGATTTGTATGTGTAATATCTAATGTTGAAAATTGTTCGGCAATTCCTTTCATAATCAAACCAAAAAAAAACGATTCTATAAAATTAATAATTTTATTTTGTTGATGTTGTTGTTCAGTGTGTTGTAGATAGAGAAAAAGCGAAGAGAGATAGAAAGCGAAGAACGAGAAAAAGCAAAGAGATAGAAAGTATTTATTTGGATCTGAAAAATGTTTATTTGAATGTGAAAAATGTTTATTTGGATTTGAAAAATGTTTATTTGGTTAAGAAAAATGTTTATTTGGATTTGAAAAATGTTTATTTGGTTAAGAAAAATGTTTATTTGGATTTGAAAAATGTTTATTTGAATGTGAAAAATGTTTATTTGATCTGAAAAATGTTTATTTGGATAAGAAAAATGTTTATTTGGATTTGAAAAATGTTTATTTGAATGTGAAAAATGTTTATTTGATCTGAAAAATGTTTATTTGTTTAAGAAAAATGTTTATTTGGATTTGAAAAATGTTTATTTGAATGTGAAAAATGTTTATTTGATCTGAAAAATGTTTATTTGGTTAAGAAAAATGTTTATTTGGATTTGAAAAATGTTTATTTGGTTAAGAAAAATGTTTATTTGGATTTGAAAAATGTTTATTTGGTTAAGAAAAATGTTTATTTGGATTTGAAAAATGTTTATTTGAATGTGAAAAATGTTTATTTGATCTGAAAAATGTTTATTTGGTTAAGAAAAATGTTTATTTGGATTTGAAAAAATTCATGAAATCTCAATAAAATTAAATCAAATAACTAAAGAAATTCATTCAAATTACGTGAATTTAAATACAAAAAAAGACAATTCAAACAATTGATATTTTATTTATATTTTATTTATATAACATACTTAAGTTTTTCTTTCTTTTTCTTATTTTTTTTTAAATTATACTCACAAACTCTGTGTTATATTACTTTAAATATATATTCTATAATAATAATAATAATAATAATAATAAAAAATTTGATAAAAAAAAACGATAAAAAATTCTTTAAAAAAAATAAAATAATTCTTTTTATTATTATTATTAAATAAAAATCAATATTTTAATTATTCTTATCTCTATATTATGTATTTATTTATTGTAATATAGTAATGCGCAACACACAGCAGTAATAAATTAAGTTTATATATAAAACAAATGATGCGCGCGTCGACGCCGTTTAAATATCAAATATCAAATATCAAATATTAAATATTATTATTATTAATAAATTTCTTATTATTTATTTTTTATATTTTGTATTGTAATCTTTTGTTTAGATTAAAACAAATGTTTAAAATATATAAAATATTGTATATGGAAATGAGAATGAAATTAAAAAAAAAAATCAAATCCACAAATCCAAATCAAATCACAACAAAAAAAAACACAATTCAATGAAATGCGACATTATAAAATGCAAAAAAAAAAGTAAATTCCCAAATACACACCTGAACAAAAAAAAAAAATTATAATAACAAAATAAAAACTCCACATTTTTTTCTCCATATATTGCGCATGCACGGATTTCACTTTATTGTTTTTTTATTCAATTAATTTAATTTAACAAAGAATTTGAATTAAACTTACCTGGAAATTGATTGTTTTTTGATGTTTTTTTTGATGTTTAATCAATCAATGAAATGATTTTACCTTTTTTCCTATTTTACCTTCTTCCTTTACCTTAATTGTCTGTTTTATTAAATTATCTGCGAACAAACTAAAATAAGTAATCAAAAATTTTCCCACTTAATTTAATTTAAATCAATTCTTCAAATCACACAATAAAAATTTAAAATTAAATTTAAATTAAATTAATTTATACTTAATTTTAAACTTAATTCAATCACAACTGAAACGGTTATAATACAATACAATACAATACAATGAAAAATTATTTTAATTCTATTAGTATTTTGAAGACGACGACGACGACATTACGATGATCGATTGATGATCGTTTGATCGTTTGATTGATTGATGATTATTTGTTTGCGCATATAGATAGATAAAACGAATAAAGTTTTCATGTCATATAGATATGATTTGAGAAAAATGATGATGAAAAGAAAAAACAGGAAAATATAAAATACCAAAAAAGCTTGATAAAAAACCAATTTCGAAAACCAACTTCGAAATGTACAAATGTAGATAATGTTAAAAAGCTTTTCTTTTTTTTTTTGCAACTAAAACACACCACCACCACCACAATTCAAAATGATTACAAACAAAATGGAAATTAATATTATTGTAAATTTGGAAAATTCAGTTCATTTTACTTAAGATTCACTCTTAAAATCAATACACCTTCGTGGGAATTTCACCCTTAAAAATTGAATGGAAAAAGTTTGATTTTGCCCAGTTAAAGTAAAAAAAATTTTTTTTTTATTACGTAAGGGTTGTAGTAAAAACATCGTAACTAGGAACCCGATAAAATAGAATAACGTTCAGAGACGCGTTCGATAGATAATGAAATTCTCTAAAAACTTCCCTTACTGATCAAACGGGGTTGTAGAATAAATTCTATGTAAAAATCTAAAAATTGTCAATTTTATTTTTTTATATTTTTCTTTATTATTGCGATTTCATTTAGATTTTTTCTTTTCTGCAATACAAACGTTTATTATTTTTAAAATATTCGGTTCATATTTTTGCAAATTAGCGCCCAATTTTTCATATAAATCTTTTGGTAAATTTGTTCTAGCCATTTTCATAACATCGTATAATAGATCGTGCGATCCAAAACGTTTTTCAAATTTTAAATATTCAATCCATACATCAATGCCTGTCCCTCCAAAATAACCAATTGCATTCTTACAATGTGATCGCCATTCGTCAACGTTCACGTTGATCTGTAAAAAAAAAAAAGAATAATGAAATAAATGATCACAATAATAATAATAATAATAAAGAAAAATTTAAAGAATATGGGGCTTACTTACCTGAAATGATTCATAGCCACACATTAATTTAAAAATATCATAACAATATGGTTTTTTCCGCGAAATTTCTTTAAACCATGTTCGTACCTTATCGAATTGATCAACATTTGATAATTGTTGCATATAAATCACCTTAAATGTATTAAATAATGGATCCAATTGATTACAAGCAACAGCAAAAAATTGTTCAATTTCTTTATCGTTTTTCACATATCGTTCTAAGTACAAATAATACGATAACCATAACCATAAATTTTCTTGACCATTAGCATTACGTCCTATTGTATTATAAACACCACCAACACCACCAATATTTTTTCTATTAATAATTACTATTGGCATTGGTTCATCATCTGTAATGATACAATCATCACTGTCCAAATCGATGATCGTCGATGATGGTGGTGGTGGTTGTGGTGGTGATGATGATGATGGTGATGATGATGATGATAATAATTGTGTTGTAGCTACTATTGCTGTAGATTCATTTTCAATTTCAACCAATTTTTCATTACACGATCCAATTTTACATGCATGAATAAACATTTGACGTGTTTTTGATAAATTACGTTTTATTACCGTTGCCAAAATCAAATAATAATTCCATAAATTTATTGAATTTGGATATTCGATAACTACACTTTCTATAATCTTTATTGTATTTTGCAATATAATAATGGAAAAATATTAAATTAAATTAAATAAATCCTTCTTTTCATTTTTACGGGTTAACGGTAAATGTTACACCATTTACAACGTTATTTAATCTACCGCACGCGCAGTATTATAAAAATAATAAAATATACTTACCGGTTCCATTTTTTCATAATCCTTATTATCCATGAGCATTTCAACGTACTTTAAAGCGGTACTCTCTGACATACATTTATTTTGATATGCATTTGAAAATGCTTTAATTATTGCTTAGTGAATTGAATTTTTCTCTTTTGGATTTGGGTTAGACGTTATCGTTGTCGTTGTCGTTGTCGTTGTTGTTGTCGTCGTCTTCTTTGTCGTTTCCGGTGCTGCCACCTCAGCCATATCAGTTAAATTATATAATACTGCAATATATTCATCCCATATTTCTTTATTGTTAATCTAAAATATTAAAAATTAAACATTAAATGAATAGTTTAATTTAAGAAAAAAAACCAACCTCTTTCAAATGCGATTCAAATGAACGTGTACATAAATCAATTTTATCCAGCAATTCATCAGTATATGGACAATTCTGGATGAGTGTGGGTATCCATAATTGTTCATCATCTGTATCATTACCATTCTTCGTTGACGTGGACGTTGACGTGAAATCAATATTCGTTGATATCCATGATGATGATAGATTTTCTGTGTTTCTGTGTGGTGGTGGTGTTCTTCTTGTTGATGATTGTTGTTCCTGTTCCGTTTTCCGTTTTTTCAGTCTTAATTTTTTTTAAAATTGCCATACACGTTGATTACGTGTAAATTTTCCAGTCATATCCTGAATGATTTTTATTAAAAGGGTACGATAACAAAATGGATAGTCCATTACCAATTGTATTGCCAATATATAATAATCGACGGTATGCATACGCCTTTTTGAATCTTCATAAATAACACTAGCATCTTTCAATCGAATCGCATCACTTTCTGATCATTTACCATTTAATTGAATATGTAAAAATTTTATATGTAATTTAATGTTATCGGTGTGCGTACGTACGGCCCGTCGTATAAATGAATTTAACAATGTTTTATCCATTGCGATATTTTCCAGGACTGTCAGGGCGTACAACCAACTTTCATCTTTTTCACCGTGACACTATAATCAAAAAACCAACAAAAACAAAAAAAATAGTTATTTTATCAATTGAGGAGGAATGAAAAAAAAAAAACATTTATACCTGTAACATTTTATCAATTTCATTAATAATATTATTATTAACAGTTGTTAATTTGTTTCCGGTTGTCATTGCCGTTGTTACAGTTGTTGTTGTTATCATTTTTGGTTTTGAAAGTGCGATTGTTGAGGTTGTTGTTGTTGTTCCCGTTCCGGCCGTTTGTGTTGTCGTTGTCATTGTCCGTAACCAATTAATGTACGTATACCACAATTCTAAATTGTTTGAATACAATGTAACCGTTGTATCGTATAAAATTTTTATTTTATTTTTTATTGTATTTATTAAATGTGTTATTGTTTTATTGTATCGATTCACATTCAAAATTGATTGCAACAGGGAATTTTCAAAATCAATAAATGCTCGGTAATCATCAATTGTTGCATTTAAATGTTTTATTGTACCCTCAAATTTATCACGTTTTTCAATAATTGATCTGTAAATAATGGGAAAAAATTGAATAGGAAATTATGTGAATTATGTGATTATGATCAAGATTATAAAAAAAAAATATAGGGTAATTGTTTTGGTTGTGCAATAAGTTGCCGCCTGTTAGTTTCTTTTTTTTTTAAACGGTTTCCCCCTTCGACTCTGGACAACTTTGGATTAAGAAGATTGCTTGTTATTGCTTATTAAAACGCGAAACGCGGTCTGTCATCATCTACTACTACTACTAACTACGTACACTATACCTAATTTCATTTTCTCCAAAAATTTCCGCTAACATTAAATATTGATTTGTATGTGTAATATCTAATGTTGAAAATTGTTCGGCAATTCCTTTCATAATCAAACCAAAAAAAAACGATTCTATAAAATTAATAATTTTATTTTGTTGATGTTGTTGTTCAGTGTGTTGTAGATAGAGAAAAAGCGAAGAGAGATAGAAAGCGAAGAACGAGAAAAAGCAAAGAGATAGAAAGTATTTATTTGGATCTGAAAAATGTTTATTTGAATGTGAAAAATGTTTATTTGGATTTGAAAAATGTTTATTTGGTTAAGAAAAATGTTTATTTGGATTTGAAAAATGTTTATTTGGTTAAGAAAAATGTTTATTTGGATTTGAAAAATGTTTATTTGAATGTGAAAAATGTTTATTTGATCTGAAAAATGTTTATTTGGATAAGAAAAATGTTTATTTGGATTTGAAAAATGTTTATTTGAATGTGAAAAATGTTTATTTGATCTGAAAAATGTTTATTTGTTTAAGAAAAATGTTTATTTGGATTTGAAAAATGTTTATTTGAATGTGAAAAATGTTTATTTGATCTGAAAAATGTTTATTTGGTTAAGAAAAATGTTTATTTGGATTTGAAAAATGTTTATTTGGTTAAGAAAAATGTTTATTTGGATTTGAAAAATGTTTATTTGGTTAAGAAAAATGTTTATTTGGATTTGAAAAATGTTTATTTGAATGTGAAAAATGTTTATTTGATCTGAAAAATGTTTATTTGGTTAAGAAAAATGTTTATTTGGATTTGAAAAAATTCATGAAATCTCAATAAAATTAAATCAAATAACTAAAGAAATTCATTCAAATTACGTGAATTTAAATACAAAAAAAGACAATTCAAACAATTGATATTTTATTTATATTTTATTTATATAACATACTTAAGTTTTTCTTTCTTTTTCTTATTTTTTTTTAAATTATACTCACAAACTCTGTGTTATATTACTTTAAATATATATTCTATAATAATAATAATAATAATAATAATAAAAAATTTGATAAAAAAAAACCAAAAAAAAATTCTTTAAAAAAAATAAAATAATTCTTTTTATTATTATTATTAAATAAAAATCAATATTTTAATTATTCTTATCTCTATATTATGTATTTATTTATTGTAATATAGTAATGCGCAACACACAGCAGTAATAAATTAAGTTTATATATAAAACAAATGATGCGCGCGTCGACGCCGTTTAAATATCAAATATCAAATAACAAATATTAAATATTATTATTATTAATAAATTTCTTATTATTTATTTTTTATATTTTGTATTGTAATCTTTTGTTTAGATTAAAACAAATGTTTAAAATATATAAAATATTGTATATGGAAATGAGAATGAAATTAAAAAAAAAAATCAAATCCACAAATCCAAATCAAATCACAACAAAAAAAAACACAATTCAATGAAATGCGACATTATAAAATGCAAAAAAAAAAGTAAATTCCCAAATACACACCTGAACAAAAAAAAAAAATTATAATAACAAAATAAAAACTCCACATTTTTTTCTCCATATATTGCGCATGCACGGATTTCACTTTATTGTTTTTTTATTCAATTAATTTAATTTAACAAAGAATTTGAATTAAACTTACCTGGAAATTGATTGTTTTTTGATGTTTTTTTTGATGTTTAATCAATCAATGAAATGATTTTACCTTTTTTCCTATTTTACCTTCTTCCTTTACCTTAATTGTCTGTTTTATTAAATTATCTGCAAACAAACTAAAATATAAGTAATCAAAAATTTTCCCACTTAATTTAATTTAAATCAATTCTTCAAATCACACAATAAAAATTTAAAATTAAATTTAAATTAAATTAATTTATACTTAATTTTAAACTTAATTCAATACAACTGAAACGGTTATAATACAATACAATACAATACAATGAAAAATTATTTTAATTCTATTAGTATTTTGAAGACGACGACGACGACATTACGATGATCGATTGATGATCGTTTGATTGATTGATGATTATTTGTTTGCGCATATAGATAGATAAAACGAATAAAGTTTTCATGTCATATAGATATGATTTGAGAAAAATGATGATGAAAAGAAAAAACAGGAAAATATAAAATACCAAAAAAGCTTTCGAATTCATTGATAAAAAACCAATTTCGAAAACCAACTTCGAAATGTACAAATGTAGATAATGTTAAAAAGCTTTTCTTTTTTTTTCTTTTTTTTTTTGCAACTAAAACACACCACCACCACCACAATTCAAAATGATTACAAACAAAATGGAAATTAATATTATTGTAAATTTGGAAAATTCAGTTCATTTTACTTAAGATTCACTCTTAAAATCACACCTTCGTGGGAATTTCACCCTTAAAAATTGAATGGAAAGAGTTTGATTTTGCCCAGTTAAAGTAAAAAAAATTTTTTTTTTATTACGTAAGGGTTGTAGTAAAAACATCGTAACTAGGAACCCGATAAAATAGAATAACGTTCAGAGACGCGTTCGATAGATAATGAAATTCTCTAAAAACTTCCCTTACTGATCAAACGGGGTTGTAGAATAAATTCTATGTAAAAATCTAAAAATTGTCAATTTTATTTTTTTATATTTTTCTTTATTATTGCGATTTCATTTAGATTTTTTCTTTTCTGCAATACAAACGTTTATTATTTTTAAAATATTCGGTTCATATTTTTGCAAATTAGCGCCCAATTTTTCATATAAATCTTTTGGTAAATTTGTTCTAGCCATTTTCATAACATCGTATAATAGATCGTGCGATCCAAAACGTTTTTCAAATTTTAAATATTCAATCCATACATCAATGCCTGTCCCTCCAAAATCACCAATTGCATTCTTACAATGTGATCGCCATTCGTCAACGTTCACGTTGATCTGTAAAAAAAAAAAAGAATAATGAAATAAATGATCACAATAATAATAATAATAATAAAGAAAAATTTAAAGAATATGGGGCTTACTTACCTGAAATGATTCATAGGCACACATTAATTTAAAAATATCATAACAATATGGTTTTTTCCGCGAAATTTCTTTATACCATGTTCGTACCTTATCGAATTGATCAACATTTGATAATTGTTGCATATAAATCACCTTAAATGTATTAAATAATGGATCCAATTGATTACAAGCAACAGCAAAAAATTGTTCAATTTCTTTATCGTTTTTCACATATCGTTCTAAGTACAAATAATACGATAACCATAACCATAAATTTTCTTGACCATTAGCATTACGTCCTATTGTATTATAAACACCACCAATATTTTTTCTATTAATAATTACTATTGGCATTGGTTCATCATCTGTAATGATACAATCATCACTGTCCAAATCGATGATCGTCGATGATGGTGGTGGTGATGGTGATGATGGTGATGATGATGATGATAATAATTGTGTTGTAGCTACTATTGCTGTAGATTCATTTTCAATTTCAACCAATTTTTCATTACACGATCCAATTTTACATGCATGAATAAACATTTGACGTGTTTTTGATAAATTACGTTTTATTACCGTTGCCAAAATCAAATAATAATTCCATAAATTTATTGAATTTGGATATTCGATAACTACACTTTCTATAATCTTTATTGTATTTTGCAATATAATAATGGAAAAATATTAAATTAAATTAAATAAATCCTTCTTTTCATTTTTACGGGTTAACGGTAAATGTTACACCATTTACAACGTTATTTAATCTACCGCACGCGCAGTATTATAAAAATAATAAAATATACTTACCGGTTCCATTTTTTCATAATCCTTATTATCCATGAGCATTTCAACGTACTTTAAAGCGGTACTCTCTGACATACATTTATTTTGATATGCATTTGAAAATGCTTTAATTATTGCTTCGTGAATTGAATTTTTCTCTTTTGGATTTGGGTTAGACGTTATCGTTGTCGTTGTTGTTGTCGTCGTCTTCTTTGTCGTTTCCGGTGCTGCCACCTCAGCCATATCAGTTAAATTATATAATACTGCAATATATTCATCCCATATTTCTTTATTGTTAATCTAAAATATTAAAAATTAAACATTAAATGAATAGTTTAATTTAAGAAAAAAAACCAACCTCTTTCAAATGCGATTCAAATGAACGTGTACATAAATCAATTTTATCCAGCAATTCATCAGTATATGGACAATTCTGGATGAGTGTGGGTATCCATAATTGTTCATCATCTGTATCATTACCATTCTTCGTTGACGTGGACGTTGACGTTAAATCAATATTCGTTGATATCCATGATGATGATAGATTTTCTGTGTTTCTGTGTGGTGGTGGTGTTCTTCTTGTTGATGATTGTTGTTCCTGTTCCGTTTTCCGTTTTTTCAGTTTTAATTTTTTTAAAAATTGCCATACACGTTGATTACGTGTAAATTTTCCAGTCATATCCTGAATGATTTTTATTAAAAGGGTACGATAACAAAATGGATAGTCCATTACCAATTGTATTGCCAATATATAATAATCAACGGTATGCATACGCCTTTTTGAATCTTCATAAATAACACTAGCATCTTTCAATCGAATCGCATCACTTTCTGACCATTTACCATTTAATTGAATATGTAAAAATTTTATATGTAATTTAATGTTATCGGTGTGCGTACGTACGGCCCGTCGTATAAATGAATTTAACAATGTTTTATCCATTGCGATATTTTCCAGGACTGTCAGGGCGTACAACCAACTTTCATCTTTTTCACCGTGACACTATAATCAAAAAACCAACAAAAACAAAAAAAATAGTTATTTTATCAATTGAGGAGGAATGAAAAAAAAAAAACATTTATACCTGTAACATTTTATCAATTTCATTAATAATATTATTATTAACAGTTGTTAATTTGTTTCCGGTTGTCATTGCCGTTGTTACAGTTGTTGTTGTTATCATTTTTGGTTTTGAAAGTGCGATTGTTGAGGTTGTTGTTGTTGTTCCCGTTCCGGCCGTTTGTGTTGTCGTTGTCATTGTCCGTAACCAATTAATGTACGTATACAACAATTCTAAATTGTTTGAATACAATGTAACCGTTGTATCGTATACAATTTTTATTTTATTTTTTATTGTATTTATTAAATGTGTTATTGTTTTATTGTATCGATTCACATTCAAAATTGATTGCAACAGAGAATTTTCAAAATCAATAAATGCTCGGTAATCATCAATTGTTGCATTTAAATGTTTTATTGTACCCTCAAATTTATCACGTTTTTCAATAATTGATCTGTAAATAATGGGAAAAAATTGAATAGGAAATTATGTGAATTATGTGATTATGATCAAGATTATAAAAAAAAAATATAGGGTAATTGTTTTGGTTGTGCAATAAGTTGCCGCCTGTTAGTTTCTTTTTTTTTTAAACGGTTTCCCCCTTCGACTCTGGACAACTTTGGATTAAGAAGATTGCTTGTTATTGCTTATTAAAACGCGAAACGCGGTCTGTGATCATCTACTACTACTACTAACTACGCACACTATACCTAATTTCATTTTCTCCAAAAATTTCCGCTAACGTTAAATATTGATTTGTATGTGTAATATCTAATGTTGAAAATTGTTCGGCAATTCCTTTCATAATCAAACCAAAAAAAAACGATTCTATAAAATTAATAATTTTATTTTGTTGATGTTGTTGTTCAGTGTGTTGTAGATAGAGAAAAAGCGAAGAGAGATAGAAAGCGAAGAACGAGAAAAAGCAAAGAGATAGAAAGTATTTATTTGGATCTGAAAAATGTTTATTTGAATGTGAAAAATGTTTATTTGGATTTGAAAAATGTTTATTTGGTTAAGAAAAAGGTTTATTTGGATTTGAAAAATGTTTATTTGGTTAAGAAAAATGTTTATTTGGATTTGAAAAATGTTTATTTGAATGTGAAAAATGTTTATTTGATCTGAAAAATGTTTATTTGGTTAAGAAAAATGTTTATTTGGATTTGAAAAAATTCATGAAATCTCAATAAAATTAAATAAAATAACTAAAGAAATTCATTCAAATTACGTGAATTTAAATACAAAAAAAGACAATTCAAACAATTGATATTTTATTTATATTTTATTTATATAACATACTTAAGTTTTTCTTTCTTTTTCTTATTTTTTTTTAAATTATACTCACAAACTGTTGTGTCGTTTGTTTTTTCTTTTTATCTTTTCAGTCGTCCGTATAATTTTCATTCACAAATTAACAACACACTATTACTTCAATTTCAATAACAATATTTATTTATTATATTTATTAATTCTAGTTACTAATTACATAGTTCAATTACATTTATTAATCAATTAATTCTTTAGTCTATTTTTCTTTTCATCAATTCTTAACATCATCAATTTTCGTCTTCTATTTTTCATGTCTTCACTCGTCGACCATCTCAAACCAACTACTCATTTTATCATATTCACCTAATCACCTTTGACAGTTGTCACGCCACGCCATCATCGTCAACAGTCAACCCACCATTACCGACTACGTCGCATCAGCCATACCGCGCCAACATCGTTACAGTGTTACCTCACAACACCTTCCCCCTTACACCAATATCCGCCCTTTCAACGTTCCCACTTATACTACTAACTAAATCAAACGTATAAAACACTTCATGTGTAACAACTTATAACTAAACTAATACTTTGTATTCACTAATTCTAAATAATCTGATATCCAACCAATTTTCTATCCCATCCGAATAACATTCATGTAGTCCACCCCTTCTGACTACATCCTTCCATTTTCCCTCCACGGCATCACAATTTTGTTATAAACTCCCTGTATCTTATTGGTGGTCTCGTTATCCTCCCACTACGAGTACGTACCTCCCCGTCATCATTTTCAACTGGCACATATTCCCGTTCGACTGGCACCACCCTATCTTCTCTTTCTATATTATTCCGTATCATTCCACCACTATTCATTCCGTTTTCCGAATTCCGTCGATTTTCCGTTTTCCTCTCCCCATGGCCCATTTGTCCTTCTTGCTCCATCGTCATCCGCCTTTCTTCCATTTCCGTCCTTGATTTTCTTAAATGATTTGAATTTCTCCTTAATATTCTCCCCTCTTCGTTTTTGATGATGTATGACCGTGGACTTCCCTGTGGCCTCATTACCTTCGCCCCATGCCATCTATTATCCCTTCTATAGCATACCTTTTCTCCCTCCGTGAACGGTGCCCTGAACCGACAATGCCTATCATGCACTTCTTTCGTTTGATCTCTTGCCTCCATTAACTTCTCTTTTATATTCATTTCGACTCTTGGTTGCAATAACTGGTCTTTTACCGGTACTTTTGTTCTGGTCCTCCGACTCATTAATATTTGTGCCGGTGACGCCCCCAACCTTGTGATTGGGTGATTCCTGTATTCTAATAATGCGTATTCGATGTCTACATTGTCGTCTACTGCTTTTTTAATTATATTTTTCGCAATATGGACCGCCTTCTCGGCCTGTCCATTTGAACGCGGGTACCCCGGACTCGACGTAACGCTTCTAAAATCCCATTGCCTTGCAAACTCTAACATCTCCCGCGAACCAAACGGCATATTGTCCGATACCATTATTTTCGGTATCCCATGGATCGCAAACATTCTTTTCAAACTCTTTATTACTTCCGTTGCTGTCTTATTTCTCAATTCTACCACCTCCAACCATTTTGAAAAACAATCTGTTACCACCAGATAATCCGCCCCATTCACATATGCTATATCGCATGCTACCCGTTCAAACCGATGCTCCGGTATTTCATGCGGTAACAATGGTTCCCTCTCATTCGCCGGCATCACTCGCTCACAAATTCTACATTTCGCGATTAATTCCTCTATATCCGTATCAATACCCGGCCAATATACTATTCCTCTTGCCCTTTCCTTCGTCTTGGTCATTCCCATATGCGCCTCATGTAACTTTCCCAATATAATTTTTCTGCCCTCCACCGGTATTATTATTCTATTCCCCATAAATACCAATCCATTTTCTGCATAAATTTCCTCCTTAAACTTCCAAAATGATTTAATTTTATCAGGCACCCTTTTTCTATCCGTTGGCCACCCTTCTTGATACATTTTCTTCAATAACCCCAATACCTCATCCTTACTTGTTTCCTCTACCAAATATTCTTTTCTTTCTTCCGTCACGTCCACACTGTGCACCACTTCGTTAAATTCCGCCGTATAATCCTCGTCCATTTCTAAAACCGCCCTTGAGAGCTGATCGGCTATGTGCAGGTCCTTCCCCGGCACATATCTTAACTTCAAATTATAATTTTGTATTTTTAATTTCATCCGCCTTAGTCTCGATGATCCAATTTTCGAATATTCTTTCGCCATTATACCCACCAGCGGCTTGTGATCCGTATTCACCTCGACTTCGTGTCCGTAAATATATTGATGAAACTTTATGCATCCAAAAATTATTGCCAAGAACTCCTTCTCTATTTGCGCATACTCCACTTCGGCCGCACTTAAGCTTCGCGACGCATATGCACATGGTCGCCCCCCTTGCAATAATACACACCCTATTCCGCTTTTTGATGCATCCGTCTGTAACACACTGTTCTTTTTTACATCAAACGCCACTAACACTGGTGCCGATGTTATTTTTTTTTTTTAATTTCCATATTGCTTCTCGATGCTGATCCAACCACGCCCATTCTACATTTTTCTTTAATAACTCCCTTATTGACCCCGTTATTTCTGCCATGTTTGGCACAAAACTCCTCAGGTAATTTACCATCCCCAAGAATCTTTGTAACTCCACTCTATTCGTCGGCTCCGGCATATCAATTATGGCCTTGACCCTCTCGTCATCCGGCTTCATTCCCGCCTGACCAAATCTGTGCCCCAAAAACTTTATTTCCTTTACTTTATATTGCAGTTTTTTTACATTGAAACGCACCCCCATTCTCCTTGCTCTGTTCATCAGTGCCTCCATGTTCGCATCATGTTGTTGTTCCGACTCCCCCATAATCAAAAAATCATCTACATATATAAATACCCCCTCCAAATCACCGAACGCCTCCTCGTTGTACCCCTGAAAGCATTCTGGAGCCACGTTTAGTCCGAACGGCAACCTTTGGAAAGTATACGTTCCAAATGGCGTGCTGAACCCACACATCCTGCTTGACTTCGGCGATAACTTGATTTGATAGAAGCCATCCTTCAGATCCATCACCGAAAAAATATTCATCCCGCTCATTTTCCTTTTCAAGTCGTCCAGTGTCGGCATTAATCTTAAATCTCTCACCAATGCCTTATTCAATTCTTGTGGGTCCAAACACAGCCTTGGCAATCCATTCGGCTTTTCCACTACCACTAGGTTACTAACCCATTCCAACGGTCCCACCGCCTTTCGTATAATTCCCTTCTCTTCCAATAATTCCAACGCCTTCTTTACTTTATCTTTTATTCGTTCTGGCAACCGTCTCGGTGGCCTTGCAACCGGTATTGCACCTTCTTTTATTGACAATTCCAATACTCCTGGAAAATCTCCCAATCCTTCAAAAATTTCTTCATTCCTTTTAATAAATTCCTCCTCTCTATCACCTACTTCAAACACTCTCATCAACAATCCCAACCGCACACACGTCGATAATCCCAATATTGCCGTCGATCCCCTTTCCACCAATATAAATTCAGCCTCCACTTTTTCCGCTCTCTTTGTACTCACGGACATAGTTACTACACCAAACGATCGAATTTCCGATCCGCCATACGCACTTAATATTACATTCGACGGTCTCTTTTCTATTCTATGTGCATGCTCCAACCTCTGGAATTCCTCCATTGGCAAAAGATTTACTTCCGATCCCGTATCTAATTTAAATTTCACCCGTAATGCATCATCCAATACCAACGTTTCGTTCCATGTACCATTTCTTTTGTTGATCGCGTGTACCACATTTATAAGTGTTTTGCACCCCGTACCATCAACACTTGCCACCTGTGAATCTTTATAACCCCTGCAACATCGAGCAAAATGTCCAATGCCGCCACATCGAACACATCTTTTCCCATACGCCGGACATTTACCCCGTACATGCACCTGATCGCAGTATTTGCATACATTATTTTCTTTCGATATTGACCCTTGTCTCCCCTCATTACCACTGTAGTACTTATTATTACTAATATTCTTTTTGACATTATAACCATTATACCCATGGTTATTATTGAATTGACTTCTAATACTACCATTATTTCTAATACTACTATTATCACTATTGTCATTACTATACCCGTTTCTGTTGTATCCCTCTTGATGACCCTTGTTACGCACCCCCTTCACATCATGAATCTCCGTTTTATTCTGGATCGCCCCCGTGTGCTCCTTATTTATTTCGGTTAGTCTGCAATGATCTATAGTTTTTTGAAGCGCTGGATCACCATTTCGTATTAATACTTCCTGCAACTGCAAATCCTTCATTCCAAAAATTATTCTGTCGCGCACCATCGCCTCCTCTTGCGTGCCAAAATCACATGTACGTGCCAATCTTTTTAAATCAGTTAAGAATTGATTAAATTTTTCTCCGTCCTTTTGCACCCTACCGTAAAATTTATGTCGTTCATATAATATATTCCTGCGCACTGCACAGAACTGTTCAAACGCCCCTATGATCGCCTCCAAATCCCCCCCATCTTCATCATCCAACCCAAAGGTTTCTAATAATTCCAATGCTTCGTCACCTATTAAATTCTTGAAAATTGCCACTTTTATTTCCTCCTCCTTATCATCGTTCCCTCCAGCCGTCATGTAAATTTTGAATTGTGTTAAAAATTTTCGCCATCCCTCTGCTAAATCCGAATCATTTACCGCCAACGCATTTGGTCTCCTTAAAGCTTCCATTATATATCCTTTTATAAATTTTTTTTTTTTTTTTTTATAATAACTTTTTTTTTTTTTTTTTTTTTTTTAAAATTCCGGATTGTTCGATTACGACTGCGCCATGTTGTGTCGTTTGTTTGTTCTTTTTATCTTTTCAGTCGTCCGTATAATTTTCATTCACAAATTAACAACACACTATTACTTCAATTTCAATAACAATATTTATTTATTATATTTATTAATTCTAGTTACTAATTACATAGTTCAATTACATTTATTAATCAATTAATTCTTTAGTCTATTTTTCTTTTCATCAATTCTTAACATCATCAATTTTCGTCTTCTATTTTTCATGTCTTCACTCGTCGACCATCTCAAACCAACTACTCATTTTATCATATTCACCTAATCACCTTTGACAGTTGTCACGCCACGCCATCATCGTCAACAGTCAACCCACCATTACCGACTACGTCGCATCAGCCATACCGCGCCAACATCGTTACAGTGTTACCTCACAACACAAACTCTGTGTTATATTACTTTAAATAATAATAATAATAAAAAATTTGATAAAAAAAAACGATAAAAAATTCTTTAAAAAAAATAAAATAATTCTTTTTATTATTATTATTAAATAAAAATCAATATTTTAATTATTCTTATCTCTATATTATGTATTTATTTATTGTAATATAGTAATGTGCAACACACAGCAGTAATAAATTAAGTTTATATATAAAACAAATGATGCGCGCGTCGACGCCGTTTAAATATCAAATATCAAATATCAAATATTAAATATTATTATTATTAATAAATTTCTTATTATTTATTTTTTATATTTTGTATTGTAATCTTTTGTTTAGATTAAAACAAATGTTTAAAATATATAAAATATTGTATATGGAAATGAGAATGAAATTAAAAAAAAAAATCAAATCCACAAATCCAAATCAAATCACAACAAAAAAAAACACAATTCAATGAAATGCGACATTATAAAATGCAAAAAAAAAAATAAATTCCCAAATACACACCTGAACAAAAAAAAAAAATTATAATAACAAAATAAAAAACTCCACATTTTTTTCTCCATATATTGCGCATGCACGGATTTCACTTTATTGTTTTTTTATTCAATTAATTTAATTTAACAAAGAATTTGAATTAAACTTACCTGGAAATTGATTGTTTTTTGATGTTTTTTTTGATGTTTAATCAATCAATGAAATGATTTTACCTTTTTTTCCTATTTTACCTTCTTCCTTTACCTTAATTGTCTGTTTTATTAAATTATCTGCAAACAAACTAAAATAAGTAATCAAAAATTTTCCCACTTAATTTAATTTAAATCAATTCTTCAAATCACACAATAAAAATTTAAAATTAAATTTAAATTAAATTAATTTATACTTAATTTTAAACTTAATTCAATCACAACTGAAACGGTTATAATACAATACAATACAATACAATGAAAAATTATTTTAATTCTATTAGTATTTTGAAGACGACGACGACGACATTACGATGATCGATTGATGATCGTTTGATTGATTGATGATTATTTGTTTGCGCATATAGATAGATAAAACGAATAAAGTTTTCATGTCATATAGATATGATTTGAGAAAAATGATGATGAAAAGAAAAAACAGGAAAATATAAAATACCAAAAAAGCTTTCGAATTCATTGATAAAAAACCAATTTCGAAAACCAACTTCGAAATGTACAAATGTAGATAATGTTAAAAAGCTTTTCTTTTTTTTTTTGCAACTAAAACACACCACCACCACCACAATTCAAAATGATTACAAACAAAATGGAAATTAATATTATTGTAAATTTGGAAAATTCAGTTCATTTTACTTAAGATTCACTCTTAAAATCAATACACCTTCGTGGGAATTTCACCCTTAAAAATTGAATGGAAAGAGTTTGATTTTGCCCAGTTAAAGTAAAAAAAATTTTTTTTTTTATTACGTAAGGGTTGTAGTAAAAACATCGTAACTAGGAACCCGATAAAATAGAATAACGTTCAGAGACGCGTTCGATAGATAATGAAATTCTCTAAAAACTTCCCTTACTGATCAAACGGGGTTGTAGAATAAATTCTATGTAAAAATCTAAAAATTGTCAATTTTATTTTTTTATATTTTTCTTTATTATTGCGATTTCATTTAGATTTTTTCTTTTCTGCAACACAAACGTTTATTATTTTTAAAATATTCGGTTCATATTTTTGCAAATTAGCGCCCAATTTTTCATATAAATCTTTTGGTAAATTTGTTCTAGCCATTTTCATAACATCGTATAATAGATCGTGCGATCCAAAACGTTTTTCAAATTTTAAATATTCAATCCATACATCAATGCCTGTCCCTCCAAAATCACCAATTGCATTCTTACAATGTGATCGCCATTCGTCAACGTTCACGTTGATCTGTAAAAAAAAAAAAGAATAATGAAATAAATGATCACAATAATAATAATAATAATAAAGAAAAATTTAAAGAATATGGGGCTTACTTACCTGAAATGATTCATAGGCACACATTAATTTAAAAATATCATAACAATATGGTTTTTTCCGCGAAATTTCTTTATACCATGTTCGTACCTTATCGAATTGATCAACATTTGATAATTGTTGCATATAAATCACCTTAAATGTATTAAATAATGGATCCAATTGATTACAAGCAACAGCAAAAAATTGTTCAATTTCTTTATCGTTTTTCACATATCGTTCTAAGTACAAATAATACGATAACCATAACCATAAATTTTCTTGACCATTACGTCCTATTGTATTATAAACACCACCAATATTTTTTCTATTAATAATTACTATTGGCATTGGTTCATCATCTGTAATGATACAATCATCACTGTCCAAATCGATGATCGTCGATGATGGTGGTGGTGATGGTGATGATGGTGATGATGATGATGATAATAATTGTGTTGTAGCTACTATTGCTGTAGATTCATTTTCAATTTCAACCAATTTTTCATTACACGATCCAATTTTACATGCATGAATAAACATTTGACGTGTTTTTGATAAATTACGTTTTATTACCGTTGCCAAAATCAAATAATAATTCCATAAATTTATTGAATTTGGATATTCGATAACTACACTTTCTATAATCTTTATTGTATTTTGCAATATAATAATGGAAAAATATTAAATTAAATTAAATAAATCCTTCTTTTCATTTTTACGGGTTAACGGTAAATGTTACACCATTTACAACGTTATTTAATCTACCGCACGCGCAGTATTATAAAAATAATAAAATATACTTACCGGTTCCATTTTTTCATAATCCTTATTATCCATGAGCATTTCAACGTACTTTAAAGCGGTACTCTCTGACATACATTTATTTTGATATGCATTTGAAAATGCTTTAATTATTGCTTAGTGAATTGAATTTTTCTCTTTTGGATTTGGGTTAGACGTTATCGTTGTCGTTCCCGTTGTCGTTGTTGTTGTCGTCGTCTTCTTTGTCGTTTCCGGTGCTGCCACCTCAGCCATATCAGTTAAATTATATAATACTGCAATATATTCATCCCATATTTCTTTATTGTTAATCTAAAATATTAAAAATTAAACATTAAATGAATAGTTTAATTTAAGAAAAAAAACCAACCTCTTTCAAATGCGATTCAAATGAACGTGTACATAAATCAATTTTATCCAGCAATTCATCAGTATATGGACAATTCTGGATGAGTGTGGGTATCCATAATTGTTCATCATCTGTATCATTACCATTCTTCGTTGACGTGGACGTTGACGTGAAATCAATATTCGTTGATATCCATGATGATGATAGATTTTCTGTGTTTCTGTGTGGTGGTGGTGTTCTTCTTGTTGATGATTGTTGTTCCTGTTCCGTTTTCCGTTTTTTCAGTCTTAATTTTTTTTAAAATTGCCATACACGTTGATTACGTGTAAATTTTCCAGTCATATCCTGAATGATTTTTATTAAAAGGGTACGATAACAAAATGGATAGTCCATTACCAATTGTATTGCCAATATATAATAATCAACGGTATGCATACGCCTTTTTGAATCTTCATAAATAACACTAGCATCTTTCAATCGAATCGCATCACTTTCTGACCATTTACCATTTAATTGAATATGTAAAAATTTTATATGTAATTTAATGTTATCGGTGTGCGTACGTACGGCCCGTCGTATAAATGAATTTAACAATGTTTTATCCATTGCGATATTTTCCAGGACTGTCAGGGCGTACAACCAACTTTCATCTTTTTCACCGTGACACTATAATCAAAAAACCAACAAAAACAAAAAAAATGGTTATTTTATCAATTGAGGAGGAATGAAAAAAAAAACATTTATACCTGTAACATTTTATCAATTTCATTAATAATATTATTATTAACAGTTGTTAATTTGTTTCCGGTTGTCATTGCCGTTGTTACAGTTGTTGTTGTTATCATTTTTGGTTTTGAAAGTGCGATTGTTGAGGTTGTTGTTGTTGTTCCCGTTCCGGCCGTTTGTGTTGTCGTTGTCATTGTCCGTAACCAATTAATGTACGTATACAACAATTCTAAATTGTTTGAATACAATGTAACCGTTGTATCGTATAAAATTTTTATTTTATTTTTTATTGTATTTATTAAATGTGTTATTGTTTTATTGTATCGATTCACATTCAAAATTGATTGCAACAGGGAATTTTCAAAATCAATAAATGCTCGGTAATCATCAATTGTTGCATTTAAATGTTTTATTGTACCCTCAAATTTATCACGTTTTTCAATAATTGATCTGTAAATAATGGGAAAAAATTGAATAGGAAATTATGTGAATTATGTGATTATGATCAAGATTATAAAAAAAAAATATAGGGTAATTGTTTTGGTTGTGCAATAAGTTGCCGCCTGTTAGTTTCTTTTTTTTTTAAACGGTTTCCCCCTTCGACTCTGGACAACTTTGGATTAAGAAGATTGCTTGTTATTGCTTATTAAAACGCGAAACGCGGTCTGTCATCATCTACTACTACTACTAACTACGTACACTATACCTAATTTCATTTTCTCCAAAAATTTCCGCTAACATTAAATATTGATTTGTATGTGTAATATCTAATGTTGAAAATTGTTCGGCAATTCCTTTCATAATCAAACCAAAAAAAAACGATTCTATAAAATTAATAATTTTATTTTGTTGATGTTGTTGTTCAGTGTGTTGTAGATAGAGAAAAAGCGAAGAGAGATAGAAAGCGAAGAACGAGAAAAAGCAAAGAGATAGAAAGTATTTATTTGGATCTGAAAAATGTTTATTTGAATGTGAAAAATGTTTATTTGGATTTGAAAAATGTTTATTTGGTTAAGAAAAATGTTTATTTGGATTTGAAAAATGTTTATTTGGTTAAGAAAAATGTTTATTTGGATTTGAAAAATGTTTATTTGAATGTGAAAAATGTTTATTTGATCTGAAAAATGTTTATTTGGATAAGAAAAATGTTTATTTGGATTTGAAAAATGTTTATTTGAATGTGAAAAATGTTTATTTGATCTGAAAAATGTTTATTTGTTTAAGAAAAATGTTTATTTGGATTTGAAAAATGTTTATTTGAATGTGAAAAATGTTTATTTGATCTGAAAAATGTTTATTTGGTTAAGAAAAATGTTTATTTGGATTTGAAAAATGTTTATTTGGTTAAGAAAAATGTTTATTATACTCACAAACTCTGTGTTATATTACTTTAAATATATATTCTATAATAATAATAATAATAATAAAAAATTTGATAAAAAAAAAACGATAAAAAATTCTTTAAAAAAAATAAAATAATTCTTTTTATTATTATTATTAAATAAAAATCAATATTTTAATTATTCTTATCTCTATATTATGTATTTATTTATTGTAATATAGTAATGTGCAACACACAGCAGTAATAAATTAAGTTTATATATAAAACAAATGATGCGCGCGTCGACGCCGTTTAAATATCAAATATCAAATATCAAATATTAAATATTATTATTGTTAATAAATTTCTTATTATTTATTTTTTATATTTTGTATTGTAATCTTTTGTTTAGATTAAAACAAATGTTTAAAATATATAAAATATTGTATATGGAAATGAGAATGAAATTAAAAAAAAAAATCAAATCCACAAATCCAAATCAAATCACAACAAAAAAAAACACAATTCAATGAAATGCGACATTATAAAATGCAAAAAAAAAAGTAAATTCCCAAATACACACCTGAACAAAAAAAAAAAATTATAATAACAAAATAAAAACTCCACATTTTTTTCTCCATATATTGCGCATGCACGGATTTCACTTTATTGTTTTTTTATTCAATTAATTTAATTTAACAAAGAATTTGAATTAAACTTACCTGGAAATTGATTGTTTTTTGATGTTTTTTTTGATGTTTAATCAATCAATGAAATGATTTTACCTTTTTTCCTATTTTACCTTCTTCCTTTACCTTAATTGTCTGTTTTATTAAATTATCTGCAAACAAACTAAAATAAGTAATCAAAAATTTTCCCACTTAATTTAATTTAAATCAATTCTTCAAATCACACAATAAAAATTTAAAATTAAATTTAAATTAAATTAATTTATACTTAATTTTAAACTTAATTCAATACAACTGAAACGGTTATAATACAATACAATACAATGAAAAATTATTTTAATTCTATTAGTATTTTGAAGACGACGACGACGACATTACGATGATCGATTGATGATCGTTTGATTGATTGATGATTATTTGTTTGCGCATATAGATAGATAAAACGAATAAAGTTTTCATGTCATATAGATATGATTTGAGAAAAATGATGATGAAAAGAAAAAACAGGAAAATATAAAATACCAAAAAAGCTTTCGAATTCATTGATAAAAAACCAATTTCGAAAACCAACTTCGAAATGTACAAATGTAGATAATGTTAAAAAGCTTTTCTTTTTTTTTCTTTTTTTTTTTGCAACTAAAACACACCACCACCACCACAATTCAAAATGATTACAAACAAAATGGAAATTAATATTATTGTAAATTTGGAAAATTCAGTTCATTTTACTTAAGATTCACTCTTAAAATCACACCTTCGTGGGAATTTCACCCTTAAAAATTGAATGGAAAGAGTTTGATTTTGCCCAGTTAAAGTAAAAAAAATTTTTTTTTTATTACGTAAGGGTTGTAGTAAAAACATCGTAACTAGGAACCCGATAAAATAGAATAACGTTCAGAGACGCGTTCGATAGATAATGAAATTCTCTAAAAACTTCCCTTACTGATCAAACGGGGTTGTAGAATAAATTCTATGTAAAAATCTAAAAATTGTCAATTTTATTTTTTTATATTTTTCTTTATTATTGCGATTTCATTTAGATTTTTTCTTTTCTGCAATACAAACGTTTATTATTTTTAAAATATTCGGTTCATATTTTTGCAAATTAGCGCTCAATTTTTCATATAAATCTTTTGGTAAATTTGTTCTAGCCATTTTCATAACATCGTATAATAGATCGTGCGATCCAAAACGTTTTTCAAATTTTAAATATTCAATCCATACATCAATGCCTGTCCCTCCAAAATCACCAATTGCATTCTTACAATGTGATCGCCATTCGTCAACGTTCACGTTGATCTGTAAAAAAAAAAAAGAATAATGAAATAAATGATCACAATAATAATAATAATAATAAAGAAAAATTTAAAGAATATGGGGCTTACTTACCTGAAATGATTCATAGGCACACATTAATTTAAAAATATCATAACAATATGGTTTTTTCCGCGAAATTTCTTTATACCATGTTCGTACCTTATCGAATTGATCAACATTTGATAATTGTTGCATATAAATCACCTTAAATGTATTAAATAATGGATCCAATTGATTACAAGCAACAGCAAAAAATTGTTCAATTTCTTTATCGTTTTTCACATATCGTTCTAAGTACAAATAATACGATAACCATAACCATAAATTTTCTTGACCATTAGCATTACGTCCTATTGTATTATAAACACCACCAATATTTTTTCTATTAATAATTACTATTGGCATTGGTTCATCATCTGTAATGATACAATCATCACTGTCCAAATCGATGATCGTCGATGATGGTGGTGGTGATGGTGATGATGGTGATGATGATGATGATAATAATTGTGTTGTAGCTACTATTGCTGTAGATTCATTTTCAATTTCAACCAATTTTTCATTACACGATCCAATTTTACATGCATGAATAAACATTTGACGTGTTTTTGATAAATTACGTTTTATTACCGTTGCCAAAATCAAATAATAATTCCATAAATTTATTGAATTTGGATATTCGATAACTACACTTTCTATAATCTTTATTGTATTTTGCAATATAATAATGGAAAAATATTAAATTAAATTAAATAAATCCTTCTTTTCATTTTTACGGGTTAACGGTAAATGTTACACCATTTACAACGTTATTTAATCTACCGCACGCGCAGTATTATAAAAATTATAAAATATACTTACCGGTTCCATTTTTTCATAATCCTTATTATCCATGAGCATTTCAACGTACTTTAAAGCGGTACTCTCTGACATACATTTATTTTGATATGCATTTGAAAATGCTTTAATTATTGCTTCGTGAATTGAATTTTTCTCTTTTGGATTTGGGTTAGACGTTATCGTTGTCGTTGTTGTTGTCGTCGTCTTCTTTGTCGTTTCCGGTGCTGCCACCTCAGCCATATCAGTTAAATTATATAATACTGCAATATATTCATCCCATATTTCTTTATTGTTAATCTAAAATATTAAAAATTAAACATTAAATGAATAGTTTAATTTAAGAAAAAAAACCAACCTCTTTCAAATGCGATTCAAATGAACGTGTACATAAATCAATTTTATCCAGCAATTCATCAGTATATGGACAATTCTGGATGAGTGTGGGTATCCATAATTGTTCATCATCTGTATCATTACCATTCTTCGTTGACGTGGACGTTGACGTTAAATCAATATTCGTTGATATCCATGATGATGATAGATTTTCTGTGTTTCTGTGTGGTGGTGGTGTTCTTCTTGTTGATGATTGTTGTTCCTGTTCCGTTTTCCGTTTTTTCAGTTTTAATTTTTTTAAAAATTGCCATACACGTTGATTACGTGTAAATTTTCCAGTCATATCCTGAATGATTTTTATTAAAAGGGTACGATAACAAAATGGATAGTCCATTACCAATTGTATTGCCAATATATAATAATCAACGGTATGCATACGCCTTTTTGAATCTTCATAAATAACACTAGCATCTTTCAATCGAATCGCATCACTTTCTGACCATTTACCATTTAATTGAATATGTAAAAATTTTATATGTAATTTAATGTTATCGGTGTGCGTACGTACGGCCCGTCGTATAAATGAATTTAACAATGTTTTATCCATTGCGATATTTTCCAGGACTGTCAGGGCGTACAACCAACTTTCATCTTTTTCACCGTGACACTATAATCAAAAAACCAACAAAAACAAAAAAAATAGTTATTTTATCAATTGAGGAGGAATGAAAAAAAAAAAACATTTATACCTGTAACATTTTATCAATTTCATTAATAATATTATTATTAACAGTTGTTAATTTGTTTCCGGTTGTCATTGCCGTTGTTACAGTTGTTGTTGTTATCATTTTTGGTTTTGAAAGTGCGATTGTTGAGGTTGTTGTTGTTGTTCCCGTTCCGGCCGTTTGTGTTGTCGTTGTCATTGTCCGTAACCAATTAATGTACGTATACAACAATTCTAAATTGTTTGAATACAATGTAACCGTTGTATCGTATACAATTTTTATTTTATTTTTTATTGTATTTATTAAATGTGTTATTGTTTTATTGTATCGATTCACATTCAAAATTGATTGCAACAGAGAATTTTCAAAATCAATAAATGCTCGGTAATCATCAATTGTTGCATTTAAATGTTTTATTGTACCCTCAAATTTATCACGTTTTTCAATAATTGATCTGTAAATAATGGGAAAAAATTGAATAGGAAATTATGTGAATTATGTGATTATGATCAAGATTATAAAAAAAAAATATAGGGTAATTGTTTTGGTTGTGCAATAAGTTGCCGCCTGTTAGTTTCTTTTTTTTTTAAACGGTTTCCCCCTTCGACTCTGGACAACTTTGGATTAAGAAGATTGCTTGTTATTGCTTATTAAAACGCGAAACGCGGTCTGTGATCATCTACTACTACTACTAACTACGTACACTATACCTAATTTCATTTTCTCCAAAAATTTCCGCTAACGTTAAATATTGATTTGTATGTGTAATATCTAATGCTGAAAATTGTTCGGCAATTCCTTTCATAATCAAACCAAAAAAAAACGATTCTATAAAATTAATAATTTTATTTTGTTGATGTTGTTGTTTAGTGTGTTGTAGATAGAGAAAAAGCGAAGAGAGATAGAAAGCGAAGAACGAGAAAAAGCAAAGAGATAGAAAGTATTTATTTGGATCTGAAAAATGTTTATTTGAATGTGAAAAATGTTTATTTGCATTTGAAAAATGTTTATTTGGTTAAGAAAAAGGTTTATTTGGATTTGAAAAATGTTTATTTGGTTAAGAAAAATGTTTATTTGGATTTGAAAAATGTTTATTTGAATGTGAAAAATGTTTATTTGATCTGAAAAATGTTTATTTGGTTAAGAAAAATGTTTATTTGGATTTGAAAAAATTCATGAAATCTCAATAAAATTAAATAAAATAACTAAAGAAATTCATTCAAATTACGTGAATTTAAATACAAAAAAAGACAATTCAAACAATTGATATTTTATTTATATTTTATTTATATAACATACTTAAGTTTTTCTTTCTTTTTCTTATTTTTTTTTAAATTATACTCACAAACTCTGTGTTATATTACTTTAAATATATATTCTATAATAATAATAATAATAATAATAATAAAAAATTCTTTAAAAAAAATAAAATAATTCTTTTTATTATTATTATTAAATAAAAATCAATATTTTAATTATTCTTATCTCTATATTATGTATTTATTTATTGTAATATAGTAATGTGCAACACACAGCAGTAATAAATTAAGTTTATATATAAAACAAATGATGCGCGCGTCGACGCCGTTTAAATATCAAATATCAAATATCAAATATTAAATATTATTATTATTAATAAATTTCTTATTATTTATTTTTTATATTTTGTATTGTAATCTTTTGTTTAGATTAAAACAAATGTTTAAAATATATAAAATATTGTATATGGAAATGAGAATGAAATTAAAAAAAAAAATCAAATCCACAAATCCAAATCAAATCACAACAAAAAAAAACACAATTCAATGAAATGCGACATTATAAAATGCAAAAAAAAAAATAAATTCCCAAATACACACCTGAACAAAAAAAAAAAAATTATAATAACAAAATAAAAAACTCCACATTTTTTTCTCCATATATTGCGCATGCACGGATTTCACTTTATTGTTTTTTTATTCAATTAATTTAATTTAACAAAGAATTTGAATGAAACTTACCTGGAAATTGATTGTTTTTTGATGTTTTTTTTGATGTTTAATCAATCAATGAAATGATTTTACCTTTTTTTCCTATTTTACCTTCTTCCTTTACCTTAATTGTCTGTTTTATTAAATTATCTGCAAACAAACTAAAATAAGTAATCAAAAATTTTCCCACTTAATTTAATTTAAATCTTAAAAATTTAAAATTAAATTTAAATTAAATTAATTTATACTTAATTTTAAACTTAATTCAATCACAACTGAAACGGTTATAATACAATACAATACAATACAATGAAAAATTATTTTAATTCTATTAGTATTTTGAAGACGACGACGACGACATTACGATGATCGATTGATGATCGTTTGATCGTTTGATTGATTGATGATTATTTGTTTGCGCATATAGATAGATAAAACGAATAAAGTTTTCATGTCATATAGATATGATTTGAGAAAAATGATGATGAAAAGAAAAAACAGGAAAATATAAAATACCAAAAAAGCTTTCGAATTCATTGATAAAAAACCAATTTCGAAAACCAACTTCGAAATGTACAAATGTAGATAATGTTAAAAAGCTTTTCTTTTTTTTTTTGCAACTAAAACACACCACCACCACCACAATTCAAAATGATTACAAACAAAATGGAAATTAATATTATTGTAAATTTGGAAAATTCAGTTCATTTTACTTAAGATTCACTCTTAAAATCAATACACCTTCGTGGGAATTTCACCCTTAAAAATTGAATGGAAAGAGTTTGATTTTGCCCAGTTAAAGTAAAAAAAATTTTTTTTTTTATTACGTAAGGGTTGTAGTAAAAACATCGTAACTAGGAACCCGATAAAATAGAATAACGTTCAGAGACGCGTTCGATAGATAATGAAATTCTCTAAAAACTTCCCTTACTGATCAAACGGGGTTGTAGAATAAATTCTATGTAAAAATCTAAAAATTGTCAATTTTATTTTTTTATATTTTTCTTTATTATTGCGATTTCATTTAGATTTTTTCTTTTCTGCAATACAAACGTTTATTATTTTTAAAATATTCGGTTCATATTTTTGCAAATTAGCGCCCAATTTTTCATATAAATCTTTTGGTAAATTTGTTCTAGCCATTTTCATAACATCGTATAATAGATCGTGCGATCCAAAACGTTTTTCAAATTTTAAATATTCAATCCATACATCAATGCCTGTCCCTCCAAAATCACCAATTGCATTCTTACAATGTGATCGCCATTCGTCAACGTTCACGTTGATCTGTAAAAAAAAAAAGAATAATAAAATAAATGATCACAATAATAATAATAATAATAAAGAAAAATTTAAAGAATATGGGGCTTACTTACCTGAAATGATTCATAGGCACACATTAATTTAAAAATATCATAACAATATGGTTTTTTCCGCGAAATTTCTTTATACCATGTTCGTACCTTATCGAATTGATCAACATTTGATAATTGTTGCATATAAATCACCTTAAATGTATTAAATAATGGATCCAATTGATTACAAGCAACAGCAAAAAATTGTTCAATTTCTTTATCGTTTTTCACATATCGTTCTAAGTACAAATAATACGATAACCATAACCATAAATTTTCTTGACCATTAGCATTACGTCCTATTGTATTATAAACACCACCAATATTTTTTCTATTAATCATTACTTTTGGCATTGGTTCATCATCTGTAATGATACAATCATCACTGTCCAAATCGATGATCGTCGATGATGGTGGTGGTGATGGTGATGATGGTGATGATGATGATGATAATAATTGTGTTGTAGCTACTATTGCTGTAGATTCATTTTCAATTTCAACCAATTTTTCATTACACGATCCAATTTTACATGCATGAATAAACATTTGACGTGTTTTTGATAAATTACGTTTTATTACCGTTGCCAAAATCAAATAATAATTCCATAAATTTATTGAATTTGGATATTCGATAACTACACTTTCTATAATCTTTATTGTATTTTGCAATATAATAATGGAAAAATATTAAATTAAATTAAATAAATCCTTCTTTTCATTTTTACGGGTTAACGGTAAATGTTACACCATTTACAACGTTATTTAATCTACCGCACGCGCAGTATTATAAAAATAATAAAATATACTTACCGGTTCCATTTTTTCATAATCCTTATTATCCATGAGCATTTCAACGTACTTTAAAGCGGTACTCTCTGACATACATTTATTTTGATATGCATTTGAAAATGCTTTAATTATTGCTTCGTGAATTGAATTTTTCTCTTTTGGATTTGGGTTAGACGTTATCGTTGTCGTTCCCGTTGTCGTTGTTGTTGTCGTCGTCTTCTTTGTCGTTTCCGGTGCTGCCACCTCAGCCATATCAGTTAAATTATATAATACTGCAATATATTCATCCCATATTTCTTTATTGTTAATCTAAAATATTAAAAATTAAACATTAAATGAATAGTTTAATTTAAGAAAAAAAACCAACTTCTTTCAAATGCGATTCAAATGAACGTGTACATAAATCAATTTTATCCAGCAATTCATCAGTATATGGACAATTCTGGATGAGTGTGGGTATCCATAATTGTTCATCATCTGTATCATTACCATTCTTCGTTGACGTGGACGTTGACGTTAAATCAATATTCGTTGATATCCATGATGATGATAGATTTTCTGTGTTTCTGTGTGGTGGTGGTGTTCTTCTTGTTGATGATTGTTGTTCCTGTTCCGTTTTCCGTTTTTTCAGTTTTAATTTTTTTAAAAATTGCCATACACGTTGATTACGTGTAAATTTTCCAGTCATATCCTGAATGATTTTTATTAAAAGGGTACGATAACAAAATGGATAGTCCATTACCAATTGTATTGCCAATATATAATAATCAACGGTATGCATACGCCTTTTTGAATCTTCATAAATAACACTAGCATCTTTCAATCGAATCGCATCACTTTCTGACCATTTACCATTTAATTGAATATGTAAAAATTTTATATGTAATTTAATGTTATCGGTGTGCGTACGTACGGCCCGTCGTATAAATGAATTTAACAATGTTTTATCCATTGCGATATTTTCCAGGACTGTCAGGGCGTACAACCAACTTTCATCTTTTTCACCG
Source organism: Dilophus febrilis (assembly GCA_958336335.1). Taxonomy (NCBI): domain Eukaryota; kingdom Metazoa; phylum Arthropoda; class Insecta; order Diptera; family Bibionidae; genus Dilophus; species Dilophus febrilis. Next base: position 137,042 of record OY284473.1, read on the forward strand.
TGACACTATAATCAAAAAACCAACAAAAACAAAAAAAATAGTTATTTTATCAATTGAGGAGGAATGAAAAAAAAAAAAACATTTATACCTGTAACATTTTATCAATTTCATTAATAATATTATTATTAACAGTTGTTAATTTGTTTCCGGTTGTCATTGCCGTTGTTACAGTTGTTGTTGTTATCATTTTTGGTTTTGAAAGTGCGATTGTTGAGGTTGTTGTTGTTGTTCCCGTTCCGGCCGTTTGTGTTGTCGTTGTCATTGTCCGTAACCAATTAATGTACGTATACAACAATTCTAAATTGTTTGAATACAATGTAACCGTTGTATCGTATACAATTTTTATTTTATTTTTTATTGTATTTATTAAATGTGTTATTGTTTTATTGTATCGATTCACATTCAAAATTGATTGCAACAGAGAATTTTCAAAATCAATAAATGCTCGGTAATCATCAATTGTTGCATTTAAATATTTTATTGTACCCTCAAATTTATCACGTTTTTCAATAATTGATCTGTAAATAATGGGAAAAAATTGAATAGGAAATTATGTGAATTAGGTGATTATGATCAAGATTATAAAAAAAAAATATAGGGTAATTGTTTTGGTTGTGCAATAAGTTGCCGCCTGTTAGTTTCTTTTTTTTTTAAACGGTTTCCCCCTTCGACTCTGGACAACTTTGGATTAAGAAGATTGCTTGTTATTGCTTATTAAAACGCGAAACGCGGTCTGTCATCATCTACTACTACTACTAACTACGTACACTATACCTAATTTCATTTTCTCCAAAAATTTCCGCTAACATTAAATATTGATTTGTATGTGTAATATCTAATGTTGAAAATTGTTCGGCAATTCCTTTCATAATCAAACCAAAAAAAAAACGATTCTATAAAATTAATAATTTTATTTTGTTGATGTTGTTGTTCAGTGTGTTGTAGATAGAGAAAAAGCGAAGAGAGATAGAAAGCGAAGAACGAGAAAAAGCAAAGAGATAGAAAGTATTTATTTGGATCTGAAAAATGTTTATTTGAATGTGAAAAATGTTTATTTGGATTTGAAAAATGTTTATTTGGTTAAGAAAAATGTTTATTTGGATTTGAAAAATGTTTATTTGGTTAAGAAAAATGTTTATTTGGATTTGAAAAATGTTTATTTGAATGTGAAAAATGTTTATTTGATCTGAAAAATGTTTATTTGGTTAAGAAAAATGTTTATTTGGATTTGAAAAATGTTTATTTGGTTAAGAAAAATGTTTATTTGGATTTGAAAAATGTTTATTTGGTTAAGAAAAATGTTTATTTGGATTTGAAAAATGTTTATTTGAATGTGAAAAATGTTTATTTGATCTGAAAAATGTTTATTTGGTTAAGAAAAATGTTTATTTGGATTTGAAAAAATTCATGAAATCTCAATAAAATTAAATCAAATAACTAAAGAAATTCATTCAAATTACGTGAATTTAAATACAAAAAAAGACAATTCAAACAATTGATATTTTATTTATATTTTATTTATATAACATACTTAAGTTTTTCTTTCTTTTTCTTATTTTTTTTTAAATTATACTCACAAACTCTGTGTTATATTACTTTAAATATATATTCTATAATAATAATAATAATAATAATAAAAAATTTGATAAAAAAAAAACGATAAAAAATTCTTTAAAAAAAATAAAATAATTCTTTTTATTATTATTATTAAATAAAAATCAATATTTTAATTATTCTTATCTCTATATTATGTATTTATTTATTGTAATATAGTAATGTGCAACACACAGCAGTAATAAATTAAGTTTATATATAAAACAAATGATGCGCGCGTCGACGCCGTTTAAATATCAAATATCAAATATCAAATATTAAATATTATTATTATTAATAAATTTCTTATTATTTATTTTTTATATTTTGTATTGTAATCTTTTGTTTAGATTAAAACAAATGTTTAAAATATATAAAATATTGTATATGGAAATGAGAATGAAATTAAAAAAAAAATCAAATCCACAAATCCAAATCAAATCACAACAAAAAAAAACACAATTCAATGAAATGCGACATTATAAAATGCAAAAAAAAAAATAAATTCCCAAATACACACCTGAACAAAAAAAAAATTATAATAACAAAATAAAAACTCCACATTTTTTTCTCCATATATTGCGCATGCACGGATTTCACTTTATTGTTTTTTTATTCAATTAATTTAATTTAACAAAGAATTTGAATTAAACTTACCTGGAAATTGATTGTTTTTTGATGTTTTTTTTGATGTTTAATCAATCAATGAAATGATTTTACCTTTTTTCCTATTTTACCTTCTTCCTTTACCTTAATTGTCTGTTTTATTAAATTATCTGCAAACAAACTAAAATAAGTAATCAAAAATTTTCCCACTTAATTTAATTTAAATCAATTCTTCAAATCACACAATAAAAATTTAAAATTAAATTTAAATTAAATTAATTTATACTTAATTTTAAACTTAATTCAATACAACTGAAACGGTTATAATACAATACAATACAATGAAAAATTATTTTAATTCTATTAGTATTTTGAAGACGACGACGACGACATTACGATGATCGATTGATGATCGTTTGATTGATTGATGATTATTTGTTTGCGCATATAGATAGATAAAACGAATAAAGTTTTCATGTCATATAGATATGATTTGAGAAAAATGATGATGAAAAGAAAAAACAGGAAAATATAAAATACCAAAAAAGCTTTCGAATTCATTGATAAAAAACCAATTTCGAAAACCAACTTCGAAATGTACAAATGTAGATAATGTTAAAAAGCTTTTCTTTTTTTTTTGCAACTAAAACACACCACCACCACCACAATTCAAAATGATTACAAACAAAATGGAAATTAATATTATTGTAAATTTGGAAAATTCAGTTCATTTTACTTAAGATTCACTCTTAAAATCACACCTTCGTGGGAATTTCACCCTTAAAAATTGAATGGAGTTTGATTTTGCCCAGTTAAAGTAAAAAAAATTTTTTTTTTTATTACGTAAGGGTTGTAGTAAAAACATCGTAACTAGGAACCCGATAAAATAGAATAACGTTCAGAGACGCGTTCGATAGATAATGAAATTCTCTAAAAACTTCCCTTACTGATCAAACGGGGTTGTAGAATAAATTCTATGTAAAAATCTAAAAATTGTCAATTTTATTTTTTTATATTTTTCTTTATTATTGCGATTTCATTTAGATTTTTTCTTTTCTGCAATACAAACGTTTATTATTTTTAAAATATTCGGTTCATATTTTTGCAAATTAGCGCCCAATTTTTCATATAAATCTTTTGGTAAATTTGTTCTAGCCATTTTCATAACATCGTATAATAGATCGTGCGATCCAAAACGTTTTTCAAATTTTAAATATTCAATCCATACATCAATGCCTGTCCCTCCAAAATCACCAATTGCATTCTTACAATGTGATCGCCATTCGTCAACGTTCACGTTGATCTGTAAAAAAAAAAAAGAATAATGAAATAAATGATCACAATAATAATAATAATAATAAAGAAAAATTTAAAGAATATGGGGCTTACTTACCTGAAATGATTCATAGGCACACATTAATTTAAAAATATCATAACAATATGGTTTTTTCCGCGAAATTTCTTTATACCATGTTCGTACCTTATCGAATTGATCAACATTTGATAATTGTTGCATATAAATCACCTTAAATGTATTAAATAATGGATCCAATTGATTACAAGCAACAGCAAAAAATTGTTCAATTTCTTTATCGTTTTTCACATATCGTTCTAAGTACAAATAATACGATAACCATAACCATAAATTTTCTTGACCATTAGCATTACGTCCTATTGTATTATAAACACCACCAATATTTTTTCTATTAATAATTACTATTGGCATTGGTTCATCATCTGTAATGATACAATCATCACTGTCCAAATCGATGATCGTCGATGATGGTGGTGGTGATGGTGATGATGGTGATGATGATGATGATAATAATTGTGTTGTAGCTACTATTGCTGTAGATTCATTTTCAATTTCAACCAATTTTTCATTACACGATCCAATTTTACATGCATGAATAAACATTTGACGTGTTTTTGATAAATTACGTTTTATTACCGTTGCCAAAATCAAATAATAATTCCATAAATTTATTGAATTTGGATATTCGATAACTACACTTTCTATAATCTTTATTGTATTTTGCAATATAATAATGGAAAAATATTAAATTAAATTAAATAAATCCTTCTTTTCATTTTTACGGGTTAACGGTAAATGTTACACCATTTACAACGTTATTTAATCTACCGCACGCGCAGTATTATAAAAATAATAAAGTATACTTACCGGTTCCATTTTTTCATAATCCTTATTATCCATGAGCATTTCAACGTACTTTAAAGCGGTACTCTCTGACATACATTTATTTTGATATGCATTTGAAAATGCTTTAATTATTGCTTCGTGAATTGAATTTTTCTCTTTTGGATTTGGGTTAGACGTTATCGTTGTCGTTGTTGTTGTCGTCGTCTTCTTTGTCGTTTCCGGTGCTGCCACCTCAGCCATATCAGTTAAATTATATAATACTGCAATATATTCATCCCATATTTCTTTATTGTTAATCTAAAATATTAAAAATTAAACATTAAATGAATAGTTTAATTTAAGAAAAAAAACCAACCTCTTTCAAATGCGATTCAAATGAACGTGTACATAAATCAATTTTATCCAGCAATTCATCAGTATATGGACAATTCTGGATGAGTGTGGGTATCCATAATTGTTCATCATCTGTATCATTACCATTCTTCGTTGACGTGGACGTTGACGTTAAATCAATATTCGTTGATATCCATGATGATGATAGATTTTCTGTGTTTCTGTGTGGTGGTGGTGTTCTTCTTGTTGATGATTGTTGTTCCTGTTCCGTTTTCCGTTTTTTCAGTTTTAATTTTTTTAAAAATTGCCATACACGTTGATTACGTGTAAATTTTCCAGTCATATCCTGAATGATTTTTATTAAAAGGGTACGATAACAAAATGGATAGTCCATTACCAATTGTATTGCCAATATATAATAATCAACGGTATGCATACGCCTTTTTGAATCTTCATAAATAACACTAGCATCTTTCAATCGAATCGCATCACTTTCTGACCATTTACCATTTAATTGAATATGTAAAAATTTTATATGTAATTTAATGTTATCGGTGTGCGTACGTACGGCCCGTCGTATAAATGAATTTAACAATGTTTTATCCATTGCGATATTTTCCAGGACTGTCAGGGCGTACAACCAACTTTCATCTTTTTCACCGTGACACTATAATCAAAAAACCAACAAAAACAAAAAAAATAGTTATTTTATCAATTGAGGAGGAATGAAAAAAAAAAAACATTTATACCTGTAACATTTTATCAATTTCATTAATAATATTATTATTAACAGTTGTTAATTTGTTTCCGGTTGTCATTGCCGTTGTTACAGTTGTTGTTGTTATCATTTTTGGTTTTGAAAGTGCGATTGTTGAGGTTGTTGTTGTTGTTCCCGTTCCGGCCGTTTGTGTTGTCGTTGTCATTGTCCGTAACCAATTAATGTACGTATACAACAATTCTAAATTGTTTGAATACAATGTAACCGTTGTATCGTATACAATTTTTATTTTATTTTTTATTGTATTTATTAAATGTGTTATTGTTTTATTGTATCGATTCACATTCAAAATTGATTGCAACAGAGAATTTTCAAAATCAATAAATGCTCGGTAATCATCAATTGTTGCATTTAAATGTTTTATTGTACCCTCAAATTTATCACGTTTTTCAATAATTGATCTGTAAATAATGGGAAAAAATTGAATAGGAAATTATGTGAATTATGTGATTATGATCAAGATTATAAAAAAAAAATATAGGGTAATTGTTTTGGTTGTGCAATAAGTTGCCGCCTGTTAGTTTCTTTTTTTTTTAAACGGTTTCCCCCTTCGACTCTGGACAACTTTGGATTAAGAAGATTGCTTGTTATTGCTTATTAAAACGCGAAACGCGGTCTGTGATCATCTACTACTACTACTAACTACGTACACTATACCTAATTTCATTTTCTCCAAAAATTTCCGCTAACGTTAAATATTGATTTGTATGTGTAATATCTAATGTTGAAAATTGTTCGGCAATTCCTTTCATAATCAAACCAAAAAAAAACGATTCTATAAAATTAATAATTTTATTTTGTTGATGTTGTTGTTTAGTGTGTTGTAGATAGAGAAAAAGCGAAGAGAGATAGAAAGCGAAGAACGAGAAAAAGCAAAGAGATAGAAAGTATTTATTTGGATCTGAAAAATGTTTATTTGAATGTGAAAAATGTTTATTTGGATTTGAAAAATGTTTATTTGGTTAAGAAAAAGGTTTATTTGGATTTGAAAAATGTTTATTTGGTTAAGAAAAATGTTTATTTGGATTTGAAAAATGTTTATTTGAATGTGAAAAATGTTTATTTGATCTGAAAAATGTTTATTTGGTTAAGAAAAATGTTTATTTGGATTTGAAAAAATTCATGAAATCTCAATAAAATTAAATAAAATAACTAAAGAAATTCATTCAAATTACGTGAATTTAAATACAAAAAAAGACAATTCAAACAATTGATATTTTATTTATATTTTATTTATATAACATACTTAAGTTTTTCTTTCTTTTTCTTATTTTTTTTTAAATTATACTCACAAACTCTGTGTTATATTACTTTAAATAATAATAATAATAAAAAATTTGATAAAAAAAAACGATAAAAAATTCTTTAAAAAAAATAAAATAATTCTTTTTATTATTATTATTAAATAAAAATCAATATTTTAATTATTCTTATCTCTATATTATGTATTTATTTATTGTAATATAGTAATGTGCAACACACAGCAGTAATAAATTAAGTTTATATATAAAACAAATGATGCGCGCGTCGACGCCGTTTAAATATCAAATATCAAATATCAAATATTAAATATTATTATTATTAATAAATTTCTTATTATTTATTTTTTATATTTTGTATTGTAATCTTTTGTTTAGATTAAAACAAATGTTTAAAATATATAAAATATTGTATATGGAAATGAGAATGAAATTAAAAAAAAAAATCAAATCCACAAATCCAAATCAAATCACAACAAAAAAAAACACAATTCAATGAAATGCGACATTATAAAATGCAAAAAAAAAAATAAATTCCCAAATACACACCTGAACAAAAAAAAAAAATTATAATAACAAAATAAAAACTCCACATTTTTTTCTCCATATATTGCGCATGCACGGATTTCACTTTATTGTTTTTTTATTCAATTAATTTAATTTAACAAACAATTTGAATTAAACTTACCTGGAAATTGATTGTTTTTTGATGTTTTTTTTGATGTTTAATCAATCAATGAAATGATTTTACCTTTTTTCCTATTTTACCTTCTTCCTTTACCTTAATTGTCTGTTTTATTAAATTATCTGCAAACAAACTAAAATAAGTAATCAAAAATTTTCCCACTTAATTTAATTTAAATCAATTCTTCAAATCACACAATAAAAATTTAAAATTAAATTTAAATTAAATTAATTTATACTTAATTTTAAACTTAATTCAATACAACTGAAACGGTTATAATACAATACAATACAATACAATGAAAAATTATTTTAATTCTATTAGTATTTTGAAGACGACGACGACGACATTACGATGATCGATTGATGATCGTTTGATCGTTTGATTGATTGATGATTATTTGTTTGCGCATATAGATAGATAAAACGAATAAAGTTTTCATGTCATATAGATATGATTTGAGAAAAATGATGATGAAAAGAAAAAACAGGAAAATATAAAATACCAAAAAAGCTTTCGAATTCATTGATAAAAAACCAATTTCGAAAACCAACTTCGAAATGTACAAATGTAGATAATGTTAAAAAGCTTTTCTTTTTTTTTTGCAACTAAAACACACCACCACCACCACAATTCAAAATGATTACAAACAAAATGGAAATTAATATTATTGTAAATTTGGAAAATTCAGTTCATTTTACTTAAGATTCACTCTTAAAATCACACCTTCGTGGGAATTTCACCCTTAAAAATTGAATGGAAAGAGTTTGATTTTGCCCAGTTAAAGTAAAAAAAATTTTTTTTTTATTACGTAAGGGTTGTAGTAAAAACATCGTAACTAGGAACCCGATAAAATAGAATAACGTTCAGAGACGCGTTCGATAGATAATGAAATTCTCTAAAAACTTCCCTTACTGATCAAACGGGGTTGTAGAATAAATTCTATGTAAAAATCTAAAAATTGTCAATTTTATTTTTTTATATTTTTCTTTATTATTGCGATTTCATTTAGATTTTTTCTTTTCTGCAATACAAACGTTTATTATTTTTAAAATATTCGGTTCATATTTTTGCAAATTAGCGCCCAATTTTTCATATAAATCTTTTGGTAAATTTGTTCTAGCCATTTTCATAACATCGTATAATAGATCGTGCGATCCAAAACGTTTTTCAAATTTTAAATATTCAATCCATACATCAATGCCTGTCCCTCCAAAATCACCAATTGCATTCTTACAATGTGATCGCCATTCGTCAACGTTCACGTTGATCTGTAAAAAAAAAAAAGAATAATGAAATAAATGATCACAATAATAATAATAATAATAAAGAAAAATTTAAAGAATATGGGGCTTACTTACCTGAAATGATTCATAGGCACACATTAATTTAAAAATATCATAACAATATGGTTTTTTCCGCGAAATTTCTTTATACCATGTTCGTACCTTATCGAATTGATCAACATTTGATAATTGTTGCATATAAATCACCTTAAATGTATTAAATAATGGATCCAATTGATTACAAGCAACAGCAAAAAATTGTTCAATTTCTTTATCGTTTTTCACATATCGTTCTAAGTACAAATAATACGATAACCATAACCATAAATTTTCTTGACCATTAGCATTACGTCCTATTGTATTATAAACACCACCAATATTTTTTCTATTAATAATTACTATTGGCATTGGTTCATCATCTGTAATGATACAATCATCACTGTCCAAATCGATGATCGTCGATGATGGTGGTGGTGATGGTGATGATGGTGATGATGATGATGATAATAATTGTGTTGTAGCTACTATTGCTGTAGATTCATTTTCAATTTCAACCAATTTTTCATTACACGATCCAATTTTACATGCATGAATAAACATTTGACGTGTTTTTGATAAATTACGTTTTATTACCGTTGCCAAAATCAAATAATAATTCCATAAATTTATTGAATTTGGATATTCGATAACTACACTTTCTATAATCTTTATTGTATTTTGCAATATAATAATGGAAAAATATTAAATTAAATTAAATAAATCCTTCTTTTCATTTTTACGGGTTAACGGTAAATGTTACACCATTTACAACGTTATTTAATCTACCGCACGCGCAGTATTATAAAAATAATAAAATATACTTACCGGTTCCATTTTTTCATAATCCTTATTATCCATGAGCATTTCAACGTACTTTAAAGCGGTACTCTCTGACATACATTTATTTTGATATGCATTTGAAAATGCTTTAATTATTGCTTCGTGAATTGAATTTTTCTCTTTTGGATTTGGGTTAGACGTTATCGTTGTCGTTGTTGTTGTCGTCGTCTTCTTTGTCGTTTCCGGTGCTGCCACCTCAGCCATATCAGTTAAATTATATAATACTGCAATATATTCATCCCATATTTCTTTATTGTTAATCTAAAATATTAAAAATTAAACATTAAATGAATAGTTTAATTTAAGAAAAAAAACCAACCTCTTTCAAATGCGATTCAAATGAACGTGTACATAAATCAATTTTATCCAGCAATTCATCAGTATATGGACAATTCTGGATGAGTGTGGGTATCCATAATTGTTCATCATCTGTATCATTACCATTCTTCGTTGACGTGGACGTTGACGTTAAATCAATATTCGTTGATATCCATGATGATGATAGATTTTCTGTGTTTCTGTGTGGTGGTGGTGTTCTTCTTGTTGATGATTGTTGTTCCTGTTCCGTTTTCCGTTTTTTCAGTTTTAATTTTTTTAAAAATTGCCATACACGTTGATTACGTGTAAATTTTCCAGTCATATCCTGAATGATTTTTATTAAAAGGGTACGATAACAAAATGGATAGTCCATTACCAATTGTATTGCCAATATATAATAATCAACGGTATGCATACGCCTTTTTGAATCTTCATAAATAACACTAGCATCTTTCAATCGAATCGCATCACTTTCTGACCATTTACCATTTAATTGAATATGTAAAAATTTTATATGTAATTTAATGTTATCGGTGTGCGTACGTACGGCCCGTCGTATAAATGAATTTAACAATGTTTTATCCATTGCGATATTTTCCAGGACTGTCAGGGCGTACAACCAACTTTCATCTTTTTCACCGTGACACTATAATCAAAAAACCAACAAAAACAAAAAAAATAGTTATTTTATCAATTGAGGAGGAATGAAAAAAAAAAAACATTTATACCTGTAACATTTTATCAATTTCATTAATAATATTATTATTAACAGTTGTTAATTTGTTTCCGGTTGTCATTGCCGTTGTTACAGTTGTTGTTGTTATCATTTTTGGTTTTGAAAGTGCGATTGTTGAGGTTGTTGTTGTTGTTCCCGTTCCGGCCGTTTGTGTTGTCGTTGTCATTGTCCGTAACCAATTAATGTACGTATACAACAATTCTAAATTGTTTGAATACAATGTAACCGTTGTATCGTATACAATTTTTATTTTATTTTTTATTGTATTTATTAAATGTGTTATTGTTTTATTGTATCGATTCACATTCAAAATTGATTGCAACAGAGAATTTTCAAAATCAATAAATGCTCGGTAATCATCAATTGTTGCATTTAAATGTTTTATTGTACCCTCAAATTTATCACGTTTTTCAATAATTGATCTGTAAATAATGGGAAAAAATGGAATAGGAAATTATGTGAATTATGTGATTATGATCAAGATTATAAAAAAAAAATATAGGGTAATTGTTTTGGTTGTGCAATAAGTTGCCGCCTGTTAGTTTCTTTTTTTTTTAAACGGTTTCCCCCTTCGACTCTGGACAACTTTGGATTAAGAAGATTGCTTGTTATTGCTTATTAAAACGCGAAACGCGGTCTGTGATCATCTACTACTACTACTAACTACGTACACTATACCTAATTTCATTTTCTCCAAAAATTTCCGCTAACGTTAAATATTGATTTGTATGTGTAATATCTAATGTTGAAAATTGTTCGGCAATTCCTTTCATAATCAAACCAAAAAAAAACGATTCTATAAAATTAATAATTTTATTTTGTTGATGTTGTTGTTTAGTGTGTTGTAGATAGAGAAAAAGCGAAGAGAGATAGAAAGCGAAGAACGAGAAAAAGCAAAGAGATAGAAAGTATTTATTTGGATCTGAAAAATGTTTATTTGAATGTGAAAAATGTTTATTTGAATGTGAAAAATGTTTATTTGCATTTGAAAAATGTTTATTTGGTTAAGAAAAAGGTTTATTTGGATTTGAAAAATGTTTATTTGGTTAAGAAAAATGTTTATTTGGATTTGAAAAATGTTTATTTGAATGTGAAAAATGTTTATTTGATCTGAAAAATGTTTATTTGGTTAAGAAAAATGTTTATTTGGATTTGAAAAAATTCATGAAATCTCAATAAAATTAAATAAAATAACTAAAGAAATTCATTCAAATTACGTGAATTTAAATACAAAAAAAGACAATTCAAACAATTGATATTTTATTTATATTTTATTTATATAACATACTTAAGTTTTTCTTTCTTTTTCTTATTTTTTTTTAAATTATACTCACAAACTCTGTGTTATATTACTTTAAATATATATTCTATAATAATAATAATAATAAAAAATTTGATAAAAAAAAACGATAAAAAATTCTTTAAAAAAAATAAAATAATTCTTTTTATTATTATTATTAAATAAAAATCAATATTTTAATTATTCTTATCTCTATATTATGTATTTATTTATTGTAATATAGTAATGTGCAACACACAGCAGTAATAAATTAAGTTTATATATAAAACAAATGATGCGCGCGTCGACGCCGTTTAAATATCAAATATCAAATATCAAATATTAAATATTATTATTATTAATAAATTTCTTATTATTTATTTTTTATATTTTGTATTGTAATCTTTTGTTTAGATTAAAACAAATGTTTAAAATATATAAAATATTGTATATGGAAATGAGAATGAAATTAAAAAAAAAAATCAAATCCACAAATCCAAATCAAATCACAACAAAAAAAAACACAATTCAATGAAATGCGACATTATAAAATGCAAAAAAAAAAATAAATTCCCAAATACACACCTGAACAAAAAAAAAAAATTATAATAACAAAATAAAAAACTCCACATTTTTTTCTCCATATATTGCGCATGCACGGATTTCACTTTATTGTTTTTTTATTCAATTAATTTAATTTAACAAAGAATTTGAATGAAACTTACCTGGAAATTGATTGTTTTTTGATGTTTTTTTTGATGTTTAATCAATCAATGAAATGATTTTACCTTTTTTTCCTATTTTACCTTCTTCCTTTACCTTAATTGTCTGTTTTATTAAATTATCTGCAAACAAACTAAAATAAGTAATCAAAAATTTTCCCACTTAATTTAATTTAAATCTTAAAAATTTAAAATTAAATTTAAATTAAATTAATTTATACTTAATTTTAAACTTAATTCAATCACAACTGAAACGGTTATAATACAATACAATACAATACAATGAAAAATTATTTTAATTCTATTAGTATTTTGAAGACGACGACGACGACATTACGATGATCGATTGATGATCGTTTGATCGTTTGATTGATTGATGATTATTTGTTTGCGCATATAGATAGATAAAACGAATAAAGTTTTCATGTCATATAGATATGATTTGAGAAAAATGATGATGAAAAGAAAAAACAGGAAAATATAAAATACCAAAAAAGCTTTCGAATTCATTGATAAAAAACCAATTTCGAAAACCAACTTCGAAATGTACAAATGTAGATAATGTTAAAAAGCTTTTCTTTTTTTTTTTGCAACTAAAACACACCACCACCACCACAATTCAAAATGATTACAAACAAAATGGAAATTAATATTATTGTAAATTTGGAAAATTCAGTTCATTTTACTTAAGATTCACTCTTAAAATCAATACACCTTCGTGGGAATTTCACCCTTAAAAATTGAATGGAAAGAGTTTGATTTTGCCCAGTTAAAGTAAAAAAAATTTTTTTTTTTATTACGTAAGGGTTGTAGTAAAAACATCGTAACTAGGAACCCGATAAAATAGAATAACGTTCAGAGACGCGTTCGATAGATAATGAAATTCTCTAAAAACTTCCCTTACTGATCAAACGGGGTTGTAGAATAAATTCTATGTAAAAATCTAAAAATTGTCAATTTTATTTTTTTATATTTTTCTTTATTATTGCGATTTCATTTAGATTTTTTCTTTTCTGCAATACAAACGTTTATTATTTTTAAAATATTCGGTTCATATTTTTGCAAATTAGCGCCCAATTTTTCATATAAATCTTTTGGTAAATTTGTTCTAGCCATTTTCATAACATCGTATAATAGATCGTGCGATCCAAAACGTTTTTCAAATTTTAAATATTCAATCCATACATCAATGCCTGTCCCTCCAAAATCACCAATTGCATTCTTACAATGTGATCGCCATTCGTCAACGTTCACGTTGATCTGTAAAAAAAAAAAGAATAATAAAATAAATGATCACAATAATAATAATAATAATAAAGAAAAATTTAAAGAATATGGGGCTTACTTACCTGAAATGATTCATAGGCACACATTAATTTAAAAATATCATAACAATATGGTTTTTTCCGCGAAATTTCTTTATACCATGTTCGTACCTTATCGAATTGATCAACATTTGATAATTGTTGCATATAAATCACCTTAAATGTATTAAATAATGGATCCAATTGATTACAAGCAACAGCAAAAAATTGTTCAATTTCTTTATCGTTTTTCACATATCGTTCTAAGTACAAATAATACGATAACCATAAGCATAAATTTTCTTGACCATTAGCATTACGTCCTATTGTATTATAAACACCACCAATATTTTTTCTATTAATCATTACTTTTGGCATTGGTTCATCATCTGTAATGATACAATCATCACTGTCCAAATCGATGATCGTCGATGATGGTGGTGGTGATGGTGATGATGGTGATGATGATGATGATAATAATTGTGTTGTAGCTACTATTGCTGTAGATTCATTTTCAATTTCAACCAATTTTTCATTACACGATCCAATTTTACATGCATGAATAAACATTTGACGTGTTTTTGATAAATTACGTTTTATTACCGTTGCCAAAATCAAATAATAATTCCATAAATTTATTGAATTTGGATATTCGATAACTACACTTTCTATAATCTTTATTGTATTTTGCAATATAATAATGGAAAAATATTAAATTAAATTAAATAAATCCTTCTTTTCATTTTTACGGGTTAACGGTAAATGTTACACCATTTACAACGTTATTTAATCTACCGCACGCGCAGTATTATAAAAATAATAAAATATACTTACCGGTTCCATTTTTTCATAATCCTTATTATCCATGAGCATTTCAACGTACTTTAAAGCGGTACTCTCTGACATACATTTATTTTGATATGCATTTGAAAATGCTTTAATTATTGCTTCGTGAATTGAATTTTTCTCTTTTGGATTTGGGTTAGACGTTATCGTTGTCGTTGTTGTTGTCGTCGTCTTCTTTGTCGTTTCCGGTGCTGCCACCTCAGCCATATCAGTTAAATTATATAATACTGCAATATATTCATCCCATATTTCTTTATTGTTAATCTAAAATATTAAAAATTAAACATTAAATGAATAGTTTAATTTAAGAAAAAAAACCAACCTCTTTCAAATGCGATTCAAATGAACGTGTACATAAATCAATTTTATCCAGCAATTCATCAGTATATGGACAATTCTGGATGAGTGTGGGTATCCATAATTGTTCATCATCTGTATCATTACCATTCTTCGTTGACGTGGACGTTGACGTTAAATCAATATTCGTTGATATCCATGATGATGATAGATTTTCTGTGTTTCTGTGTGGTGGTGGTGTTCTTCTTGTTGATGATTGTTGTTCCTGTTCCGTTTTCCGTTTTTTCAGTTTTAATTTTTTTAAAAATTGCCATACACGTTGATTACGTGTAAATTTTCCAGTCATATCCTGAATGATTTTTATTAAAAGGGTACGATAACAAAATGGATAGTCCATTACCAATTGTATTGCCAATATATAATAATCAACGGTATGCATACGCCTTTTTGAATCTTCATAAATAACACTAGCATCTTTCAATCGAATCGCATCACTTTCTGACCATTTACCATTTAATTGAATATGTAAAAATTTTATATGTAATTTAATGTTATCGGTGTGCGTACGTACGGCCCGTCGTATAAATGAATTTAACAATGTTTTATCCATTGCGATATTTTCCAGGACTGTCAGGGCGTACAACCAACTTTCATCTTTTTCACCGTGACACTATAATCAAAAAACCAACAAAAACAAAAAAAATAGTTATTTTATCAATTGAGGAGGAATGAAAAAAAAAAAACATTTATACCTGTAACATTTTATCAATTTCATTAATAATATTATTATTAACAGTTGTTAATTTGTTTCCGGTTGTCATTGCCGTTGTTACAGTTGTTGTTGTTATCATTTTTGGTTTTGAAAGTGCGATTGTTGAGGTTGTTGTTGTTGTTCCCGTTCCGGCCGTTTGTGTTGTCGTTGTCATTGTCCGTAACCAATTAATGTACGTATACAACAATTCTAAATTGTTTGAATACAATGTAACCGTTGTATCGTATACAATTTTTATTTTATTTTTTATTGTATTTATTAAATGTGTTATTGTTTTATTGTATCGATTCACATTCAAAATTGATTGCAACAGAGAATTTTCAAAATCAATAAATGCTCGGTAATCATCAATTGTTGCATTTAAATGTTTTATTGTACCCTCAAATTTATCACGTTTTTCAATAATTGATCTGTAAATAATGGGAAAAAATGGAATAGGAAATTATGTGAATTATGTGATTATGATCAAGATTATAAAAAAAAAATATAGGGTAATTGTTTTGGTTGTGCAATAAGTTGCCGCCTGTTAGTTTCTTTTTTTTTTAAACGGTTTCCCCCTTCGACTCTGGACAACTTTGGATTAAGAAGATTGCTTGTTATTGCTTATTAAAACGCGAAACGCGGTCTGTGATCATCTACTACTACTACTAACTACGTACACTATACCTAATTTCATTTTCTCCAAAAATTTCCGCTAACGTTAAATATTGATTTGTATGTGTAATATCTAATGTTGAAAATTGTTCGGCAATTCCTTTCATAATCAAACCAAAAAAAAACGATTCTATAAAATTAATAATTTTATTTTGTTGATGTTGTTGTTTAGTGTGTTGTAGATAGAGAAAAAGCGAAGAGAGATAGAAAGCGAAGAACGAGAAAAAGCAAAGAGATAGAAAGTATTTATTTGGATCTGAAAAATGTTTATTTGAATGTGAAAAATGTTTATTTGAATGTGAAAAATGTTTATTTGCATTTGAAAAATGTTTATTTGGTTAAGAAAAAGGTTTATTTGGATTTGAAAAATGTTTATTTGGTTAAGAAAAATGTTTATTTGGATTTGAAAAATGTTTATTTGAATGTGAAAAATGTTTATTTGATCTGAAAAATGTTTATTTGGTTAAGAAAAATGTTTATTTGGATTTGAAAAAATTCATGAAATCTCAATAAAATTAAATAAAATAACTAAAGAAATTCATTCAAATTACGTGAATTTAAATACAAAAAAAGACAATTCAAACAATTGATATTTTATTTATATTTTATTTATATAACATACTTAAGTTTTTCTTTCTTTTTCTTATTTTTTTTTAAATTATACTCACAAACTCTGTGTTATATTACTTTAAATATATATTCTATAATAATAATAATAATAAAAAATTTGATAAAAAAAAACGATAAAAAATTCTTTAAAAAAAATAAAATAATTCTTTTTATTATTATTATTAAATAAAAATCAATATTTTAATTATTCTTATCTCTATATTATGTATTTATTTATTGTAATATAGTAATGTGCAACACACAGCAGTAATAAATTAAGTTTATATATAAAACAAATGATGCGCGCGTCGACGCCGTTTAAATATCAAATATCAAATATCAAATATTAAATATTATTATTATTAATAAATTTCTTATTATTTATTTTTTATATTTTGTATTGTAATCTTTTGTTTAGATTAAAACAAATGTTTAAAATATATAAAATATTGTATATGGAAATGAGAATGAAATTAAAAAAAAAAATCAAATCCACAAATCCAAATCAAATCACAACAAAAAAAAACACAATTCAATGAAATGCGACATTATAAAATGCAAAAAAAAAAATAAATTCCCAAATACACACCTGAACAAAAAAAAAAAATTATAATAACAAAATAAAAAACTCCACATTTTTTTCTCCATATATTGCGCATGCACGGATTTCACTTTATTGTTTTTTTATTCAATTAATTTAATTTAACAAAGAATTTGAATGAAACTTACCTGGAAATTGATTGTTTTTTGATGTTTTTTTTGATGTTTAATCAATCAATGAAATGATTTTACCTTTTTTTCCTATTTTACCTTCTTCCTTTACCTTAATTGTCTGTTTTATTAAATTATCTGCAAACAAACTAAAATAAGTAATCAAAAATTTTCCCACTTAATTTAATTTAAATCTTAAAAATTTAAAATTAAATTTAAATTAAATTAATTTATACTTAATTTTAAACTTAATTCAATCACAACTGAAACGGTTATAATACAATACAATACAATACAATGAAAAATTATTTTAATTCTATTAGTATTTTGAAGACGACGACGACGACATTACGATGATCGATTGATGATCGTTTGATCGTTTGATTGATTGATGATTATTTGTTTGCGCATATAGATAGATAAAACGAATAAAGTTTTCATGTCATATAGATATGATTTGAGAAAAATGATGATGAAAAGAAAAAACAGGAAAATATAAAATACCAAAAAAGCTTTCGAATTCATTGATAAAAAACCAATTTCGAAAACCAACTTCGAAATGTACAAATGTAGATAATGTTAAAAAGCTTTTCTTTTTTTTTTTGCAACTAAAACACACCACCACCACCACAATTCAAAATGATTACAAACAAAATGGAAATTAATATTATTGTAAATTTGGAAAATTCAGTTCATTTTACTTAAGATTCACTCTTAAAATCAATACACCTTCGTGGGAATTTCACCCTTAAAAATTGAATGGAAAGAGTTTGATTTTGCCCAGTTAAAGTAAAAAAAATTTTTTTTTTTATTACGTAAGGGTTGTAGTAAAAACATCGTAACTAGGAACCCGATAAAATAGAATAACGTTCAGAGACGCGTTCGATAGATAATGAAATTCTCTAAAAACTTCCCTTACTGATCAAACGGGGTTGTAGAATAAATTCTATGTAAAAATCTAAAAATTGTCAATTTTATTTTTTTATATTTTTCTTTATTATTGCGATTTCATTTAGATTTTTTCTTTTCTGCAATACAAACGTTTATTATTTTTAAAATATTCGGTTCATATTTTTGCAAATTAGCGCCCAATTTTTCATATAAATCTTTTGGTAAATTTGTTCTAGCCATTTTCATAACATCGTATAATAGATCGTGCGATCCAAAACGTTTTTCAAATTTTAAATATTCAATCCATACATCAATGCCTGTCCCTCCAAAATCACCAATTGCATTCTTACAATGTGATCGCCATTCGTCAACGTTCACGTTGATCTGTAAAAAAAAAAAGAATAATAAAATAAATGATCACAATAATAATAATAATAATAAAGAAAAATTTAAAGAATATGGGGCTTACTTACCTGAAATGATTCATAGGCACACATTAATTTAAAAATATCATAACAATATGGTTTTTTCCGCGAAATTTCTTTATACCATGTTCGTACCTTATCGAATTGATCAACATTTGATAATTGTTGCATATAAATCACCTTAAATGTATTAAATAATGGATCCAATTGATTACAAGCAACAGCAAAAAATTGTTCAATTTCTTTATCGTTTTTCACATATCGTTCTAAGTACAAATAATACGATAACCATAACCATAAATTTTCTTGACCATTAGCATTACGTCCTATTGTATTATAAACACCACCAATATTTTTTCTATTAATCATTACTTTTGGCATTGGTTCATCATCTGTAATGATACAATCATCACTGTCCAAATCGATGATCGTCGATGATGGTGGTGGTGATGGTGATGATGGTGATGATGATGATGATAATAATTGTGTTGTAGCTACTATTGCTGTAGATTCATTTTCAATTTCAACCAATTTTTCATTACACGATCCAATTTTACATGCATGAATAAACATTTGACGTGTTTTTGATAAATTACGTTTTATTACCGTTGCCAAAATCAAATAATAATTCCATAAATTTATTGAATTTGGATATTCGATAACTACACTTTCTATAATCTTTATTGTATTTTGCAATATAATAATGGAAAAATATTAAATTAAATTAAATAAATCCTTCTTTTCATTTTTACGGGTTAACGGTAAATGTTACACCATTTACAACGTTATTTAATCTACCGCACGCGCAGTATTATAAAAATAATAAAATATACTTACCGGTTCCATTTTTTCATAATCCTTATTATCCATGAGCATTTCAACGTACTTTAAAGCGGTACTCTCTGACATACATTTATTTTGATATGCATTTGAAAATGCTTTAATTATTGCTTCGTGAATTGAATTTTTCTCTTTTGGATTTGGGTTAGACGTTATCGTTGTCGTTCCCGTTGTCGTTGTTGTTGTCGTCGTCTTCTTTGTCGTTTCCGGTGCTGCCACCTCAGCCATATCAGTTAAATTATATAATACTGCAATATATTCATCCCATATTTCTTTATTGTTAATCTAAAATATTAAAAATTAAACATTAAATGAATAGTTTAATTTAAGAAAAAAAACCAACTTCTTTCAAATGCGATTCAAATGAACGTGTACATAAATCAATTTTATCCAGCAATTCATCAGTATATGGACAATTCTGGATGAGTGTGGGTATCCATAATTGTTCATCATCTGTATCATTACCATTCTTCGTTGACGTGGACGTTGACGTTAAATCAATATTCGTTGATATCCATGATGATGATAGATTTTCTGTGTTTCTGTGTGGTGGTGGTGTTCTTCTTGTTGATGATTGTTGTTCCTGTTCCGTTTTCCGTTTTTTCAGTTTTAATTTTTTTAAAAATTGCCATACACGTTGATTACGTGTAAATTTTCCAGTCATATCCTGAATGATTTTTATTAAAAGGGTACGATAACAAAATGGATAGTCCATTACCAATTGTATTGCCAATATATAATAATCAACGGTATGCATACGCCTTTTTGAATCTTCATAAATAACACTAGCATCTTTCAATCGAATCGCATCACTTTCTGACCATTTACCATTTAATTGAATATGTAAAAATTTTATATGTAATTTAATGTTATCGGTGTGCGTACGTACGGCCCGTCGTATAAATGAATTTAACAATGTTTTATCCATTGCGATATTTTCCAGGACTGTCAGGGCGTACAACCAACTTTCATCTTTTTCACCGTGACACTATAATCAAAAAACCAACAAAAACAAAAAAAATAGTTATTTTATCAATTGAGGAGGAATGAAAAAAAAAAAAACATTTATACCTGTAACATTTTATCAATTTCATTAATAATATTATTATTAACAGTTGTTAATTTGTTTCCGGTTGTCATTGCCGTTGTTACAGTTGTTGTTGTTATCATTTTTGGTTTTGAAAGTGCGATTGTTGAGGTTGTTGTTGTTGTTCCCGTTCCGGCCGTTTGTGTTGTCGTTGTCATTGTCCGTAACCAATTAATGTACGTATACAACAATTCTAAATTGTTTGAATACAATGTAACCGTTGTATCGTATACAATTTTTATTTTATTTTTTATTGTATTTATTAAATGTGTTATTGTTTTATTGTATCGATTCACATTCAAAATTGATTGCAACAGAGAATTTTCAAAATCAATAAATGCTCGGTAATCATCAATTGTTGCATTTAAATGTTTTATTGTACCCTCAAATTTATCATGTTTTTCAATAATTGATCTGTAAATAATGGGAAAAAATTGAATAGGAAATTATGTGAATTATGTGATTATGATCAAGATTATAAAAAAAAAATATAGGGTAATTGTTTTGGTTGTGCAATAAGTTGCCGCCTGTTAGTTTCTTTTTTTTTTAAACGGTTTCCCCCTTCGACTCTGGACAACTTTGGATTAAGAAGATTGCTTGTTATTGCTTATTAAAACGCGAAACGCGGTCTGTCATCATCTACTACTACTACTAACTACGTACACTATACCTAATTTCATTTTCTCCAAAAATTTCCGCTAACATTAAATATTGATTTGTATGTGTAATATCTAATGTTGAAAATTGTTCGGCAATTCCTTTCATAATCAAACCAAAAAAAAAACGATTCTATAAAATTAATAATTTTATTTTGTTGATGTTGTTGTTCAGTGTGTTGTAGATAGAGAAAAAGCGAAGAGAGATAGAAAGCGAAGAACGAGAAAAAGCAAAGAGATAGAAAGTATTTATTTGGATCTGAAAAATGTTTATTTGAATGTGAAAAATGTTTATTTGGATTTGAAAAATGTTTATTTGGTTAAGAAAAATGTTTATTTGGATTTGAAAAATGTTTATTTGGTTAAGAAAAATGTTTATTTGGATTTGAAAAATGTTTATTTGAATGTGAAAAATGTTTATTTGATCTGAAAAATGTTTATTTGGATAAGAAAAATGTTTATTTGGATTTGAAAAATGTTTATTTGAATGTGAAAAATGTTTATTTGATCTGAAAAATGTTTATTTGTTTAAGAAAAATGTTTATTTGGATTTGAAAAATGTTTATTTGAATGTGAAAAATGTTTATTTGATCTGAAAAATGTTTATTTGGTTAAGAAAAATGTTTATTTGGATTTGAAAAATGTTTATTTGGTTAAGAAAAATGTTTATTTGGATTTGAAAAATGTTTATTTGGTTAAGAAAAATGTTTATTTGGATTTGAAAAATGTTTATTTGAATGTGAAAAATGTTTATTTGATCTGAAAAATGTTTATTTGGTTAAGAAAAATGTTTATTTGGATTTGAAAAAATTCATGAAATCTCAATAAAATTAAATCAAATAACTAAAGAAATTCATTCAAATTACGTGAATTTAAATACAAAAAAAGACAATTCAAACAATTGATATTTTATTTATATTTTATTTATATAACATACTTAAGTTTTTCTTTCTTTTTCTTATTTTTTTTTAAATTATACTCACAAACTCTGTGTTATATTACTTTAAATATATATTCTATAATAATAATAATAATAATAATAAAAAATTTGATAAAAAAAAACGATAAAAAATTCTTTAAAAAAAATAAAATAATTCTTTTTATTATTATTATTAAATAAAAATCAATATTTTAATTATTCTTATCTCTATATTATGTATTTATTTATTGTAATATAGTAATGTGCAACACACAGCAGTAATAAATTAAGTTTATATATAAAACAAATGATGCGCGCGTCGACGCCGTTTAAATATCAAATGTCAAATATCAAATATTAAATATTATTATTATTAATAAATTTCTTATTATTTATTTTTTATATTTTGTATTGTAATCTTTTGTTTAGATTAAAACAAATGTTTAAAATATATAAAATATTGTATATGGAAATGAGAATGAAATTAAAAAAAAAAATCAAATCCACAAATCCAAATCAAATCACAACAAAAAAAAACACAATTCAATGAAATGCGACATTATAAAATGCAAAAAAAAAAATAAATTCCCAAATACACACCTGAACAAAAAAAAAAATTATAATAACAAAATAAAAAACTCCACATTTTTTTCTCCATATATTGCGCATGCACGGATTTCACTTTATTGTTTTTTTATTCAATTAATTTAATTTAACAAAGAATTTGAATGAAACTTACCTGGAAATTGATTGTTTTTTGATGTTTAATCAATCAATGAAATGATTTTACCTTTTTTTCCTATTTTACCTTCTTCCTTTACCTTAATTGTCTGTTTTATTAAATTATCTGCAAACAAACTAAAATAAGTAATCAAAAATTTTCCCACTTAATTTAATTTAAATCTTAAAAATTTAAAATTAAATTTAAATTAAATTAATTTATACTTAATTTTAAACTTAATTCAATCACAACTGAAACGGTTATAATACAATACAATACAATACAATGAAAAATTATTTTAATTCTATTAGTATTTTGAAGACGACGACGACGACATTACGATGATCGATTGATGATCGTTTGATCGTTTGATTGATTGATGATTATTTGTTTGCGCATATAGATAGATAAAACGAATAAAGTTTTCATGTCATATAGATATGATTTGAGAAAAATGATGATGAAAAGAAAAAACAGGAAAATATAAAATACCAAAAAAGCTTTCGAATTCATTGATAAAAAACCAATTTCGAAAACCAACTTCGAAATGTACAAATGTAGATAATGTTAAAAAGCTTTTCTTTTTTTTTTGCAACTAAAACACACCACCACCACCACAATTCAAAATGATTACAAACAAAATGGAAATTAATATTATTGTAAATTTGGAAAATTCAGTTCATTTTACTTAAGATTCACTCTTAAAATCACACCTTCGTGGGAATTTCACCCTTAAAAATTGAATGGAAAGAGTTTGATTTTGCCCAGTTAAAGTAAAAAAAATTTTTTTTTTATTACGTAAGGGTTGTAGTAAAAACATCGTAACTAGGAACCCGATAAAATAGAATAACGTTCAGAGACGCGTTCGATAGATAATGAAATTCTCTAAAAACTTCCCTTACTGATCAAACGGGGTTGTAGAATAAATTCTATGTAAAAATCTAAAAATTGTCAATTTTATTTTTTTATATTTTTCTTTATTATTGCGATTTCATTTAGATTTTTTCTTTTCTGCAATACAAACGTTTATTATTTTTAAAATATTCGGTTCATATTTTTGCAAATTAGCGCCCAATTTTTCATATAAATCTTTTGGTAAATTTGTTCTAGCCATTTTCATAACATCGTATAATAGATCGTGCGATCCAAAACGTTTTTCAAATTTTAAATATTCAATCCATACATCAATGCCTGTCCCTCCAAAATCACCAATTGCATTCTTACAATGTGATCGCCATTCGTCAACGTTCACGTTGATCTGTAAAAAAAAAAGAATAATAAAATAAATGATCACAATAATAATAATAATAATAAAGAAAAATTTAAAGAATATGGGGCTTACTTACCTGAAATGATTCATAGGCACACATTAATTTAAAAATATCATAACAATATGGTTTTTTCCGCGAAATTTCTTTATACCATGTTCGTACCTTATCGAATTGATCAACATTTGATAATTGTTGCATATAAATCACCTTAAATGTATTAAATAATGGATCCAATTGATTACAAGCAACAGCAAAAAATTGTTCAATTTCTTTATCGTTTTTCACATATCGTTCTAAGTACAAATAATACGATAACCATAACCATAAATTTTCTTGACCATTAGCATTACGTCCTATTGTATTATAAACACCACCAATATTTTTTCTATTAATAATTACTATTGGCATTGGTTCATCATCTGTAATGATACAATCATCACTGTCCAAATCGATGATCGTCGATGATGGTGGTGGTGATGGTGATGATGGTGATGATGATGATGATAATAATTGTGTTGTAGCTACTATTGCTGTAGATTCATTTTCAATTTCAACCAATTTTTCATTACACGATCCAATTTTACATGCATGAATAAACATTTGACGTGTTTTTGATAAATTACGTTTTATTACCGTTGCCAAAATCAAATAATAATTCCATAAATTTATTGAATTTGGATATTCGATAACTACACTTTCTATAATCTTTATTGTATTTTGCAATATAATAATGGAAAAATATTAAATTAAATTAAATAAATCCTTCTTTTCATTTTTACGGGTTAACGGTAAATGTTACACCATTTACAACGTTATTTAATCTACCGCACGCGCAGTATTATAAAAATAATAAAATATACTTACCGGTTCCATTTTTTCATAATCCTTATTATCCATGAGCATTTCAACGTACTTTAAAGCGGTACTCTCTGACATACATTTATTTTGATATGCATTTGAAAATGCTTTAATTATTGCTTCGTGAATTGAATTTTTCTCTTTTGGATTTGGGTTAGACGTTATCGTTGTCGTTGTTGTTGTCGTCGTCTTCTTTGTCGTTTCCGGTGCTGCCACCTCAGCCATATCAGTTAAATTATATAATACTGCAATATATTCATCCCATATTTCTTTATTGTTAATTTAAAATATTAAAAATTAAACATTAAATGAATAGTTTAATTTAAGAAAAAAAACCAACCTCTTTCAAATGCGATTCAAATGAACGTGTACATAAATCAATTTTATCCAGCAATTCATCAGTATATGGACAATTCTGGATGAGTGTGGGTATCCATAATTGTTCATCATCTGTATCATTACCATTCTTCGTTGACGTGGACGTTGACGTTAAATCAATATTCGTTGATATCCATGATGATGATAGATTTTCTGTGTTTCTGTGTGGTGGTGGTGTTCTTCTTGTTGATGATTGTTGTTCCTGTTCCGTTTTCCGTTTTTTCAGTTTTAATTTTTTTAAAAATTGCCATACACGTTGATTACGTGTAAATTTTCCAGTCATATCCTGAATGATTTTTATTAAAAGGGTACGATAACAAAATGGATAGTCCATTACCAATTGTATTGCCAATATATAATAATCAACGGTATGCATACGCCTTTTTGAATCTTCATAAATAACACTAGCATCTTTCAATCGAATCGCATCACTTTCTGACCATTTACCATTTAATTGAATATGTAAAAATTTTATATGTAATTTAATGTTATCGGTGTGCGTACGTACGGCCCGTCGTATAAATGAATTTAACAATGTTTTATCCATTGCGATATTTTCCAGGACTGTCAGGGCGTACAACCAACTTTCATCTTTTTCACCGTGACACTATAATCAAAAAACCAACAAAAACAAAAAAAATAGTTATTTTATCAATTGAGGAGGAATGAAAAAAAAAAAACATTTATACCTGTAACATTTTATCAATTTCATTAATAATATTATTATTAACAGTTGTTAATTTGTTTCCGGTTGTCATTGCCGTTGTTACAGTTGTTGTTGTTATCATTTTTGGTTTTGAAAGTGCGATTGTTGTTGTTGTTCCCGTTCCGGCCGTTTGTGTTGTCGTTGTCATTGTCCGTAACCAATTAATGTACGTATACAACAATTCTAAATTGTTTGAATACAATGTAACCGATTGTATCGTATACAATTTTTATTTTATTTTTTATTGTATTTATTAAATGTGTTATTGTTTTATTGTATCGATTCACATTCAAAATTGATTGCAACAGAGAATTTTCAAAATCAATAAATGCTCGGTAATCATCAATTGTTGCATTTAAATGTTTTATTGTACCCTCAAATTTATCACGTTTTTCAATAATTGATCTGTAAATAATGGGAAAAAATTGAATAGGAAATTATGTGAATTATGTGATTATGATCAAGATTATAAAAAAAAAATATAGGGTAATTGTTTTGGTTGTGCAATAAGTTGCCGCCTGTTAGTTTCTTTTTTTTTTAAACGGTTTCCCCCTTCGACTCTGGACAACTTTGGATTAAGAAGATTGCTTGTTATTGCTTATTAAAACGCGAAACGCGGTCTGTGATCATCTACTACTACTACTAACTACGTACACTATACCTAATTTCATTTTCTCCAAAAATTTCCGCTAACGTTAAATATTGATTTGTATGTGTAATATCTAATGTTGAAAATTGTTCGGCAATTCCTTTCATAATCAAACCAAAAAAAAACGATTCTATAAAATTAATAATTTTATTTTGTTGATGTTGTTGTTTAGTGTGTTGTAGATAGAGAAAAAGCGAAGAGAGATAGAAAGCGAAGAACGAGAAAAAGCAAAGAGATAGAAAGTATTTATTTGGATCTGAAAAATGTTTATTTGAATGTGAAAAATGTTTATTTGCATTTGAAAAATGTTTATTTGGTTAAGAAAAAGGTTTATTTGGATTTGAAAAATGTTTATTTGGTTAAGAAAAATGTTTATTTGGATTTGAAAAATGTTTATTTGAATGTGAAAAATGTTTATTTGATCTGAAAAATGTTTATTTGGTTAAGAAAAATGTTTATTTGGATTTGAAAAAATTCATGAAATCTCAATAAAATTAAATAAAATAACTAAAGAAATTCATTCAAATTACGTGAATTTAAATACAAAAAAAGACAATTCAAACAATTGATATTTTATTTATATTTTATTTATATAACATACTTAAGTTTTTCTTTCTTTTTCTTATTTTTTTTTAAATTATACTCACAAACTCTGTGTTATATTACTTTAAATATATATTCTATAATAATAATAATAATAAAAAATTTGATAAAAAAAAACGATAAAAAATTCTTTAAAAAAAATAAAATAATTCTTTTTATTATTATTATTAAATAAAAATCAATATTTTAATTATTCTTATCTCTATATTATGTATTTATTTATTGTAATATAGTAATGTGCAACACACAGCAGTAATAAATTAAGTTTATATATAAAACAAATGATGCGCGCGTCGACGCCGTTTAAATATCAAATATCAAATATCAAATATTAAATATTATTATTATTAATAAATTTCTTATTATTTATTTTTTATATTTTGTATTGTAATCTTTTGTTTAGATTAAAACAAATGTTTAAAATATATAAAATATTGTATATGGAAATGAGAATGAAATTAAAAAAAAAATCAAATCCACAAATCCAAATCAAATCACAACAAAAAAAAACACAATTCAATGAAATGCGACATTATAAAATGCAAAAAAAAAAATAAATTCCCAAATACACACCTGAACAAAAAAAAAAAATTATAATAACAAAATAAAAAACTCCACATTTTTTTCTCCATATATTGCGCATGCACGGATTTCACTTTATTGTTTTTTTATTCAATTAATTTAATTTAACAAAGAATTTGAATGAAACTTACCTGGAAATTGATTGTTTTTTGATGTTTTTTTTGATGTTTAATCAATCAATGAAATGATTTTACCTTTTTTTCCTATTTTACCTTCTTCCTTTACCTTAATTGTCTGTTTTATTAAATTATCTGCAAACAAACTAAAATAAGTAATCAAAAATTTTCCCACTTAATTTAATTTAAATCTTAAAAATTTAAAATTAAATTTAAATTAAATTAATTTATACTTAATTTTAAACTTAATTCAATCACAACTGAAACGGTTATAATACAATACAATACAATACAATGAAAAATTATTTTAATTCTATTAGTATTTTGAAGACGACGACGACGACATTACGATGATCGATTGATGATCGT
This sequence comes from Dilophus febrilis, assembly GCA_958336335.1. Classification (NCBI taxonomy): domain Eukaryota; kingdom Metazoa; phylum Arthropoda; class Insecta; order Diptera; family Bibionidae; genus Dilophus; species Dilophus febrilis. Next base: position 165,941 of record OY284473.1, read on the forward strand.
TTGATCGTTTGATTGATTGATGATTATTTGTTTGCGCATATAGATAGATAAAACGAATAAAGTTTTCATGTCATATAGATATGATTTGAGAAAAATGATGATGAAAAGAAAAAACAGGAAAATATAAAATACCAAAAAAGCTTTCGAATTCATTGATAAAAAACCAATTTCGAAAACCAACTTCGAAATGTACAAATGTAGATAATGTTAAAAAGCTTTTCTTTTTTTTTTTGCAACTAAAACACACCACCACCACCACAATTCAAAATGATTACAAACAAAATGGAAATTAATATTATTGTAAATTTGGAAAATTCAGTTCATTTTACTTAAGATTCACTCTTAAAATCAATACACCTTCGTGGGAATTTCACCCTTAAAAATTGAATGGAAAGAGTTTGATTTTGCCCAGTTAAAGTAAAAAAAATTTTTTTTTTTATTACGTAAGGGTTGTAGTAAAAACATCGTAACTAGGAACCCGATAAAATAGAATAACGTTCAGAGACGCGTTCGATAGATAATGAAATTCTCTAAAAACTTCCCTTACTGATCAAACGGGGTTGTAGAATAAATTCTATGTAAAAATCTAAAAATTGTCAATTTTATTTTTTTATATTTTTCTTTATTATTGCGATTTCATTTAGATTTTTTCTTTTCTGCAATACAAACGTTTATTATTTTTAAAATATTCGGTTCATATTTTTGCAAATTAGCGCCCAATTTTTCATATAAATCTTTTGGTAAATTTGTTCTAGCCATTTTCATAACATCGTATAATAGATCGTGCGATCCAAAACGTTTTTCAAATTTTAAATATTCAATCCATACATCAATGCCTGTCCCTCCAAAATCACCAATTGCATTCTTACAATGTGATCGCCATTCGTCAACGTTCACGTTGATCTGTAAAAAAAAAAAGAATAATAAAATAAATGATCACAATAATAATAATAATAATAAAGAAAAATTTAAAGAATATGGGGCTTACTTACCTGAAATGATTCATAGGCACACATTAATTTAAAAATATCATAACAATATGGTTTTTTCCGCGAAATTTCTTTATACCATGTTCGTACCTTATCGAATTGATCAACATTTGATAATTGTTGCATATAAATCACCTTAAATGTATTAAATAATGGATCCAATTGATTACAAGCAACAGCAAAAAATTGTTCAATTTCTTTATCGTTTTTCACATATCGTTCTAAGTACAAATAATACGATAACCATAACCATAAATTTTCTTGACCATTAGCATTACGTCCTATTGTATTATAAACACCACCAATATTTTTTCTATTAATCATTACTTTTGGCATTGGTTCATCATCTGTAATGATACAATCATCACTGTCCAAATCGATGATCGTCGATGATGGTGGTGGTGATGGTGATGATGGTGATGATGATGATGATAATAATTGTGTTGTAGCTACTATTGCTGTAGATTCATTTTCAATTTCAACCAATTTTTCATTACACGATCCAATTTTACATGCATGAATAAACATTTGACGTGTTTTTGATAAATTACGTTTTATTACCGTTGCCAAAATCAAATAATAATTCCATAAATTTATTGAATTTGGATATTCGATAACTACACTTTCTATAATCTTTATTGTATTTTGCAATATAATAATGGAAAAATATTAAATTAAATTAAATAAATCCTTCTTTTCATTTTTACGGGTTAACGGTAAATGTTACACCATTTACAACGTTATTTAATCTACCGCACGCGCAGTATTATAAAAATAATAAAATATACTTACCGGTTCCATTTTTTCATAATCCTTATTATCCATGAGCATTTCAACGTACTTTAAAGCGGTACTCTCTGACATACATTTATTTTGATATGCATTTGAAAATGCTTTAATTATTGCTTCGTGAATTGAATTTTTCTCTTTTGGATTTGGGTTAGACGTTATCGTTGTCGTTCCCGTTGTCGTTGTTGTTGTCGTCGTCTTCTTTGTCGTTTCCGGTGCTGCCACCTCAGCCATATCAGTTAAATTATATAATACTGCAATATATTCATCCCATATTTCTTTATTGTTAATCTAAAATATTAAAAATTAAACATTAAATGAATAGTTTAATTTAAGAAAAAAAACCAACTTCTTTCAAATGCGATTCAAATGAACGTGTACATAAATCAATTTTATCCAGCAATTCATCAGTATATGGACAATTCTGGATGAGTGTGGGTATCCATAATTGTTCATCATCTGTATCATTACCATTCTTCGTTGACGTGGACGTTGACGTTAAATCAATATTCGTTGATATCCATGATGATGATAGATTTTCTGTGTTTCTGTGTGGTGGTGGTGTTCTTCTTGTTGATGATTGTTGTTCCTGTTCCGTTTTCCGTTTTTTCAGTTTTAATTTTTTTAAAAATTGCCATACACGTTGATTACGTGTAAATTTTCCAGTCATATCCTGAATGATTTTTATTAAAAGGGTACGATAACAAAATGGATAGTCCATTACCAATTGTATTGCCAATATATAATAATCAACGGTATGCATACGCCTTTTTGAATCTTCATAAATAACACTAGCATCTTTCAATCGAATCGCATCACTTTCTGACCATTTACCATTTAATTGAATATGTAAAAATTTTATATGTAATTTAATGTTATCGGTGTGCGTACGTACGGCCCGTCGTATAAATGAATTTAACAATGTTTTATCCATTGCGATATTTTCCAGGACTGTCAGGGCGTACAACCAACTTTCATCTTTTTCACCGTGACACTATAATCAAAAAACCAACAAAAACAAAAAAAATAGTTATTTTATCAATTGAGGAGGAATGAAAAAAAAAAAAACATTTATACCTGTAACATTTTATCAATTTCATTAATAATATTATTATTAACAGTTGTTAATTTGTTTCCGGTTGTCATTGCCGTTGTTACAGTTGTTGTTGTTATCATTTTTGGTTTTGAAAGTGCGATTGTTGAGGTTGTTGTTGTTGTTCCCGTTCCGGCCGTTTGTGTTGTCGTTGTCATTGTCCGTAACCAATTAATGTACGTATACAACAATTCTAAATTGTTTGAATACAATGTAACCGTTGTATCGTATACAATTTTTATTTTATTTTTTATTGTATTTATTAAATGTGTTATTGTTTTATTGTATCGATTCACATTCAAAATTGATTGCAACAGAGAATTTTCAAAATCAATAAATGCTCGGTAATCATCAATTGTTGCATTTAAATGTTTTATTCTACCCTCAAATTTATCACGTTTTTCAATAATTGATCTGTAAATAATGGGAAAAAATTGAATAGGAAATTATGTGAATTATGTGATTATGATCAAGATTATAAAAAAAAAATATAGGGTAATTGTTTTGGTTGTGCAATAAGTTGCCGCCTGTTAGTTTCTTTTTTTTTTAAACGGTTTCCCCCTTCGACTCTGGACAACTTTGGATTAAGAAGATTGCTTGTTATTGCTTATTAAAACGCGAAACGCGGTCTGTCATCATCTACTACTACTACTAACTACGTACACTATACCTAATTTCATTTTCTCCAAAAATTTCCGCTAACATTAAATATTGATTTGTATGTGTAATATCTAATGTTGAAAATTGTTCGGCAATTCCTTTCATAATCAAACCAAAAAAAAAACGATTCTATAAAATTAATAATTTTATTTTGTTGATGTTGTTGTTCAGTGTGTTGTAGATAGAGAAAAAGCGAAGAGAGATAGAAAGCGAAGAACGAGAAAAAGCAAAGAGATAGAAAGTATTTATTTGGATCTGAAAAATGTTTATTTGAATGTGAAAAATGTTTATTTGGATTTGAAAAATGTTTATTTGGTTAAGAAAAATGTTTATTTGGATTTGAAAAATGTTTATTTGGTTAAGAAAAATGTTTATTTGGATTTGAAAAATGTTTATTTGAATGTGAAAAATGTTTATTTGATCTGAAAAATGTTTATTTGGATAAGAAAAATGTTTATTTGGATTTGAAAAATGTTTATTTGAATGTGAAAAATGTTTATTTGATCTGAAAAATGTTTATTTGTTTAAGAAAAATGTTTATTTGGATTTGAAAAATGTTTATTTGAATGTGAAAAATGTTTATTTGATCTGAAAAATGTTTATTTGGTTAAGAAAAATGTTTATTTGGATTTGAAAAATGTTTATTTGGTTAAGAAAAATGTTTATTTGGATTTGAAAAATGTTTATTTGGTTAAGAAAAATGTTTATTTGGATTTGAAAAATGTTTATTTGAATGTGAAAAATGTTTATTTGATCTGAAAAATGTTTATTTGGTTAAGAAAAATGTTTATTTGGATTTGAAAAAATTCATGAAATCTCAATAAAATTAAATCAAATAACTAAAGAAATTCATTCAAATTACGTGAATTTAAATACAAAAAAAGACAATTCAAACAATTGATATTTTATTTATATTTTATTTATATAACATACTTAAGTTTTTCTTTCTTTTTCTTATTTTTTTTTAAATTATACTCACAAACTCTGTGTTATATTACTTTAAATATATATTCTATAATAATAATAATAATAATAATAAAAAATTTGATAAAAAAAAAACGATAAAAAATTCTTTAAAAAAAATAAAATAATTCTTTTTATTATTATTATTAAATAAAAATCAATATTTTAATTATTCTTATCTCTATATTATGTATTTATTTATTGTAATATAGTAATGTGCAACACACAGCAGTAATAAATTAAGTTTATATATAAAACAAATGATGCGCGCGTCGACACCGTTTAAATATCAAATATCAAATATCAAATATTAAATATTATTATTATTAATAAATTTCTTATTATTTATTTTTTATATTTTGTATTGTAATCTTTTGTTTAGATTAAAACAAATGTTTAAAATATATAAAATATTGTATATGGAAATGAGAATGAAATTAAAAAAAAAATCAAATCCACAAATCCAAATCAAATCACAACAAAAAAAAAACACAATTCAATGAAATGCGACATTATAAAATGCAAAAAAAAAAATAAATTCCCAAATACACACCTGAACAAAAAAAAAATTATAATAACAAAATAAAAACTCCACATTTTTTTCTCCATATATTGCGCATGCACGGATTTCACTTTATTGTTTTTTTATTCAATTAATTTAATTTAACAAAGAATTTGAATGAAACTTACCTGGAAATTGATTGTTTTTTGATGTTTTTTTTGATGTTTAATCAATCAATGAAATGATTTTACCTTTTTTCCTATTTTACCTTCTTCCTTTACCTTAATTGTCTGTTTTATTAAATTATCTGCAAACAAACTAAAATAAGTAATCAAAAATTTTCCCACTTAATTTAATTTAAATCAATTCTTCAAATCACACAATAAAAATTTAAAATTAAATTTAAATTAAATTAATTTATACTTAATTTTAAACTTAATTCAATACAACTGAAACGGTTATAATACAATACAATACAATGAAAAATTATTTTAATTCTATTAGTATTTTGAAGACGACGACGACGACATTACGATGATCGATTGATGATCGTTTGATTGATTGATGATTATTTGTTTGCGCATATAGATAGATAAAACGAATAAAGTTTTCATGTCATATAGATATGATTTGAGAAAAATGATGATGAAAAGAAAAAACAGGAAAATATAAAATACCAAAAAAGCTTTCGAATTCATTGATAAAAAACCAATTTCGAAAACCAACTTCGAAATGTACAAATGTAGATAATGTTAAAAAGCTTTTCTTTTTTTTTTGCAACTAAAACACACCACCACCACCACAATTCAAAATGATTACAAACAAAATGGAAATTAATATTATTGTAAATTTGGAAAATTCAGTTCATTTTACTTAAGATTCACTCTTAAAATCACACCTTCGTGGGAATTTCACCCTTAAAAATTGAATGGAAAGAGTTTGATTTTGCCCAGTTAAAGTAAAAAAAATTTTTTTTTTTATTACGTAAGGGTTGTAGTAAAAACATCGTAACTAGGAACCCGATAAAATAGAATAACGTTCAGAGACGCGTTCGATAGATAATGAAATTCTCTAAAAACTTCCCTTACTGATCAAACGGGGTTGTAGAATAAATTCTATGTAAAAATCTAAAAATTGTCAATTTTATTTTTTTATATTTTTCTTTATTATTGCGATTTCATTTAGATTTTTTCTTTTCTGCAATACAAACGTTTATTATTTTTAAAATATTCGGTTCATATTTTTGCAAATTAGCGCCCAATTTTTCATATAAATCTTTTGGTAAATTTGTTCTAGCCATTTTCATAACATCGTATAATAGATCGTGCGATCCAAAACGTTTTTCAAATTTTAAATATTCAATCCATACATCAATGCCTGTCCCTCCAAAATCACCAATTGCATTCTTACAATGTGATCGCCATTCGTCAACGTTCACGTTGATCTGTAAAAAAAAAAAAGAATAATGAAATAAATGATCACAATAATAATAATAATAATAAAGAAAAATTTAAAGAATATGGGGCTTACTTACCTGAAATGATTCATAGGCACACATTAATTTAAAAATATCATAACAATATGGTTTTTTCCGCGAAATTTCTTTATACCATGTTCGTACCTTATCGAATTGATCAACATTTGATAATTGTTGCATATAAATCACCTTAAATGTATTAAATAATGGATCCAATTGATTACAAGCAACAGCAAAAAATTGTTCAATTTCTTTATCGTTTTTCACATATCGTTCTAAGTACAAATAATACGATAACCATAACCATAAATTTTCTTGACCATTAGCATTACGTCCTATTGTATTATAAACACCACCAATATTTTTTCTATTAATAATTACTATTGGCATTGGTTCATCATCTGTAATGATACAATCATCACTGTCCAAATCGATGATCGTCGATGATGGTGGTGGTGATGGTGATGATGGTGATGATGATGATGATAATAATTGTGTTGTAGCTACTATTGCTGTAGATTCATTTTCAATTTCAACCAATTTTTCATTACACGATCCAATTTTACATGCATGAATAAACATTTGACGTGTTTTTGATAAATTACGTTTTATTACCGTTGCCAAAATCAAATAATAATTCCATAAATTTATTGAATTTGGATATTCGATAACTACACTTTCTATAATCTTTATTGTATTTTGCAATATAATAATGGAAAAATATTAAATTAAATTAAATAAATCCTTCTTTTCATTTTTACGGGTTAACGGTAAATGTTACACCATTTACAACGTTATTTAATCTACCGCACGCGCAGTATTATAAAAATAATAAAATATACTTACCGGTTCCATTTTTTCATAATCCTTATTATCCATGAGCATTTCAACGTACTTTAAAGCGGTACTCTCTGACATACATTTATTTTGATATGCATTTGAAAATGCTTTAATTATTGCTTCGTGAATTGAATTTTTCTCTTTTGGATTTGGGTTAGACGTTATCGTTGTCGTTGTTGTTGTCGTCGTCTTCTTTGTCGTTTCCGGTGCTGCCACCTCAGCCATATCAGTTAAATTATATAATACTGCAATATATTCATCCCATATTTCTTTATTGTTAATCTAAAATATTAAAAATTAAACATTAAATGAATAGTTTAATTTAAGAAAAAAAACCAACCTCTTTCAAATGCGATTCAAATGAACGTGTACATAAATCAATTTTATCCAGCAATTCATCAGTATATGGACAATTCTGGATGAGTGTGGGTATCCATAATTGTTCATCATCTGTATCATTACCATTCTTCGTTGACGTGGACGTTGACGTTAAATCAATATTCGTTGATATCCATGATGATGATAGATTTTCTGTGTTTCTGTGTGGTGGTGGTGTTCTTCTTGTTGATGATTGTTGTTCCTGTTCCGTTTTCCGTTTTTTCAGTTTTAATTTTTTTAAAAATTGCCATACACGTTGATTACGTGTAAATTTTCCAGTCATATCCTGAATGATTTTTATTAAAAGGGTACGATAACAAAATGGATAGTCCATTACCAATTGTATTGCCAATATATAATAATCAACGGTATGCATACGCCTTTTTGAATCTTCATAAATAACACTAGCATCTTTCAATCGAATCGCATCACTTTCTGACCATTTACCATTTAATTGAATATGTAAAAATTTTATATGTAATTTAATGTTATCGGTGTGCGTACGTACGGCCCGTCGTATAAATGAATTTAACAATGTTTTATCCATTGCGATATTTTCCAGGACTGTCAGGGCGTACAACCAACTTTCATCTTTTTCACCGTGACACTATAATCAAAAAACCAACAAAAACAAAAAAAATAGTTATTTTATCAATTGAGGAGGAATGAAAAAAAAAAAAACATTTATACCTGTAACATTTTATCAATTTCATTAATAATATTATTATTAACAGTTGTTAATTTGTTTCCGGTTGTCATTGCCGTTGTTACAGTTGTTGTTGTTATCATTTTTGGTTTTGAAAGTGCGATTGTTGAGGTTGTTGTTGTTGTTCCCGTTCCGGCCGTTTGTGTTGTCGTTGTCATTGTCCGTAACCAATTAATGTACGTATACAACAATTCTAAATTGTTTGAATACAATGTAACCGTTGTATCGTATACAATTTTTATTTTATTTTTTATTGTATTTATTAAATGTGTTATTGTTTTATTGTATCGATTCACATTCAAAATTGATTGCAACAGAGAATTTTCAAAATCAATAAATGCTCGGTAATCATCAATTGTTGCATTTAAATGTTTTATTGTACCCTCAAATTTATCACGTTTTTCAATAATTGATCTGTAAATAATGGGAAAAAATTGAATAGGAAATTATGTGAATTATGTGATTATGATCAAGATTATAAAAAAAAAATATAGGGTAATTGTTTTGGTTGTGCAATAAGTTGCCGCCTGTTAGTTTCTTTTTTTTTTAAACGGTTTCCCCCTTCGACTCTGGACAACTTTGGATTAAGAAGATTGCTTGTTATTGCTTATTAAAACGCGAAACGCGGTCTGTGATCATCTACTACTACTACTAACTACGTACACTATACCTAATTTCATTTTCTCCAAAAATTTCCGCTAACGTTAAATATTGATTTGTATGTGTAATATCTAATGTTGAAAATTGTTCGGCAATTCCTTTCATAATCAAACCAAAAAAAAACGATTCTATAAAATTAATAATTTTATTTTGTTGATGTTGTTGTTCAGTGTGTTGTAGATAGAGAAAAAGCGAAGAGAGATAGAAAGCGAAGAACGAGAAAAAGCAAAGAGATAGAAAGTATTTATTTGGATCTGAAAAATGTTTATTTGAATGTGAAAAATGTTTATTTGGATTTGAAAAATGTTTATTTGGTTAAGAAAAAGGTTTATTTGGATTTGAAAAATGTTTATTTGGTTAAGAAAAATGTTTATTTGGATTTGAAAAATGTTTATTTGAATGTGAAAAATGTTTATTTGATCTGAAAAATGTTTATTTGGTTAAGAAAAATGTTTATTTGGATTTGAAAAAATTCATGAAATCTCAATAAAATTAAATAAAATAACTAAAGAAATTCATTCAAATTACGTGAATTTAAATACAAAAAAAGACAATTCAAACAATTGATATTTTATTTATATTTTATTTATATAACATACTTAAGTTTTTCTTTCTTTTTCTTATTTTTTTTTAAATTATACTCACAAACTCTGTGTTATATTACTTTAAATATATATTCTATAATAATAATAATAATAATAAAAAATTTGATAAAAAAAAAACGATAAAAAATTCTTTAAAAAAAATAAAATAATTCTTTTTATTATTATTATTAAATAAAAATCAATATTTTAATTATTCTTATCTCTATATTATGTATTTATTTATTGTAATATAGTAATGTGCAACACACAGCAGTAATAAATTAAGTTTATATATAAAACAAATGATGCGCGCGTCTACGCCGTTTAAATATCAAATATCAAATATCAAATATTAAATATTATTATTATTAATAAATTTCTTATTATTTATTTTTTATATTTTGTATTGTAATCTTTTGTTTAGATTAAAACAAATGTTTAAAATATATAAAATATTGTATATGGAAATGAGAATGAAATTAAAAAAAAAAATCAAATCCACAAATCCAAATCAAATCACAACAAAAAAAAACACAATTCAATGAAATGCGACATTATAAAATGCAAAAAAAAAAATAAATTCCCAAATACACACCTGAACAAAAAAAAAAAATTATAATAACAAAATAAAAAACTCCACATTTTTTTCTCCATATATTGCGCATGCACGGATTTCACTTTATTGTTTTTTTATTCAATTAATTTAATTTAACAAAGAATTTGAATGAAACTTACCTGGAAATTGATTGTTTTTTGATGTTTTTTTTGATGTTTAATCAATCAATGAAATGATTTTACCTTTTTATCCTATTTTACCTTCTTCCTTTACCTTAATTGTCTGTTTTATTAAATTATCTGCAAACAAACTAAAATAAGTAATCAAAAATTTTCCCACTTAATTTAATTTAAATCTTAAAAATTTAAAATTAAATTTAAATTAAATTAATTTATACTTAATTTTAAACTTAATTCAATCACAACTGAAACGGTTATAATACAATACAATACAATACAATGAAAAATTATTTTAATTCTATTAGTATTTTGAAGACGACGACGACGACATTACGATGATCGATTGATGATCGTTTGATCGTTTGATTGATTGATGATTATTTGTTTGCGCATATAGATAGATAAAACGAATAAAGTTTTCATGTCATATAGATATGATTTGAGAAAAATGATGATGAAAAGAAAAAACAGGAAAATATAAAATACCAAAAAAGCTTTCGAATTCATTGATAAAAAACCAATTTCGAAAACCAACTTCGAAATGTACAAATGTAGATAATGTTAAAAAGCTTTTCTTTTTTTTTTTGCAACTAAAACACACCACCACCACCACAATTCAAAATGATTACAAACAAAATGGAAATTAATATTATTGTAAATTTGGAAAATTCAGTTCATTTTACTTAAGATTCACTCTTAAAATCAATACACCTTCGTGGGAATTTCACCCTTAAAAATTGAATGGAAAGAGTTTGATTTTGCCCAGTTAAAGTAAAAAAAATTTTTTTTTTTATTACGTAAGGGTTGTAGTAAAAACATCGTAACTAGGAACCCGATAAAATAGAATAACGTTCAGAGACGCGTTCGATAGATAATGAAATTCTCTAAAAACTTCCCTTACTGATCAAACGGGGTTGTAGAATAAATTCTATGTAAAAATCTAAAAATTGTCAATTTTATTTTTTTATATTTTTCTTTATTATTGCGATTTCATTTAGATTTTTTCTTTTCTGCAATACAAACGTTTATTATTTTTAAAATATTCGGTTCATATTTTTGCAAATTAGCGCCCAATTTTTCATATAAATCTTTTGGTAAATTTGTTCTAGCCATTTTCATAACATCGTATAATAGATCGTGCGATCCAAAACGTTTTTCAAATTTTAAATATTCAATCCATACATCAATGCCTGTCCCTCCAAAATCACCAATTGCATTCTTACAATGTGATCGCCATTCGTCAACGTTCACGTTGATCTGTAAAAAAAAAAAGAATAATAAAATAAATGATCACAATAATAATAATAATAATAAAGAAAAATTTAAAGAATATGGGGCTTACTTACCTGAAATGATTCATAGGCACACATTAATTTAAAAATATCATAACAATATGGTTTTTTCCGCGAAATTTCTTTATACCATGTTCGTACCTTATCGAATTGATCAACATTTGATAATTGTTGCATATAAATCACCTTAAATGTATTAAATAATGGATCCAATTGATTACAAGCAACAGCAAAAAATTGTTCAATTTCTTTATCGTTTTTCACATATCGTTCTAAGTACAAATAATACGATAACCATAACCATAAATTTTCTTGACCATTAGCATTACGTCCTATTGTATTATAAACACCACCAATATTTTTTCTATTAATCATTACTTTTGGCATTGGTTCATCATCTGTAATGATACAATCATCACTGTCCAAATCGATGATCGTCGATGATGGTGGTGGTGATGGTGATGATGGTGATGATGATGATGATAATAATTGTGTTGTAGCTACTATTGCTGTAGATTCATTTTCAATTTCAACCAATTTTTCATTACACGATCCAATTTTACATGCATGAATAAACATTTGACGTGTTTTTGATAAATTACGTTTTATTACCGTTGCCAAAATCAAATAATAATTCCATAAATTTATTGAATTTGGATATTCGATAACTACACTTTCTATAATCTTTATTGTATTTTGCAATATAATAATGGAAAAATATTAAATTAAATTAAATTAAATTAATTTAAATTAATTTAAAATATTAAATTAAAAATTAAAATATTAAATTAAAACACCATTTACAACGTTATTTAATCTACCGCACGCGCAGTATTATAAAAATAATAAAATATACTTACCGGTTCCATTTTTTCATAATCCTTATTATCCATGAGCATTTCAACGTACTTTAAAGCGGTACTCTCTGACATACATTTATTTTGATATGCATTTGAAAATGCTTTAATTATTGCTTCGTGAATTGAATTTTTCTCTTTTGGATTTGGGTTAGACGTTATCGTTGTCGTTCCCGTTGTCGTTGTTGTTGTCGTCGTCTTCTTTGTCGTTTCCGGTGCTGCCACCTCAGCCATATCAGTTAAATTATATAATACTGCAATATATTCATCCCATATTTCTTTATTGTTAATCTAAAATATTAAAAATTAAACATTAAATGAATAGTTTAATTTAAGAAAAAAAACCAACTTCTTTCAAATGCGATTCAAATGAACGTGTACATAAATCAATTTTATCCAGCAATTCATCAGTATATGGACAATTCTGGATGAGTGTGGGTATCCATAATTGTTCATCATCTGTATCATTACCATTCTTCGTTGACGTGGACGTTGACGTTAAATCAATATTCGTTGATATCCATGATGATGATAGATTTTCTGTGTTTCTGTGTGGTGGTGGTGTTCTTCTTGTTGATGATTGTTGTTCCTGTTCCGTTTTCCGTTTTTTCAGTTTTAATTTTTTTAAAAATTGCCATACACGTTGATTACGTGTAAATTTTCCAGTCATATCCTGAATGATTTTTATTAAAAGGGTACGATAACAAAATGGATAGTCCATTACCAATTGTATTGCCAATATATAATAATCAACGGTATGCATACGCCTTTTTGAATCTTCATAAATAACACTAGCATCTTTCAATCGAATCGCATCACTTTCTGACCATTTACCATTTAATTGAATATGTAAAAATTTTATATGTAATTTAATGTTATCGGTGTGCGTACGTACGGCCCGTCGTATAAATGAATTTAACAATGTTTTATCCATTGCGATATTTTCCAGGACTGTCAGGGCGTACAACCAACTTTCATCTTTTTCACCGTGACACTATAATCAAAAAACCAACAAAAACAAAAAAAATAGTTATTTTATCAATTGAGGAGGAATGAAAAAAAAAAAAACATTTATACCTGTAACATTTTATCAATTTCATTAATAATATTATTATTAACAGTTGTTAATTTGTTTCCGGTTGTCATTGCCGTTGTTACAGTTGTTGTTGTTATCATTTTTGGTTTTGAAAGTGCGATTGTTGAGGTTGTTGTTGTTGTTCCCGTTCCGGCCGTTTGTGTTGTCGTTGTCATTGTCCGTAACCAATTAATGTACGTATACAACAATTCTAAATTGTTTGAATACAATGTAACCGTTGTATCGTATACAATTTTTATTTTATTTTTTATTGTATTTATTAAATGTGTTATTGTTTTATTGTATCGATTCACATTCAAAATTGATTGCAACAGAGAATTTTCAAAATCAATAAATGCTCGGTAATCATCAATTGTTGCATTTAAATGTTTTATTGTACCCTCAAATTTATCACGTTTTTCAATAATTGATCTGTAAATAATGGGAAAAAATTGAATAGGAAATTATGTGAATTATGTGATTATGATCAAGATTATAAAAAAAAAATATAGGGTAATTGTTTTGGTTGTGCAATAAGTTGCCGCCTGTTAGTTTCTTTTTTTTTTAAACGGTTTCCCCCTTCGACTCTGGACAACTTTGGATTAAGAAGATTGCTTGTTATTGCTTATTAAAACGCGAAACGCGGTCTGTCATCATCTACTACTACTACTAACTACGTACACTATACCTAATTTCATTTTCTCCAAAAATTTCCGCTAACATTAAATATTGATTTGTATGTGTAATATCTAATGTTGAAAATTGTTCGGCAATTCCTTTCATAATCAAACCAAAAAAAAAACGATTCTATAAAATTAATAATTTTATTTTGTTGATGTTGTTGTTCAGTGTGTTGTAGATAGAGAAAAAGCGAAGAGAGATAGAAAGCGAAGAACGAGAAAAAGCAAAGAGATAGAAAGTATTTATTTGGATCTGAAAAATGTTTATTTGAATGTGAAAAATGTTTATTTGGATTTGAAAAATGTTTATTTGGTTAAGAAAAATGTTTATTTGGATTTGAAAAATGTTTATTTGGTTAAGAAAAATGTTTATTTGGATTTGAAAAATGTTTATTTGAATGTGAAAAATGTTTATTTGATCTGAAAAATGTTTATTTGGATAAGAAAAATGTTTATTTGGATTTGAAAAATGTTTATTTGAATGTGAAAAATGTTTATTTGATCTGAAAAATGTTTATTTGTTTAAGAAAAATGTTTATTTGGATTTGAAAAATGTTTATTTGAATGTGAAAAATGTTTATTTGATCTGAAAAATGTTTATTTGGTTAAGAAAAATGTTTATTTGGATTTGAAAAATGTTTATTTGGTTAAGAAAAATGTTTATTTGGATTTGAAAAATGTTTATTTGGTTAAGAAAAATGTTTATTTGGATTTGAAAAATGTTTATTTGAATGTGAAAAATGTTTATTTGATCTGAAAAATGTTTATTTGGTTAAGAAAAATGTTTATTTGGATTTGAAAAAATTCATGAAATCTCAATAAAATTAAATCAAATAACTAAAGAAATTCATTCAAATTACGTGAATTTAAATACAAAAAAAGACAATTCAAACAATTGATATTTTATTTATATTTTATTTATATAACATACTTAAGTTTTTCTTTCTTTTTCTTATTTTTTTTTAAATTATACTCACAAACTCTGTGTTATATTACTTTAAATATATATTCTATAATAATAATAATAATAATAATAAAAAATTTGATAAAAAAAAAACGATAAAAAATTCTTTAAAAAAAATAAAATAATTCTTTTTATTATTATTATTAAATAAAAATCAATATTTTAATTATTCTTATCTCTATATTATGTATTTATTTATTGTAATATAGTAATGTGCAACACACAGCAGTAATAAATTAAGTTTATATATAAAACAAATGATGCGCGCGTCGACGCCGTTTAAATATCAAATATCAAATATCAAATATTAAATATTATTATTATTAATAAATTTCTTATTATTTATTTTTTATATTTTGTATTGTAATCTTTTGTTTAGATTAAAACAAATGTTTAAAATATATAAAATATTGTATATGGAAATGAGAATGAAATTAAAAAAAAAATCAAATCCACAAATCCAAATCAAATCACAACAAAAAAAAACACAATTCAATGAAATGCGACATTATAAAATGCAAAAAAAAAAATAAATTCCCAAATACACACCTGAACAAAAAAAAAATTATAATAACAAAATAAAAACTCCACATTTTTTTCTCCATATATTGCGCATGCACGGATTTCACTTTATTGTTTTTTTATTCAATTAATTTAATTTAACAAAGAATTTGAATTAAACTTACCTGGAAATTGATTGTTTTTTGATGTTTTTTTTGATGTTTAATCAATCAATGAAATGATTTTACCTTTTTTCCTATTTTACCTTCTTCCTTTACCTTAATTGTCTGTTTTATTAAATTATCTGCAAACAAACTAAAATAAGTAATCAAAAATTTTCCCACTTAATTTAATTTAAATCAATTCTTCAAATCACACAATAAAAATTTAAAATTAAATTTAAATTAAATTAATTTATACTTAATTTTAAACTTAATTCAATACAACTGAAACGGTTATAATACAATACAATACAATGAAAAATTATTTTAATTCTATTAGTATTTTGAAGACGACGACGACGACATTACGATGATCGATTGATGATCGTTTGATTGATTGATGATTATTTGTTTGCGCATATAGATAGATAAAACGAATAAAGTTTTCATGTCATATAGATATGATTTGAGAAAAATGATGATGAAAAGAAAAAACAGGAAAATATAAAATACCAAAAAAGCTTTCGAATTCATTGATAAAAAACCAATTTCGAAAACCAACTTCGAAATGTACAAATGTAGATAATGTTAAAAAGCTTTTCTTTTTTTTTTGCAACTAAAACACACCACCACCACCACAATTCAAAATGATTACAAACAAAATGGAAATTAATATTATTGTAAATTTGGAAAATTCAGTTCATTTTACTTAAGATTCACTCTTAAAATCACACCTTCGTGGGAATTTCACCCTTAAAAATTGAATGGAAAGAGTTTGATTTTGCCCAGTTAAAGTAAAAAAAATTTTTTTTTTTATTACGTAAGGGTTGTAGTAAAAACATCGTAACTAGGAACCCGATAAAATAGAATAACGTTCAGAGACGCGTTCGATAGATAATGAAATTCTCTAAAAACTTCCCTTACTGATCAAACGGGGTTGTAGAATAAATTCTATGTAAAAATCTAAAAATTGTCAATTTTATTTTTTTATATTTTTCTTTATTATTGCGATTTCATTTAGATTTTTTCTTTTCTGCAATACAAACGTTTATTATTTTTAAAATATTCGGTTCATATTTTTGCAAATTAGCGCCCAATTTTTCATATAAATCTTTTGGTAAATTTGTTCTAGCCATTTTCATAACATCGTATAATAGATCGTGCGATCCAAAACGTTTTTCAAATTTTAAATATTCAATCCATACATCAATGCCTGTCCCTCCAAAATCACCAATTGCATTCTTACAATGTGATCGCCATTCGTCAACGTTCACGTTGATCTGTAAAAAAAAAAAAGAATAATGAAATAAATGATCACAATAATAATAATAATAATAAAGAAAAATTTAAAGAATATGGGGCTTACTTACCTGAAATGATTCATAGGCACACATTAATTTAAAAATATCATAACAATATGGTTTTTTCCGCGAAATTTCTTTATACCATGTTCGTACCTTATCGAATTGATCAACATTTGATAATTGTTGCATATAAATCACCTTAAATGTATTAAATAATGGATCCAATTGATTACAAGCAACAGCAAAAAATTGTTCAATTTCTTTATCGTTTTTCACATATCGTTCTAAGTACAAATAATACGATAACCATAACCATAAATTTTCTTGACCATTAGCATTACGTCCTATTGTATTATAAACACCACCAATATTTTTTCTATTAATAATTACTATTGGCATTGGTTCATCATCTGTAATGATACAATCATCACTGTCCAAATCGATGATCGTCGATGATGGTGGTGGTGATGGTGATGATGGTGATGATGATGATGATAATAATTGTGTTGTAGCTACTATTGCTGTAGATTCATTTTCAATTTCAACCAATTTTTCATTACACGATCCAATTTTACATGCATGAATAAACATTTGACGTGTTTTTGATAAATTACGTTTTATTACCGTTGCCAAAATCAAATAATAATTCCATAAATTTATTGAATTTGGATATTCGATAACTACACTTTCTATAATCTTTATTGTATTTTGCAATATAATAATGGAAAAATATTAAATTAAATTAAATAAATCCTTCTTTTCATTTTTACGGGTTAACGGTAAATGTTACACCATTTACAACGTTATTTAATCTACCGCACGCGCAGTATTATAAAAATAATAAAATATACTTACCGGTTCCATTTTTTCATAATCCTTATTATCCATGAGCATTTCAACGTACTTTAAAGCGGTACTCTCTGACATACATTTATTTTGATATGCATTTGAAAATGCTTTAATTATTGCTTCGTGAATTGAATTTTTCTCTTTTGGATTTGGGTTAGACGTTATCGTTGTCGTTGTTGTTGTCGTCGTCTTCTTTGTCGTTTCCGGTGCTGCCACCTCAGCCATATCAGTTAAATTATATAATACTGCAATATATTCATCCCATATTTCTTTATTGTTAATCTAAAATATTAAAAATTAAACATTAAATGAATAGTTTAATTTAAGAAAAAAAACCAACCTCTTTCAAATGCGATTCAAATGAACGTGTACATAAATCAATTTTATCCAGCAATTCATCAGTATATGGACAATTCTGGATGAGTGTGGGTATCCATAATTGTTCATCATCTGTATCATTACCATTCTTCGTTGACGTGGACGTTGACGTTAAATCAATATTCGTTGATATCCATGATGATGATAGATTTTCTGTGTTTCTGTGTGGTGGTGGTGTTCTTCTTGTTGATGATTGTTGTTCCTGTTCCGTTTTCCGTTTTTTCAGTTTTAATTTTTTTAAAAATTGCCATACACGTTGATTACGTGTAAATTTTCCAGTCATATCCTGAATGATTTTTATTAAAAGGGTACGATAACAAAATGGATAGTCCATTACCAATTGTATTGCCAATATATAATAATCAACGGTATGCATACGCCTTTTTGAATCTTCATAAATAACACTAGCATCTTTCAATCGAATCGCATCACTTTCTGACCATTTACCATTTAATTGAATATGTAAAAATTTTATATGTAATTTAATGTTATCGGTGTGCGTACGTACGGCCCGTCGTATAAATGAATTTAACAATGTTTTATCCATTGCGATATTTTCCAGGACTGTCAGGGCGTACAACCAACTTTCATCTTT
The DNA here is from genome assembly GCA_958336335.1 of Dilophus febrilis. Taxonomy (NCBI): domain Eukaryota; kingdom Metazoa; phylum Arthropoda; class Insecta; order Diptera; family Bibionidae; genus Dilophus; species Dilophus febrilis. Next base: position 184,973 of record OY284473.1, read on the forward strand.
TTCACCGTGACACTATAATCAAAAAACCAACAAAAACAAAAAAAATAGTTATTTTATCAATTGAGGAGGAATGAAAAAAAAAAAACATTTATACCTGTAACATTTTATCAATTTCATTAATAATATTATTATTAACAGTTGTTAATTTGTTTCCGGTTGTCATTGCCGTTGTTACAGTTGTTGTTGTTATCATTTTTGGTTTTGAAAGTGCGATTGTTGAGGTTGTTGTTGTTGTTCCCGTTCCGGCCGTTTGTGTTGTCGTTGTCATTGTCCGTAACCAATTAATGTACGTATACAACAATTCTAAATTGTTTGAATACAATGTAACCGTTGTATCGTATACAATTTTTATTTTATTTTTTATTGTATTTATTAAATGTGTTATTGTTTTATTGTATCGATTCACATTCAAAATTGATTGCAACAGAGAATTTTCAAAATCAATAAATGCTCGGTAATCATCAATTGTTGCATTTAAATGTTTTATTGTACCCTCAAATTTATCACGTTTTTCAATAATTGATCTGTAAATAATGGGAAAAAATTGAATAGGAAATTATGTGAATTATGTGATTATGATCAAGATTATAAAAAAAAAATATAGGGTAATTGTTTTGGTTGTGCAATAAGTTGCCGCCTGTTAGTTTCTTTTTTTTTTAAACGGTTTCCCCCTTCGACTCTGGACAACTTTGGATTAAGAAGATTGCTTGTTATTGCTTATTAAAACGCGAAACGCGGTCTGTGATCATCTACTACTACTACTAACTACGTACACTATACCTAATTTCATTTTCTCCAAAAATTTCCGCTAACGTTAAATATTGATTTGTATGTGTAATATCTAATGTTGAAAATTGTTCGGCAATTCCTTTCATAATCAAACCAAAAAAAAACGATTCTATAAAATTAATAATTTTATTTTGTTGATGTTGTTGTTCAGTGTGTTGTAGATAGAGAAAAAGCGAAGAGAGATAGAAAGCGAAGAACGAGAAAAAGCAAAGAGATAGAAAGTATTTATTTGGATCTGAAAAATGTTTATTTGAATGTGAAAAATGTTTATTTGGATTTGAAAAATGTTTATTTGGTTAAGAAAAAGGTTTATTTGGATTTGAAAAATGTTTATTTGGTTAAGAAAAATGTTTATTTGGATTTGAAAAATGTTTATTTGAATGTGAAAAATGTTTATTTGATCTGAAAAATGTTTATTTGGTTAAGAAAAATGTTTATTTGGATTTGAAAAAATTCATGAAATCTCAATAAAATTAAATAAAATAACTAAAGAAATTCATTCAAATTACGTGAATTTAAATACAAAAAAAGACAATTCAAACAATTGATATTTTATTTATATTTTATTTATATAACATACTTAAGTTTTTCTTTCTTTTTCTTATTTTTTTTTAAATTATACTCACAAACTCTGTGTTATATTACTTTAAATAATAATAATAATAAAAAATTTGATAAAAAAAAACGATAAAAAATTCTTTAAAAAAAATAAAATAATTCTTTTTATTATTATTATTAAATAAAAATCAATATTTTAATTATTCTTATCTCTATATTATGTATTTATTTATTGTAATATAGTAATGTGCAACACACAGCAGTAATAAATTAAGTTTATATATAAAACAAATGATGCGCGCGTCGACGCCGTTTAAATATCAAATATCAAATATCAAATATTAAATATTATTATTATTAATAAATTTCTTATTATTTATTTTTTATATTTTGTATTGTAATCTTTTGTTTAGATTAAAACAAATGTTTAAAATATATAAAATATTGTATATGGAAATGAGAATGAAATTAAAAAAAAAAATCAAATCCACAAATCCAAATCAAATCACAACAAAAAAAAACACAATTCAATGAAATGCGACATTATAAAATGCAAAAAAAAAAATAAATTCCCAAATACACACCTGAACAAAAAAAAAAATTATAATAACAAAATAAAAACTCCACATTTTTTTCTCCATATATTGCGCATGCACGGATTTCACTTTATTGTTTTTTTATTCAATTAATTTAATTTAACAAAGAATTTGAATTAAACTTACCTGGAAATTGATTGTTTTTTGATGTTTTTTTTGATGTTTAATCAATCAATGAAATGATTTTACCTTTTTTCCTATTTTACCTTCTTCCTTTACCTTAATTGTCTGTTTTATTAAATTATCTGCAAACAAACTAAAATAAGTAATCAAAAATTTTCCCACTTAATTTAATTTAAATCAATTCTTCAAATCACACAATAAAAATTTAAAATTAAATTTAAATTAAATTAATTTATACTTAATTTTAAACTTAATTCAATACAACTGAAACGGTTATAATACAATACAATACAATGAAAAATTATTTTAATTCTATTAGTATTTTGAAGACGACGACGACGACATTACGATGATCGATTGATGATCGTTTGATTGATTGATGATTATTTGTTTGCGCATATAGATAGATAAAACGAATAAAGTTTTCATGTCATATAGATATGATTTGAGAAAAATGATGATGAAAAGAAAAAACAGGAAAATATAAAATACCAAAAAAGCTTTCGAATTCATTGATAAAAAACCAATTTCGAAAACCAACTTCGAAATGTACAAATGTAGATAATGTTAAAAAGCTTTTCTTTTTTTTTTGCAACTAAAACACACCACCACCACCACAATTCAAAATGATTACAAACAAAATGGAAATTAATATTATTGTAAATTTGGAAAATTCAGTTCATTTTACTTAAGATTCACTCTTAAAATCACACCTTCGTGGGAATTTCACCCTTAAAAATTGAATGGAAAGAGTTTGATTTTGCCCAGTTAAAGTAAAAAAAATTTTTTTTTTATTACGTAAGGGTTGTAGTAAAAACATCGTAACTAGGAACCCGATAAAATAGAATAACGTTCAGAGACGCGTTCGATAGATAATGAAATTCTCTAAAAACTTCCCTTACTGATCAAACGGGGTTGTAGAATAAATTCTATGTAAAAATCTAAAAATTGTCAATTTTATTTTTTTATATTTTTCTTTATTATTGCGATTTCATTTAGATTTTTTCTTTTCTGCAATACAAACGTTTATTATTTTTAAAATATTCGGTTCATATTTTTGCAAATTAGCGCCCAATTTTTCATATAAATCTTTTGGTAAATTTGTTCTAGCCATTTTCATAACATCGTATAATAGATCGTGCGATCCAAAACGTTTTTCAAATTTTAAATATTCAATCCATACATCAATGCCTGTCCCTCCAAAATCACCAATTGCATTCTTACAATGTGATCGCCATTCGTCAACGTTCACGTTGATCTGTAAAAAAAAAAAAGAATAATGAAATAAATGATCACAATAATAATAATAATAATAAAGAAAAATTTAAAGAATATGGGGCTTACTTACCTGAAATGATTCATAGGCACACATTAATTTAAAAATATCATAACAATATGGTTTTTTCCGCGAAATTTCTTTATACCATGTTCGTACCTTATCGAATTGATCAACATTTGATAATTGTTGCATATAAATCACCTTAAATGTATTAAATAATGGATCCAATTGATTACAAGCAACAGCAAAAAATTGTTCAATTTCTTTATCGTTTTTCACATATCGTTCTAAGTACAAATAATACGATAACCATAACCATAAATTTTCTTGACCATTAGCATTACGTCCTATTGTATTATAAACACCACCAATATTTTTTCTATTAATCATTACTTTTGGCATTGGTTCATCATCTGTAATGATACAATCATCACTGTCCAAATCGATGATCGTCGATGATGGTGGTGGTGATGGTGATGATGGTGATGATGATGATGATGATGATAATAATTGTGTTGTAGCTACTATTGCTGTAGATTCATTTTCAATTTCAACCAATTTTTCATTACACGATCCAATTTTACATGCATGAATAAACATTTGACGTGTTTTTGATAAATTACGTTTTATTACCGTTGCCAAAATCAAATAATAATTCCATAAATTTATTGAATTTGGATATTCGATAACTACACTTTCTATAATCTTTATTGTATTTTGCAATATAATAATGGAAAAATATTAAATTAAATTAAATAAATCCTTCTTTTCATTTTTACGGGTTAACGGTAAATGTTACACCATTTACAACGTTATTTAATCTACCGCACGCGCAGTATTATAAAAATAATAAAATATACTTACCGGTTCCATTTTTTCATAATCCTTATTATCCATGAGCATTTCAACGTACTTTAAAGCGGTACTCTCTGACATACATTTATTTTGATATGCATTTGAAAATGCTTTAATTATTGCTTCGTGAATTGAATTTTTCTCTTTTGGATTTGGGTTAGACGTTATCGTTGTCGTTGTTGTTGTCGTCGTCTTCTTTGTCGTTTCCGGTGCTGCCACCTCAGCCATATCAGTTAAATTATATAATACTGCAATATATTCATCCCATATTTCTTTATTGTTAATCTAAAATATTAAAAATTAAACATTAAATGAATAGTTTAATTTAAGAAAAAAAACCAACCTCTTTCAAATGCGATTCAAATGAACGTGTACATAAATCAATTTTATCCAGCAATTCATCAGTATATGGACAATTCTGGATGAGTGTGGGTATCCATAATTGTTCATCATCTGTATCATTACCATTCTTCGTTGACGTGGACGTTGACGTTAAATCAATATTCGTTGATATCCATGATGATGATAGATTTTCTGTGTTTCTGTGTGGTGGTGGTGTTCTTCTTGTTGATGATTGTTGTTCCTGTTCCGTTTTCCGTTTTTTCAGTTTTAATTTTTTTAAAAATTGCCATACACGTTGATTACGTGTAAATTTTCCAGTCATATCCTGAATGATTTTTATTAAAAGGGTACGATAACAAAATGGATAGTCCATTACCAATTGTATTGCCAATATATAATAATCAACGGTATGCATACGCCTTTTTGAATCTTCATAAATAACACTAGCATCTTTCAATCGAATCGCATCACTTTCTGACCATTTACCATTTAATTGAATATGTAAAAATTTTATATGTAATTTAATGTTATCGGTGTGCGTACGTACGGCCCGTCGTATAAATGAATTTAACAATGTTTTATCCATTGCGATATTTTCCAGGACTGTCAGGGCGTACAACCAACTTTCATCTTTTTCACCGTGACACTATAATCAAAAAACCAACAAAAACAAAAAAAATAGTTATTTTATCAATTGAGGAGGAATGAAAAAAAAAAAACATTTATACCTGTAACATTTTATCAATTTCATTAATAATATTATTATTAACAGTTGTTAATTTGTTTCCGGTTGTCATTGCCGTTGTTACAGTTGTTGTTGTTATCATTTTTGGTTTTGAAAGTGCGATTGTTGAGGTTGTTGTTGTTGTTCCCGTTCCGGCCGTTTGTGTTGTCGTTGTCATTGTCCGTAACCAATTAATGTACGTATACAACAATTCTAAATTGTTTGAATACAATGTAACCGTTGTATCGTATACAATTTTTATTTTATTTTTTATTGTATTTATTAAATGTGTTATTGTTTTATTGTATCGATTCACATTCAAAATTGATTGCAACAGAGAATTTTCAAAATCAATAAATGCTCGGTAATCATCAATTGTTGCATTTAAATGTTTTATTGTACCCTCAAATTTATCACGTTTTTCAATAATTGATCTGTAAATAATGGGAAAAAATTGAATAGGAAATTATGTGAATTATGTGATTATGATCAAGATTATAAAAAAAAAAATATAGGGTAATTGTTTTGGTTGTGCAATAAGTTGCCGCCTGTTAGTTTCTTTTTTTTTTAAACGGTTTCCCCCTTCGACTCTGGACAACTTTGGATTAAGAAGATTGCTTGTTATTGCTTATTAAAACGCGAAACGCGGTCTGTGATCATCTACTACTACTACTAACTACGTACACTATACCTAATTTCATTTTCTCCAAAAATTTCCGCTAACGTTAAATATTGATTTGTATGTGTAATATCTAATGTTGAAAATTGTTCGGCAATTCCTTTCATAATCAAACCAAAAAAAAACGATTCTATAAAATTAATAATTTTATTTTGTTGATGTTGTTGTTCAGTGTGTTGTAGATAGAGAAAAAGCGAAGAGAGATAGAAAGCGAAGAACGAGAAAAAGCAAAGAGATAGAAAGTATTTATTTGGATCTGAAAAATGTTTATTTGAATGTGAAAAATGTTTATTTGGATTTGAAAAATGTTTATTTGGTTAAGAAAAAGGTTTATTTGGATTTGAAAAATGTTTATTTGGTTAAGAAAAATGTTTATTTGGATTTGAAAAATGTTTATTTGAATGTGAAAAATGTTTATTTGATCTGTGTTTTGTAGTTCTTTTCGTTTATTTATTTGTTATATAATTAAATGAAATAACAATGTGTTTGTTAATGGCTAATGATTACTTAATTTAATGCCTAGAATAATTAGATTGCTGATCGTGGTTTTTGTGTGATGCGCGTTGTCTGCTGGCTCATGTATAACTGGTCGGCCATGTTGCCGTGATGTTTGACATATTTGTTTTCTTGCTGTGTTGGCTTAATATGTGGTGACTGCATTACCACATACCATAACATCCTCTCCTTCTTTTGAGCCTCCCCTCTTTTCCATTTGGTAGTCACGAAAACGCTCTGGTACCCTGATCGTCCTTCCGGATCGTCGAGTCATACTACGCCCTTGTTCTTGTGATTCGGCTGCTTTGCTGTTCGTTTCTTTGTCTTCCGCTACAGGAATGTTTTCGCCGGCTTCCCCGTTACCGTTTCGAGGAATACCCTCTCCGGTTCCCCCCGTATTCCATTGTTCCGCGACCATCGTTGCTTTTCCACCTTCATTTATCATTTTTCGCCAAATTGGAATTCCCCTGATGTGTATTCTGTCCCTTCTATAGATCCTACCGTTTGCGCTTACTACGAATGACCTGTCGCCATCCTGCTTCTGTACGATTCCCCTTGTCCATGTGCCACCCCTTCCTTGTAATTGTATAAATATTTCATCACCCTCTTCCAGTCCGGGTAAGGCCCTTGTCGATTTGTCGTAATAGTATTTCGCCCTTCTTTTATTATCCTGAATACCCGCTTTGACTTTACGCTGTATCGTTGGTTTTAATTGTTTCGCCGTGAAAGGAACGCCGCATCTTGTTCGTCGTGAATATATGCGCTGTACTGGGCTTGAGTTTTGTTTGTTTGGAGTATTTCGCCATGCTAATATGGCCTTGTATAAATCTTCCCCCGATGCTGTTGCTTTCGTTATGATGTGTTTTGCAATTTTAACTGCCGCTTCTGCCTTCCCATTTGCCTGTTGATGATATGGTGCTGACGCGCTTGTCTTGAATTCCCAGTCCCTTGCAAACTCCTTAAATTCGGTTGATAAAAATTGTTTTGCGCTGTCTGTGATCACGTGCTGCGGGATTCCATGCCTTGCAAAGTTTTGTTTGCAGCACTTAATAATCGCTGCTGTTGTTAAGTTCGTTAATTCGTCCACCTCGAAAAAATCCGAATATTGATCCACCGTTATTAGATGATTAATTCTTTTGCCGCCCATCATCACCTCCATAATATCCATATTAATTATTTCGAACGGAAAGTTCGGCGTTTCTGTCAACACCATGGGCTGCTTACCCTGACTGTTTGCGTATTTGTTGCAAATATTACACCTACCTACCATGGTCCTAATATCCTCCGATATCCCCGGCCAGAATATGCTATCCCGTGCCAGCCTCATGGTCATCTCTATACCCGTATGGGCCTGATGTATTCTGTGTAGCATGTCATTACGGAGTGCCTTTGGTATTACTATTCGATGCGCCTTGACTATGATGCCGTCTTGTATTGATAGTTCGTTTCTGAATGGATGATATTTTTTAAGCTCGTTACTTAAATTTCCCCGCTTCTCTGGAAATCCCGCTGCTATGTATTTCATAAGAATATTCATCTCCCCATCGTTAACCGTTGCTTGTCGAATTGCTTCGATTCTTTTGTCGCTAATTGGCACCTGTGATGTCATATTTATGTCCTCGATCACCCCTGCGTATGCCAATTCCTCCTGAATCTCGTATACCGTAGACAAATTCAAATTTTCTGCCTCCTCTAAATGCAGCCTCGATAATAAATCCGATATGTACATTCGTGAACCTGGTATATGCTCGATCCTGGTGATATGGTAGTTTTGTAATGCCAACAGTATACGCTGTAACCTTTTGGGCGCTGTCGTTAATGCCTTCCCATGTATGCTTATCAATGGCTTATGGTCGCTTTGGACCAATATAGGTTTTGCCGTTACGTATTGTTGGAATCTCATACATCCAAATAGAATTGCTAATGCCTCCTTTTCTATTTGTGCGTACTTCTGTTCCGTTGATGTTAGTGTTCTCGAAGCGAATGCCACCGGCCTACCTTCTTGCAGCAAAACACTGCCCAATCCCGTGTTTGATGCATCCGCCTGAATAATTATTTCTTTCTCACTATCAAAATATTTTAATATTGGTGCTTTAATCACCATTTGTTTTAATTCTTTGAAACACCGCTCTTCCTCTCGTTGCCACTTAAAGGCGTTGTCCCTTACGGTCAATTCTCTAAGTACCGCAGCCCTTGCTGATAATGTGGGCAGAAATTTAGCCAAGTACGTTATCATTCCCAGAAACGTTAACAGTTGCTTGACATTTTGCGGCGCTGGCATATTTTCAATTGCCGTTATTTTTGCCGGATCCACTTTGACCCCCTTACTTGTTAATAAATGGCCGTAAAAACCGACCTCCTGTCTGCAAAGCTTTACTTTTTTTAAATTTAATTTCATGTTTTTTTCTCTGATGCGCCCAAATAACCTTTCCAATCTTTCATTATGATTTCGCATTGCTTCTTCCATTGTGTCCCCGCTGCCATATATCAAAATGTCATCCGCCATTGCTTCTACACCCTCCAAATCATGAATTACCTCCTGCAACCTTTTTTGGAAAATTTCCGGCGCCGGCGAAATTCCAAATGGCATCCGTAGCCACTTATAACGACCAAACGGTGTCCAAAAGGTTGTAAGCGCGCTACTTGCCTCATCTAGCTCCAACTGCCAAAATCCCCTGCTGGCGTCGACCGTTGTGAATACTTTCGCGTTATTTAATTCTGGCATTATTTCTTCTATTGTACGCATTTGAAGGTTCTGCCTTTTTAATGCCTTATTCAACGGAATTGGATCTAAACATATCCTTAATTTATTATTCCTGTTTACTAGAATAATATTACTCACCCAATCCGTATGTTTGTCTATCTTTTCAATCACACCTTCATGTTCTAATTCTGTGATTAGCCCCTTAAGTTGGCTCCTCAATGTAATCGGCGTTCTTCTGGCCGGTTGTATTGTTGGTCTTACGGTATCCTCTATTTCTAATGACACCTTACCCTCCAATTTACCTAATCCCTCGAATATATCTTTATATTCTATCAATAATTTCTCCGCATATGTTATATTGTCCATTGCTTGGATCTCTTTACAAATTTCTATTAATTTTAATTTCAAACATGTTTCATACGACAACAATGGTATATGGTCTTGTTTTACTATTTCAAATGTTAATTGATGCTCTGCTCCCTTACGTCTAATTGTAAACGTTGCTTTCCCTATTGGTTTGCTAATTTTGTTTCCGAATCCTTTGATTTGAACGTTGCTTGTTTCTAATGTTGGTCTCGTGCTTTCAACCAAATGTTTATAATTTACATACCCCATCACGTTGCACGTTGCCCCTGTGTCCAATTGACATGCTATGTGCTTGCTTTTATTTTGAATACGAAATTCTATGTCGGCTGTGATACCGTTGAGTCTTCTATTATTATGCTCTTCCACTTTATGTATATATTCCATGTTGGATTTATGTTCATCCCGTTCTTCCTCATTATCTATTGTATTCAACGCTCTAACGTTTTGCTGCTCTTTGTCACTTAAACACATTGCTGCAAAATGGTTTAATTTTCTACATTTTATGCATTGCTTTCCTAATGCTCGGCATTCTCTTATTTCGCGATGTCTTTTCATACCACAATATTTACATATTTCTTCATTCTGCTTCCATTGCGTTGCTTTATGGTCCTGATTTGACGATTGTTTTTGTACGTACCTTGTCATGTTGCTGTTGCCAACGTTTTTATTTGTCTCCGTTGTGTCGCTATAGTTGTTTTTATAATTGCTGTTGGGGCCGTTGTTATAATTTTTAATCGCGCCCCGCTTATTTATCGAATTCACCTCTAAATATTCCGTCTCTGTATTTGCCGATTCTTTCGTTAACGATCTTAACTGCCTTTCTGTTAACTCTGCTATTTTTATTTTGTCGATAGCCTCTTGTAGCGTTATCCGATTATCATCGTATAATCTTTCTCGTAACTTAATATTTTTAATAGATATGCATAATCTATCCAAAATGAGTTCCTCCGCCAGATCCTTGTTGCATCCCTCCGCATTGCATTGATATGCGCATGTCTTTGCCATGGTTTTTAGTCGATTCACATATTCGTCTATAGTCTCCCCGTCTTTCTGATATGCCATATTAAACATGGCCCGTTCGTATCTTTTATTTGTTTGTGGCACCATGTAATGTTCTATTGCACTTAATATGCCTTCCGCCGTATTCTTTTGTTCTTCCGTAATCGGAAAATTTTCGTATAATTTATAGCATTCCATACCTATTGACGACAGCAATACTGCAATTTTTTCTGCTTCACTACGTCTATTCAATCTGCTTGCAATACAATAATTTGACCACGATGCCCTAAAATATTTGAGGTTATTTTTTATATCTCCCGTAACCTCAATTTTTTCCGGAAGCGGTATATTTGCCATATACCCCCCATCTGCTTGCTGCGGTTGTTGCGGATTACCACCAATCATTCCCTGCAGGATTACGTTTATTCTTTCTTCTAGCATTTCTATACGCTGCTGCTGGTTTTGTTGCTCTGCCATTTTTTTTGTTCTTTTTTTTTTTTTTTTTTTTTTTTTTTTGTAAAATATTAATAATAATATACTGTTTTGTCTTTTCGTTTTTTCTTCTTCTTTTTTTTTTTTTTTTTTATTTAACACCTGACACCATGTTTTGTAGTTCTTTTCGTTTATTTATTTGTTATATAATTAAATGAAATAACAATGTGTTTGTTAATGGCTAATGATTACTTAATTTAATGCCTAGAATAATTAGATTGCTGATCGTGGTTTTTGTGTGATGCGCGTTGTCTGCTGGCTCATGTATAACTGGTCGGCCATGTTGCCGTGATGTTTGACATATTTGTTTTCTTGCTGTGTTGGCTTAATATGTGGTGACTGCATTACCACATACCATAACAATCTGAAAAATGTTTATTTGGTTAAGAAAAATGTTTATTTGGATTTGAAAAAATTCATGAAATCTCAATAAAATTAAATAAAATAACTAAAGAAATTCATTCAAATTACGTGAATTTAAATACAAAAAAAGACAATTCAAACAATTGATATTTTATTTATATTTTATTTATATAACATACTTAAGTTTTTCTTTCTTTTTCTTATTTTTTTTTAAATTATACTCACAAACTCTGTGTTATATTACTTTAAATAATAATAATAATAAAAAATTTGATAAAAAAAAACGATAAAAAATTCTTTAAAAAAAATAAAATAATTCTTTTTATTATTATTATTAAATAAAAATCAATATTTTAATTATTCTTATCTCTATATTATGTATTTATTTATTGTAATATAGTAATGTGCAACACACAGCAGTAATAAATTAAGTTTATATATAAAACAAATGATGCGCGCGTCGACGCCGTTTAAATATCAAATATCAAATATCAAATATTAAATATTATTATTATTAATAAATTTCTTATTATTTATTTTTTATATTTTGTATTGTAATCTTTTGTTTAGATTAAAACAAATGTTTAAAATATATAAAATATTGTATATGGAAATGAGAATGAAATTAAAAAAAAAATCAAATCCACAAATCCAAATCAAATCACAACAAAAAAAAATACAATTCAATGAAATGCGACATTATAAAATGCAAAAAAAAAAATAAATTCCCAAATACACACCTGAACAAAAAAAAAAAATTATAATAACAAAATAAAAACTCCACATTTTTTTCTCCATATATTGCGCATGCACGGATTTCACTTTATTGTTTTTTTATTCAATTAATTTAATTTAACAAAGAATTTGAATTAAACTTACCTGGAAATTGATTGTTTTTTGATGTTTTTTTTGATGTTTAATCAATCAATGAAATGATTTTACCTTTTTTCCTATTTTACCTTCTTCCTTTACCTTAATTGTCTGTTTTATTAAATTATCTGCAAACAAACTAAAATAAGTAATCAAAAATTTTCCCACTTAATTTAATTTAAATCAATTCTTCAAATCACACAATAAAAATTTAAAATTAAATTTAAATTAAATTAATTTATACTTAATTTTAAACTTAATTCAATACAACTGAAACGGTTATAATACAATACAATACAATGAAAAATTATTTTAATTCTATTAGTATTTTGAAGACGACGACGACGACATTACGATGATCGATTGATGATCGTTTGATTGATTGATGATTATTTGTTTGCGCATATAGATAGATAAAACGAATAAAGTTTTCATGTCATATAGATATGATTTGAGAAAAATGATGATGAAAAGAAAAAACAGGAAAATATAAAATACCAAAAAAGCTTTCGAATTCATTGATAAAAAACCAATTTCGAAAACCAACTTCGAAATGTACAAATGTAGATAATGTTAAAAAGCTTTTCTTTTTTTTTTGCAACTAAAACACACCACCACCACCACAATTCAAAATGATTACAAACAAAATGGAAATTAATATTATTGTAAATTTGGAAAATTCAGTTCATTTTACTTAAGATTCACTCTTAAAATCACACCTTCGTGGGAATTTCACCCTTAAAAATTGAATGGAAAGAGTTTGATTTTGCCCAGTTAAAGTAAAAAAAATTTTTTTTTTATTACGTAAGGGTTGTAGTAAAAACATCGTAACTAGGAACCCGATAAAATAGAATAACGTTCAGAGACGCGTTCGATAGATAATGAAATTCTCTAAAAACTTCCCTTACTGATCAAACGGGGTTGTAGAATAAATTCTATGTAAAAATCTAAAAATTGTCAATTTTATTTTTTTATATTTTTCTTTATTATTGCGATTTCATTTAGATTTTTTCTTTTCTGCAATACAAACGTTTATTATTTTTAAAATATTCGGTTCATATTTTTGCAAATTAGCGCCCAATTTTTCATATAAATCTTTTGGTAAATTTGTTCTAGCCATTTTCATAACATCGTATAATAGATCGTGCGATCCAAAACGTTTTTCAAATTTTAAATATTCAATCCATACATCAATGCCTGTCCCTCCAAAATCACCAATTGCATTCTTACAATGTGATCGCCATTCGTCAACGTTCACGTTGATCTGTAAAAAAAAAAAAGAATAATGAAATAAATGATCACAATAATAATAATAATAATAAAGAAAAATTTAAAGAATATGGGGCTTACTTACCTGAAATGATTCATAGGCACACATTAATTTAAAAATATCATAACAATATGGTTTTTTCCGCGAAATTTCTTTATACCATGTTCGTACCTTATCGAATTGATCAACATTTGATAATTGTTGCATATAAATCACCTTAAATGTATTAAATAATGGATCCAATTGATTACAAGCAACAGCAAAAAATTGTTCAATTTCTTTATCGTTTTTCACATATCGTTCTAAGTACAAATAATACGATAACCATAACCATAAATTTTCTTGACCATTAGCATTACGTCCTATTGTATTATAAACACCACCAATATTTTTTCTATTAATCATTACTTTTGGCATTGGTTCATCATCTGTAATGATACAATCATCACTGTCCAAATCGATGATCGTCGATGATGGTGGTGGTGATGGTGATGATGGTGATGATGATGATGATAATAATTGTGTTGTAGCTACTATTGCTGTAGATTCATTTTCAATTTCAACCAATTTTTCATTACACGATCCAATTTTACATGCATGAATAAACATTTGACGTGTTTTTGATAAATTACGTTTTATTACCGTTGCCAAAATCAAATAATAATTCCATAAATTTATTGAATTTGGATATTCGATAACTACACTTTCTATAATCTTTATTGTATTTTGCAATATAATAATGGAAAAATATTAAATTAAATTAAATAAATCCTTCTTTTCATTTTTACGGGTTAACGGTAAATGTTACACCATTTACAACGTTATTTAATCTACCGCACGCGCAGTATTATAAAAATAATAAAATATACTTACCGGTTCCATTTTTTCATAATCCTTATTATCCATGAGCATTTCAACGTACTTTAAAGCGGTACTCTCTGACATACATTTATTTTGATATGCATTTGAAAATGCTTTAATTATTGCTTCGTGAATTGAATTTTTCTCTTTTGGATTTGGGTTAGACGTTATCGTTGTCGTTCCCGTTGTCGTTGTTGTTGTCGTCGTCTTCTTTGTCGTTTCCGGTGCTGCCACCTCAGCCATATCAGTTAAATTATATAATACTGCAATATATTCATCCCATATTTCTTTATTGTTAATCTAAAATATTAAAAATTAAACATTAAATGAATAGTTTAATTTAAGAAAAAAAACCAACCTCTTTCAAATGCGATTCAAATGAACGTGTACATAAATCAATTTTATCCAGCAATTCATCAGTATATGGACAATTCTGGATGAGTGTGGGTATCCATAATTGTTCATCATCTGTATCATTACCATTCTTCGTTGACGTGGACGTTGACGTTAAATCAATATTCGTTGATATCCATGATGATGATAGATTTTCTGTGTTTCTGTGTGGTGGTGGTGTTCTTCTTGTTGATGATTGTTGTTCCTGTTCCGTTTTCCGTTTTTTCAGTTTTAATTTTTTTAAAAATTGCCATACACGTTGATTACGTGTAAATTTTCCAGTCATATCCTGAATGATTTTTATTAAAAGGGTACGATAACAAAATGGATAGTCCATTACCAATTGTATTGCCAATATATAATAATCAACGGTATGCATACGCCTTTTTGAATCTTCATAAATAACACTAGCATCTTTCAATCGAATCGCATCACTTTCTGACCATTTACCATTTAATTGAATATGTAAAAATTTTATATGTAATTTAATGTTATCGGTGTGCGTACGTACGGCCCGTCGTATAAATGAATTTAACAATGTTTTATCCATTGCGATATTTTCCAGGACTGTCAGGGCGTACAACCAACTTTCATCTTTTTCACCGTGACACTATAATCAAAAAACCAACAAAAACAAAAAAAATAGTTATTTTATCAATTGAGGAGGAATGAAAAAAAAAAAAACATTTATACCTGTAACATTTTATCAATTTCATTAATAATATTATTATTAACAGTTGTTAATTTGTTTCCGGTTGTCATTGCCGTTGTTACAGTTGTTGTTGTTATCATTTTTGGTTTTGAAAGTGCGATTGTTGAGGTTGTTGTTGTTGTTCCCGTTCCGGCCGTTTGTGTTGTCGTTGTCATTGTCCGTAACCAATTAATGTACGTATACAACAATTCTAAATTGTTTGAATACAATGTAACCGTTGTATCGTATACAATTTTTATTTTATTTTTTATTGTATTTATTAAATGTGTTATTGTTTTATTGTATCGATTCACATTCAAAATTGATTGCAACAGAGAATTTTCAAAATCAATAAATGATCGGTAATCATCAATTGTTGCATTTAAATGTTTTATTGTACCCTCAAATTTATCACGTTTTTCAATAATTGATCTGTAAATAATGGGAAAAAATTGAATAGGAAATTATGTGAATTATGTGATTATGATCAAGATTATAAAAAAAAAATATAGGGTAATTGTTTTGGTTGTGCAATAAGTTGCCGCCTGTTAGTTTCTTTTTTTTTTAAACGGTTTCCCCCTTCGACTCTGGACAACTTTGGATTAAGAAGATTGCTTGTTATTGCTTATTAAAACGCGAAACGCGGTCTGTCATCATCTACTACTACTACTAACTACGTACACTATACCTAATTTCATTTTCTCCAAAAATTTCCGCTAACATTAAATATTGATTTGTATGTGTAATATCTAATGTTGAAAATTGTTCGGCAATTCCTTTCATAATCAAACCAAAAAAAAAACGATTCTATAAAATTAATAATTTTATTTTGTTGATGTTGTTGTTCAGTGTGTTGTAGATAGAGAAAAAGCGAAGAGAGATAGAAAGCGAAGAACGAGAAAAAGCAAAGAGATAGAAAGTATTTATTTGGATCTGAAAAATGTTTATTTGAATGTGAAAAATGTTTATTTGGATTTGAAAAATGTTTATTTGGTTAAGAAAAATGTTTATTTGGATTTGAAAAATGTTTATTTGGTTAAGAAAAATGTTTATTTGGATTTGAAAAATGTTTATTTGAATGTGAAAAATGTTTATTTGATCTGAAAAATGTTTATTTGGATAAGAAAAATGTTTATTTGGATTTGAAAAATGTTTATTTGAATGTGAAAAATGTTTATTTGATCTGAAAAATGTTTATTTGTTTAAGAAAAATGTTTATTTGGATTTGAAAAATGTTTATTTGAATGTGAAAAATGTTTATTTGATCTGAAAAATGTTTATTTGGTTAAGAAAAATGTTTATTTGGATTTGAAAAATGTTTATTTGGTTAAGAAAAATGTTTATTTGGATTTGAAAAATGTTTATTTGGTTAAGAAAAATGTTTATTTGGATTTGAAAAATGTTTATTTGAATGTGAAAAATGTTTATTTGATCTGAAAAATGTTTATTTGGTTAAGAAAAATGTTTATTTGGATTTGAAAAAATTCATGAAATCTCAATAAAATTAAATCAAATAACTAAAGAAATTCATTCAAATTACGTGAATTTAAATACAAAAAAAGACAATTCAAACAATTGATATTTTATTTATATTTTATTTATATAACATACTTAAGTTTTTCTTTCTTTTTCTTATTTTTTTTTAAATTATACTCACAAACTCTGTGTTATATTACTTTAAATATATATTCTATAATAATAATAATAATAATAATAAAAAATTTGATAAAAAAAAAACGATAAAAAATTCTTTAAAAAAAATAAAATAATTCTTTTTATTATTATTATTAAATAAAAATCAATATTTTAATTATTCTTATCTCTATATTATGTATTTATTTATTGTAATATAGTAATGTGCAACACACAGCAGTAATAAATTAAGTTTATATATAAAACAAATGATGTGCGCGTCGACGCCGTTTAAATATCAAATATCAAATATCAAATATTAAATATTATTATTATTAATAAATTTCTTATTATTTATTTTTTATATTTTGTATTGTAATCTTTTGTTTAGATTAAAACAAATGTTTAAAATATATAAAATATTGTATATGGAAATGAGAATGAAATTAAAAAAAAAATCAAATCCACAAATCCAAATCAAATCACAACAAAAAAAAAACACAATTCAATGAAATGCGACATTATAAAATGCAAAAAAAAAAATAAATTCCCAAATACACACCTGAACAAAAAAAAAATTATAATAACAAAATAAAAACTCCACATTTTTTTCTCCATATATTGCGCATGCACGGATTTCACTTTATTGTTTTTTTATTCAATTAATTTAATTTAACAAAGAATTTGAATTAAACTTACCTGGAAATTGATTGTTTTTTGATGTTTTTTTTGATGTTTAATCAATCAATGAAATGATTTTACCTTTTTTCCTATTTTACCTTCTTCCTTTACCTTAATTGTCTGTTTTATTAAATTATCTGCAAACAAACTAAAATAAGTAATCAAAAATTTTCCCACTTAATTTAATTTAAATCAATTCTTCAAATCACACAATAAAAATTTAAAATTAAATTTAAATTAAATTAATTTATACTTAATTTTAAACTTAATTCAATACAACTGAAACGGTTATAATACAATACAATACAATACAATGAAAAATTATTTTAATTCTATTAGTATTTTGAAGACGACGACGACGACATTACGATGATCGATTGATGATCGTTTGATCGTTTGATTGATTGATGATTATTTGTTTGCGCATATAGATAGATAAAACGAATAAAGTTTTCATGTCATATAGATATGATTTGAGAAAAATGATGATGAAAAGAAAAAACAGGAAAATATAAAATACCAAAAAAGCTTTCGAATTCATTGATAAAAAACCAATTTCGAAAACCAACTTCGAAATGTACAAATGTAGATAATGTTAAAAAGCTTTTCTTTTTTTTTTGCAACTAAAACACACCACCACCACCACAATTCAAAATGATTACAAACAAAATGGAAATTAATATTATTGTAAATTTGGAAAATTCAGTTCATTTTACTTAAGATTCACTCTTAAAATCACACCTTCGTGGGAATTTCACCCTTAAAAATTGAATGGAAAGAGTTTGATTTTGCCCAGTTAAAGTAAAAAAAATTTTTTTTTTTATTACGTAAGGGTTGTAGTAAAAGCATCGTAACTAGGAACCCGATAAAATAGAATAACGTTCAGAGACGCGTTCGATAGATAATGAAATTCTCTAAAAACTTCCCTTACTGATCAAACGGGGTTGTAGAATAAATTCTATGTAAAAATCTAAAAATTGTCAATTTTATTTTTTTATATTTTTCTTTATTATTGCGATTTCATTTAGATTTTTTCTTTTCTGCAATACAAACGTTTATTATTTTTAAAATATTCGGTTCATATTTTTGCAAATTAGCGCCCAATTTTTCATATAAATCTTTTGGTAAATTTGTTCTAGCCATTTTCATAACATCGTATAATAGATCGTGCGATCCAAAACGTTTTTCAAATTTTAAATATTCAATCCATACATCAATGCCTGTCCCTCCAAAATCACCAATTGCATTCTTACAATGTGATCGCCATTCGTCAACGTTCACGTTGATCTGTAAAAAAAAAAAAGAATAATGAAATAAATGATCACAATAATAATAATAATAATAAAGAAAAATTTAAAGAATATGGGGCTTACTTACCTGAAATGATTCATAGGCACACATTAATTTAAAAATATCATAACAATATGGTTTTTTCCGCGAAATTTCTTTATACCATGTTCGTACCTTATCGAATTGATCAACATTTGATAATTGTTGCATATAAATCACCTTAAATGTATTAAATAATGGATCCAATTGATTACAAGCAACAGCAAAAAATTGTTCAATTTCTTTATCGTTTTTCACATATCGTTCTAAGTACAAATAATACGATAACCATAACCATAAATTTTCTTGACCATTAGCATTACGTCCTATTGTATTATAAACACCACCAACACCACCAATATTTTTTCTATTAATAATTACTATTGGCATTGGTTCATCATCTGTAATGATACAATCATCACTGTCCAAATCGATGATCGTCGATGATGGTGGTGGTGATGGTGATGATGGTGATGATGATGATGATAATAATTGTGTTGTAGCTACTATTGCTGTAGATTCATTTTCAATTTCAACCAATTTTTCATTACACGATCCAATTTTACATGCATGAATAAACATTTGACGTGTTTTTGATAAATTACGTTTTATTACCGTTGCCAAAATCAAATAATAATTCCATAAATTTATTGAATTTGGATATTCGATAACTACACTTTCTATAATCTTTATTGTATTTTGCAATATAATAATGGAAAAATATTAAATTAAATTAAATAAATCCTTCTTTTCATTTTTACGGGTTAACGGTAAATGTTACACCATTTACAACGTTATTTAATCTACCGCACGCGCAGTATTATAAAAATAATAAAATATACTTACCGGTTCCATTTTTTCATAATCCTTATTATCCATGAGCATTTCAACGTACTTTAAAGCGGTACTCTCTGACATACATTTATTTTGATATGCATTTGAAAATGCTTTAATTATTGCTTCGTGAATTGAATTTTTCTCTTTTGGATTTGGGTTAGACGTTATCGTTGTCGTTGTTGTTGTCGTCGTCTTCTTTGTCGTTTCCGGTGCTGCCACCTCAGCCATATCAGTTAAATTATATAATACTGCAATATATTCATCCCATATTTCTTTATTGTTAATCTAAAATATTAAAAATTAAACATTAAATGAATAGTTTAATTTAAGAAAAAAAACCAACCTCTTTCAAATGCGATTCAAATGAACGTGTACATAAATCAATTTTATCCAGCAATTCATCAGTATATGGACAATTCTGGATGAGTGTGGGTATCCATAATTGTTCATCATCTGTATCATTACCATTCTTCGTTGACGTGGACGTTGACGTTAAATCAATATTCGTTGATATCCATGATGATGATAGATTTTCTGTGTTTCTGTGTGGTGGTGGTGTTCTTCTTGTTGATGATTGTTGTTCCTGTTCCGTTTTCCGTTTTTTCAGTTTTAATTTTTTTAAAAATTGCCATACACGTTGATTACGTGTAAATTTTCCAGTCATATCCTGAATGATTTTTATTAAAAGGGTACGATAACAAAATGGATAGTCCATTACCAATTGTATTGCCAATATATAATAATCAACGGTATGCATACGCCTTTTTGAATCTTCATAAATAACACTAGCATCTTTCAATCGAATCGCATCACTTTCTGACCATTTACCATTTAATTGAATATGTAAAAATTTTATATGTAATTTAATGTTATCGGTGTGCGTACGTACGGCCCGTCGTATAAATGAATTTAACAATGTTTTATCCATTGCGATATTTTCCAGGACTGTCAGGGCGTACAACCAACTTTCATCTTTTTCACCGTGACACTATAATCAAAAAACCAACAAAAACAAAAAAAATAGTTATTTTATCAATTGAGGAGGAATGAAAAAAAAAAAACATTTATACCTGTAACATTTTATCAATTTCATTAATAATATTATTATTAACAGTTGTTAATTTGTTTCCGGTTGTCATTGCCGTTGTTACAGTTGTTGTTGTTATCATTTTTGGTTTTGAAAGTGCGATTGTTGAGGTTGTTGTTGTTGTTCCCGTTCCGGCCGTTTGTGTTGTCGTTGTCATTGTCCGTAACCAATTAATGTACGTATACAACAATTCTAAATTGTTTGAAAACAATGTAACCGTTGTATCGTATACAATTTTTATTTTATTTTTTATTGTATTTATTAAATGTGTTATTGTTTTATTGTATCGATTCACATTCAAAATTGATTGCAACAGAGAATTTTCAAAATCAATAAATGCTCGGTAATCATCAATTGTTGCATTTAAATGTTTTATTGTACCCTCAAATTTATCACGTTTTTCAATAATTGATCTGTAAATAATGGGAAAAAATTGAATAGGAAATTATGTGAATTATGTGATTATGATCAAGATTATAAAAAAAAAATATAGGGTAATTGTTTTGGTTGTGCAATAAGTTGCCGCCTGTTAGTTTCTTTTTTTTTTAAACGGTTTCCCCCTTCGACTCTGGACAACTTTGGATTAAGAAGATTGCTTGTTATTGCTTATTAAAACGCGAAACGCGGTCTGTGATCATCTACTACTACTACTAACTACGTACACTATACCTAATTTCATTTTCTCCAAAAATTTCCGCTAACGTTAAATATTGATTTGTATGTGTAATATCTAATGTTGAAAATTGTTCGGCAATTCCTTTCATAATCAAACCAAAAAAAAACGATTCTATAAAATTAATAATTTTATTTTGTTGATGTTGTTGTTCAGTGTGTTGTAGATAGAGAAAAAGCGAAGAGAGATAGAAAGCGAAGAACGAGAAAAAGCAAAGAGATAGAAAGTATTTATTTGGATCTGAAAAATGTTTATTTGAATGTGAAAAATGTTTATTTGGATTTGAAAAATGTTTATTTGGTTAAGAAAAAGGTTTATTTGGATTTGAAAAATGTTTATTTGGTTAAGAAAAATGTTTATTTGGATTTGAAAAATGTTTATTTGAATGTGAAAAATGTTTATTTGATCTGAAAAATGTTTATTTGGTTAAGAAAAATGTTTATTTGGATTTGAAAAAATTCATGAAATCTCAATAAAATTAAATAAAATAACTAAAGAAATTCATTCAAATTACGTGAATTTAAATACAAAAAAAGACAATTCAAACAATTGATATTTTATTTATATTTTATTTATATAACATACTTAAGTTTTTCTTTCTTTTTCTTATTTTTTTTTAAATTATACTCACAAACTCTGTGTTATATTACTTTAAATAATAATAATAATAAAAAATTTGATAAAAAAAAACGATAAAAAATTCTTTAAAAAAAATAAAATAATTCTTTTTATTATTATTATTAAATAAAAATCAATATTTTAATTATTCTTATCTCTATATTATGTATTTATTTATTGTAATATAGTAATGTGCAACACACAGCAGTAATAAATTAAGTTT
This sequence comes from Dilophus febrilis, assembly GCA_958336335.1. Classification (NCBI taxonomy): domain Eukaryota; kingdom Metazoa; phylum Arthropoda; class Insecta; order Diptera; family Bibionidae; genus Dilophus; species Dilophus febrilis. The sequence goes on from OY284473.1 coordinate 207,502, forward strand.
ATATATAAAACAAATGATGCGCGCGTCGACGCCGTTTAAATATCAAATATCAAATATCAAATATTAAATATTATTATTATTAATAAATTTCTTATTATTTATTTTTTATATTTTGTATTGTAATCTTTTGTTTAGATTAAAACAAATGTTTAAAATATATAAAATATTGTATATGGAAATGAGAATGAAATTAAAAAAAAAATCAAATCCACAAATCCAAATCAAATCACAACAAAAAAAAACACAATTCAATGAAATGCGACATTATAAAATGCAAAAAAAAAAATAAATTCCCAAATACACACCTGAACAAAAAAAAAAAATTATAATAACAAAATAAAAAACTCCACATTTTTTTCTCCATATATTGCGCATGCACGGATTTCACTTTATTGTTTTTTTATTCAATTAATTTAATTTAACAAAGAATTTGAATTAAACTTACCTGGAAATTGATTGTTTTTTGATGTTTTTTTTGATGTTTAATCAATCAATGAAATGATTTTACCTTTTTTTCCTATTTTACCTTCTTCCTTTACCTTAATTGTCTGTTTTATTAAATTATCTGCAAACAAACTAAAATAAGTAATCAAAAATTTTCCCACTTAATTTAATTTAAATCTTAAAAATTTAAAATTAAATTTAAATTAAATTAATTTATACTTAATTTTAAACTTAATTCAATCACAACTGAAACGGTTATAATACAATACAATACAATACAATGAAAAATTATTTTAATTCTATTAGTATTTTGAAGACGACGACGACGACATTACGATGATCGATTGATGATCGTTTGATCGTTTGATTGATTGATGATTATTTGTTTGCGCATATAGATAGATAAAACGAATAAAGTTTTCATGTCATATAGATATGATTTGAGAAAAATGATGATGAAAAGAAAAAACAGGAAAATATAAAATACCAAAAAAGCTTTCGAATTCATTGATAAAAAACCAATTTCGAAAACCAACTTCGAAATGTACAAATGTAGATAATGTTAAAAAGCTTTTCTTTTTTTTTTTGCAACTAAAACACACCACCACCACCACAATTCAAAATGATTACAAACAAAATGGAAATTAATATTATTGTAAATTTGGAAAATTCAGTTCATTTTACTTAAGATTCACTCTTAAAATCAATACACCTTCGTGGGAATTTCACCCTTAAAAATTGAATGGAAAGAGTTTGATTTTGCCCAGTTAAAGTAAAAAAAATTTTTTTTTTTATTACGTAAGGGTTGTAGTAAAAACATCGTAACTAGGAACCCGATAAAATAGAATAACGTTCAGAGACGCGTTCGATAGATAATGAAATTCTCTAAAAACTTTCCTTACTGATCAAACGGGGTTGTAGAATAAATTCTATGTAAAAATCTAAAAATTGTCAATTTTATTTTTTTATATTTTTCTTTATTATTGCGATTTCATTTAGATTTTTTCTTTTCTGCAATACAAACGTTTATTATTTTTAAAATATTCGGTTCATATTTTTGCAAATTAGCGCCCAATTTTTCATATAAATCTTTTGGTAAATTTGTTCTAGCCATTTTCATAACATCGTATAATAGATCGTGCGATCCAAAACGTTTTTCAAATTTTAAATATTCAATCCATACATCAATGCCTGTCCCTCCAAAATCACCAATTGCATTCTTACAATGTGATCGCCATTCGTCAACGTTCACGTTGATCTGTAAAAAAAAAAAAAGAATAATGAAATAAATGATCACAATAATAATAATAATAATAAAGAAAAATTTAAAGAATATGGGGCTTACTTACCTGAAATGATTCATAGGCACACATTAATTTAAAAATATCATAACAATATGGTTTTTTCCGCGAAATTTCTTTATACCATGTTCGTACCTTATCGAATTGATCAACATTTGATAATTGTTGCATATAAATCACCTTAAATGTATTAAATAATGGATCCAATTGATTACAAGCAACAGCAAAAAATTGTTCAATTTCTTTATCGTTTTTCACATATCGTTCTAAGTACAAATAATACGATAACCATAACCATAAATTTTCTTGACCATTAGCATTACGTCCTATTGTATTATAAACACCACCAATATTTTTTCTATTAATAATTACTATTGGCATTGGTTCATCATCTGTAATGATACAATCATCACTGTCCAAATCGATGATCGTCGATGATGGTGGTGGTGATGGTGATGATGGTGATGATGATGATGATAATAATTGTGTTGTAGCTACTATTGCTGTAGATTCATTTTCAATTTCAACCAATTTTTCATTACACGATCCAATTTTACATGCATGAATAAACATTTGACGTGTTTTTGATAAATTACGTTTTATTACCGTTGCCAAAATCAAATAATAATTCCATAAATTTATTGAATTTGGATATTCGATAACTACACTTTCTATAATCTTTATTGTATTTTGCAATATAATAATGGAAAAATATTAAATTAAATTAAATAAATCCTTCTTTTCATTTTTACGGGTTAACGGTAAATGTTACACCATTTACAACGTTATTTAATCTACCGCACGCGCAGTATTATAAAAATAATAAAATATACTTACCGGTTCCATTTTTTCATAATCCTTATTATCCATGAGCATTTCAACGTACTTTAAAGCGGTACTCTCTGACATACATTTATTTTGATATGCATTTGAAAATGCTTTAATTATTGCTTCGTGAATTGAATTTTTCTCTTTTGGATTTGGGTTAGACGTTATCGTTGTCGTTGTTGTTGTCGTCGTCTTCTTTGTCGTTTCCGGTGCTGCCACCTCAGCCATATCAGTTAAATTATATAATACTGCAATATATTCATCCCATATTTCTTTATTGTTAATCTAAAATATTAAAAATTAAACATTAAATGAATAGTTTAATTTAAGAAAAAAAACCAACCTCTTTCAAATGCGATTCAAATGAACGTGTACATAAATCAATTTTATCCAGCAATTCATCAGTATATGGACAATTCTGGATGAGTGTGGGTATCCATAATTGTTCATCATCTGTATCATTACCATTCTTCGTTGACGTGGACGTTGACGTTAAATCAATATTCGTTGATATCCATGATGATGATAGATTTTCTGTGTTTCTGTGTGGTGGTGGTGTTCTTCTTGTTGATGATTGTTGTTCCTGTTCCGTTTTCCGTTTTTTCAGTTTTAATTTTTTTAAAAATTGCCATACACGTTGATTACGTGTAAATTTTCCAGTCATATCCTGAATGATTTTTATTAAAAGGGTACGATAACAAAATGGATAGTCCATTACCAATTGTATTGCCAATATATAATAATCAACGGTATGCATACGCCTTTTTGAATCTTCATAAATAACACTAGCATCTTTCAATCGAATCGCATCACTTTCTGACCATTTACCATTTAATTGAATATGTAAAAATTTTATATGTAATTTAATGTTATCGGTGTGCGTACGTACGGCCCGTCGTATAAATGAATTTAACAATGTTTTATCCATTGCGATATTTTCCAGGACTGTCAGGGCGTACAACCAACTTTCATCTTTTTCACCGTGACACTATAATCAAAAAACCAACAAAAACAAAAAAAATAGTTATTTTATCAATTGAGGAGGAATGAAAAAAAAAAAACATTTATACCTGTAACATTTTATCAATTTCATTAATAATATTATTATTAACAGTTGTTAATTTGTTTCCGGTTGTCATTGCCGTTGTTACAGTTGTTGTTGTTATCATTTTTGGTTTTGAAAGTGCGATTGTTGAGGTTGTTGTTGTTGTTCCCGTTCCGGCCGTTTGTGTTGTCGTTGTCATTGTCCGTAACCAATTAATGTACGTATACAACAATTCTAAATTGTTTGAAAACAATGTAACCGTTGTATCGTATACAATTTTTATTTTATTTTTTATTGTATTTATTAAATGTGTTATTGTTTTATTGTATCGATTCACATTCAAAATTGATTGCAACAGAGAATTTTCAAAATCAATAAATGCTCGGTAATCATCAATTGTTGCATTTAAATGTTTTATTGTACCCTCAAATTTATCACGTTTTTCAATAATTGATCTGTAAATAATGGGAAAAAATTGAATAGGAAATTATGTGAATTATGTGATTATGATCAAGATTATAAAAAAAAAATATAGGGTAATTGTTTTGGTTGTGCAATAAGTTGCCGCCTGTTAGTTTCTTTTTTTTTTAAACGGTTTCCCCCTTCGACTCTGGACAACTTTGGATTAAGAAGATTGCTTGTTATTGCTTATTAAAACGCGAAACGCGGTCTGTGATCATCTACTACTACTACTAACTACGTACACTATACCTAATTTCATTTTCTCCAAAAATTTCCGCTAACGTTAAATATTGATTTGTATGTGTAATATCTAATGTTGAAAATTGTTCGGCAATTCCTTTCATAATCAAACCAAAAAAAAACGATTCTATAAAATTAATAATTTTATTTTGTTGATGTTGTTGTTCAGTGTGTTGTAGATAGAGAAAAAGCGAAGAGAGATAGAAAGCGAAGAACGAGAAAAAGCAAAGAGATAGAAAGTATTTATTTGGATCTGAAAAATGTTTATTTGAATGTGAAAAATGTTTATTTGGATTTGAAAAATGTTTATTTGGTTAAGAAAAAGGTTTATTTGGATTTGAAAAATGTTTATTTGGTTAAGAAAAATGTTTATTTGGATTTGAAAAATGTTTATTTGAATGTGAAAAATGTTTATTTGATCTGAAAAATGTTTATTTGGTTAAGAAAAATGTTTATTTGGATTTGAAAAAATTCATGAAATCTCAATAAAATTAAATAAAATAACTAAAGAAATTCATTCAAATTACGTGAATTTAAATACAAAAAAAGACAATTCAAACAATTGATATTTTATTTATATTTTATTTATATAACATACTTAAGTTTTTCTTTCTTTTTCTTATTTTTTTTTAAATTATACTCACAAACTCTGTGTTATATTACTTTAAATAATAATAATAATAAAAAATTTGATAAAAAAAAACGATAAAAAATTCTTTAAAAAAAATAAAATAATTCTTTTTATTATTATTATTAAATAAAAATCAATATTTTAATTATTCTTATCTCTATATTATGTATTTATTTATTGTAATATAGTAATGTGCAACACACAGCAGTAATAAATTAAGTTTATATATAAAACAAATGATGCGCGCGTCGACGCCGTTTAAATATCAAATATCAAATATCAAATATCAAATATTAAATATTATTATTATTAATAAATTTCTTATTATTTATTTTTTATATTTTGTATTGTAATCTTTTGTTTAGATTAAAACAAATGTTTAAAATATATAAAATATTGTATATGGAAATGAGAATGAAATTAAAAAAAAAATCAAATCCACAAATCCAATTCAAATCACAACAAAAAAAAACACAATTCAATGAAATGCGACATTATAAAATGCAAAAAAAAAAATAAATTCCCAAATACACACCTGAACAAAAAAAAAAAATTATAATAACAAAATAAAAAACTCCACATTTTTTTCTCCATATATTGCGCATGCACGGATTTCACTTTATTGTTTTTTTATTCAATTAATTTAATTTAACAAAGAATTTGAATTAAACTTACCTGGAAATTGATTGTTTTTTGATGTTTTTTTTGATGTTTAATCAATCAATGAAATGATTTTACCTTTTTTTCCTATTTTACCTTCTTCCTTTACCTTAATTGTCTGTTTTATTAAATTATCTGCAAACAAACTAAAATAAGTAATCAAAAATTTTCCCACTTAATTTAATTTAAATCAATTCTTCAAATCACACAATAAAAATTTAAAATTAAATTTAAATTAAATTAATTTATACTTAATTTTAAACTTAATTCAATCACAACTGAAACGGTTATAATACAATACAATACAATACAATGAAAAATTATTTTAATTCTATTAGTATTTTGAAGACGACGACGACGACATTACGATGATCGATTGATGATCGTTTGATCGTTTGATTGATTGATGATTATTTGTTTGCGCATATAGATAGATAAAACGAATAAAGTTTTCATGTCATATAGATATGATTTGAGAAAAATGATGATGAAAAGAAAAAACAGGAAAATATAAAATACCAAAAAAGCTTTCGAATTCATTGATAAAAAACCAATTTCGAAAACCAACTTCGAAATGTACAAATGTAGATAATGTTAAAAAGCTTTTCTTTTTTTTTCTTTTTTTTTTTGCAACTAAAACACACCACCACCACCACAATTCAAAATGATTACAAACAAAATGGAAATTAATATTATTGTAAATTTGGAAAATTCAGTTCATTTTACTTAAGATTCACTCTTAAAATCAATACACCTTCGTGGGAATTTCACCCTTAAAAATTGAATGGAAAGAGTTTGATTTTGCCCAGTTAAAGTAAAAAAAATTTTTTTTTTTATTACGTAAGGGTTGTAGTAAAAACATCGTAACTAGGAACCCGATAAAATAGAATAACGTTCAGAGACGCGTTCGATAGATAATGAAATTCTCTAAAAACTTTCCTTACTGATCAAACGGGGTTGTAGAATAAATTCTATGTAAAAATCTAAAAATTGTCAATTTTATTTTTTTATATTTTTCTTTATTATTGCGATTTCATTTAGATTTTTTCTTTTCTGCAATACAAACGTTTATTATTTTTAAAATATTCGGTTCATATTTTTGCAAATTAGCGCCCAATTTTTCATATAAATCTTTTGGTAAATTTGTTCTAGCCATTTTCATAACATCGTATAATAGATCGTGCGATCCAAAACGTTTTTCAAATTTTAAATATTCAATCCATACATCAATGCCTGTCCCTCCAAAATCACCAATTGCATTCTTACAATGTGATCGCCATTCGTCAACGTTCACGTTGATCTGTAAAAAAAAAAAAAGAATAATGAAATAAATGATCACAATAATAATAATAATAATAAAGAAAAATTTAAAGAATATGGGGCTTACTTACCTGAAATGATTCATAGGCACACATTAATTTAAAAATATCATAACAATATGGTTTTTTCCGCGAAATTTCTTTATACCATGTTCGTACCTTATCGAATTGATCAACATTTGATAATTGTTGCATATAAATCACCTTAAATGTATTAAATAATGGATCCAATTGATTACAAGCAACAGCAAAAAATTGTTCAATTTCTTTATCGTTTTTCACATATCGTTCTAAGTACAAATAATACGATAACCATAACCATAAATTTTCTTGACCATTAGCATTACGTCCTATTGTATTATAAACACCACCAATATTTTTTCTATTAATAATTACTATTGGCATTGGTTCATCATCTGTAATGATACAATCATCACTGTCCAAATCGATGATCGTCGATGATGGTGGTGGTGATGGTGATGATGGTGATGATGATGATGATAATAATTGTGTTGTAGCTACTATTGCTGTAGATTCATTTTCAATTTCAACCAATTTTTCATTACACGATCCAATTTTACATGCATGAATAAACATTTGACGTGTTTTTGATAAATTACGTTTTATTACCGTTGCCAAAATCAAATAATAATTCCATAAATTTATTGAATTTGGATATTCGATAACTACACTTTCTATAATCTTTATTGTATTTTGCAATATAATAATGGAAAAATATTAAATTAAATTAAATAAATCCTTCTTTTCATTTTTACGGGTTAACGGTAAATGTTACACCATTTACAACGTTATTTAATCTACCGCACGCGCAGTATTATAAAAATAATAAAATATACTTACCGGTTCCATTTTTTCATAATCCTTATTATCCATGAGCATTTCAACGTACTTTAAAGCGGTACTCTCTGACATACATTTATTTTGATATGCATTTGAAAATGCTTTAATTATTGCTTCGTGAATTGAATTTTTCTCTTTTGGATTTGGGTTAGACGTTATCGTTGTCGTTGTTGTTGTCGTCGTCTTCTTTGTCGTTTCCGGTGCTGCCACCTCAGCCATATCAGTTAAATTATATAATACTGCAATATATTCATCCCATATTTCTTTATTGTTAATCTAAAATATTAAAAATTAAACATTAAATGAATAGTTTAATTTAAGAAAAAAAACCAACCTCTTTCAAATGCGATTCAAATGAACGTGTACATAAATCAATTTTATCCAGCAATTCATCAGTATATGGACAATTCTGGATGAGTGTGGGTATCCATAATTGTTCATCATCTGTATCATTACCATTCTTCGTTGACGTGGACGTTGACGTTAAATCAATATTCGTTGATATCCATGATGATGATAGATTTTCTGTGTTTCTGTGTGGTGGTGGTGTTCTTCTTGTTGATGATTGTTGTTCCTGTTCCGTTTTCCGTTTTTTCAGTTTTAATTTTTTTAAAAATTGCCATACACGTTGATTACGTGTAAATTTTCCAGTCATATCCTGAATGATTTTTATTAAAAGGGTACGATAACAAAATGGATAGTCCATTACCAATTGTATTGCCAATATATAATAATCAACGGTATGCATACGCCTTTTTGAATCTTCATAAATAACACTAGCATCTTTCAATCGAATCGCATCACTTTCTGACCATTTACCATTTAATTGAATATGTAAAAATTTTATATGTAATTTAATGTTATCGGTGTGCGTACGTACGGCCCGTCGTATAAATGAATTTAACAATGTTTTATCCATTGCGATATTTTCCAGGACTGTCAGGGCGTACAACCAACTTTCATCTTTTTCACCGTGACACTATAATCAAAAAACCAACAAAAACAAAAAAAATAGTTATTTTATCAATTGAGGAGGAATGAAAAAAAAAAAACATTTATACCTGTAACATTTTATCAATTTCATTAATAATATTATTATTAACAGTTGTTAATTTGTTTCCGGTTGTCATTGCCGTTGTTACAGTTGTTGTTGTTATCATTTTTGGTTTTGAAAGTGCGATTGTTGAGGTTGTTGTTGTTGTTCCCGTTCCGGCCGTTTGTGTTGTCGTTGTCATTGTCCGTAACCAATTAATGTACGTATACAACAATTCTAAATTGTTTGAATACAATGTAACCGTTGTATCGTATACAATTTTTATTTTATTTTTTATTGTATTTATTAAATGTGTTATTGTTTTATTGTATCGATTCACATTCAAAATTGATTGCAACAGAGAATTTTCAAAATCAATAAATGCTCGGTAATCATCAATTGTTGCATTTAAATGTTTTATTGTACCCTCAAATTTATCACGTTTTTCAATAATTGATCTGTAAATAATGGGAAAAAATTGAATAGGAAATTATGTGAATTATGTGATTATGATCAAGATTATAAAAAAAAAATATAGGGTAATTGTTTTGGTTGTGCAATAAGTTGCCGCCTGTTAGTTTCTTTTTTTTTTAAACGGTTTCCCCCTTCGACTCTGGACAACTTTGGATTAAGAAGATTGCTTGTTATTGCTTATTAAAACGCGAAACGCGGTCTGTGATCATCTACTACTACTACTAACTACGTACACTATACCTAATTTCATTTTCTCCAAAAATTTCCGCTAACGTTAAATATTGATTTGTATGTGTAATATCTAATGTTGAAAATTGTTCGGCAATTCCTTTCATAATCAAACCAAAAAAAAACGATTCTATAAAATTAATAATTTTATTTTGTTGATGTTGTTGTTCAGTGTGTTGTAGATAGAGAAAAAGCGAAGAGAGATAGAAAGCGAAGAACGAGAAAAAGCAAAGAGATAGAAAGTATTTATTTGGATCTGAAAAATGTTTATTTGAATGTGAAAAATGTTTATTTGGATTTGAAAAATGTTTATTTGGTTAAGAAAAAGGTTTATTTGGATTTGAAAAATGTTTATTTGGTTAAGAAAAATGTTTATTTGGATTTGAAAAATGTTTATTTGAATGTGAAAAATGTTTATTTGATCTGAAAAATGTTTATTTGGTTAAGAAAAATGTTTATTTGGATTTGAAAAAATTCATGAAATCTCAATAAAATTAAATAAAATAACTAAAGAAATTCATTCAAATTACGTGAATTTAAATACAAAAAAAGACAATTCAAACAATTGATATTTTATTTATATTTTATTTATATAACATACTTAAGTTTTTCTTTCTTTTTCTTATTTTTTTTTAAATTATACTCACAAACTCTGTGTTATATTACTTTAAATAATAATAATAATAAAAAATTTGATAAAAAAAAACGATAAAAAATTCTTTAAAAAAAATAAAATAATTCTTTTTATTATTATTATTAAATAAAAATCAATATTTTAATTATTCTTATCTCTATATTATGTATTTATTTATTGTAATATAGTAATGTGCAACACACAGCAGTAATAAATTAAGTTTATATATAAAACAAATGATGCGCGCGTCGACGCCGTTTAAATATCAAATATCAAATATCAAATATTAAATATTATTATTATTAATAAATTTCTTATTATTTATTTTTTATATTTTGTATTGTAATCTTTTGTTTAGATTAAAACAAATGTTTAAAATATATAAAATATTGTATATGGAAATGAGAATGAAATTAAAAAAAAAAATCAAATCCACAAATCCAAATCAAATCACAACAAAAAAAAACACAATTCAATGAAATGCGACATTATAAAATGCAAAAAAAAAAATAAATTCCCAAATACACACCTGAACAAAAAAAAAAATTATAATAACAAAATAAAAACTCCACATTTTTTTCTCCATATATTGCGCATGCACGGATTTCACTTTATTGTTTTTTTATTCAATTAATTTAATTTAACAAAGAATTTGAATTAAACTTACCTGGAAATTGATTGTTTTTTGATGTTTTTTTTGATGTTTAATCAATCAATGAAATGATTTTACCTTTTTTCCTATTTTACCTTCTTCCTTTACCTTAATTGTCTGTTTTATTAAATTATCTGCAAACAAACTAAAATAAGTAATCAAAAATTTTCCCACTTAATTTAATTTAAATCAATTCTTCAAATCACACAATAAAAATTTAAAATTAAATTTAAATTAAATTAATTTATACTTAATTTTAAACTTAATTCAATACAACTGAAACGGTTATAATACAATACAATACAATGAAAAATTATTTTAATTCTATTAGTATTTTGAAGACGACGACGACGACATTACGATGATCGATTGATGATCGTTTGATTGATTGATGATTATTTGTTTGCGCATATAGATAGATAAAACGAATAAAGTTTTCATGTCATATAGATATGATTTGAGAAAAATGATGATGAAAAGAAAAAACAGGAAAATATAAAATACCAAAAAAGCTTTCGAATTCATTGATAAAAAACCAATTTCGAAAACCAACTTCGAAATGTACAAATGTAGATAATGTTAAAAAGCTTTTCTTTTTTTTTTGCAACTAAAACACACCACCACCACCACAATTCAAAATGATTACAAACAAAATGGAAATTAATATTATTGTAAATTTGGAAAATTCAGTTCATTTTACTTAAGATTCACTCTTAAAATCACACCTTCGTGGGAATTTCACCCTTAAAAATTGAATGGAAAGAGTTTGATTTTGCCCAGTTAAAGTAAAAAAAATTTTTTTTTTATTACGTAAGGGTTGTAGTAAAAACATCGTAACTAGGAACCCGATAAAATAGAATAACGTTCAGAGACGCGTTCGATAGATAATGAAATTCTCTAAAAACTTCCCTTACTGATCAAACGGGGTTGTAGAATAAATTCTATGTAAAAATCTAAAAATTGTCAATTTTATTTTTTTATATTTTTCTTTATTATTGCGATTTCATTTAGATTTTTTCTTTTCTGCAATACAAACGTTTATTATTTTTAAAATATTCGGTTCATATTTTTGCAAATTAGCGCCCAATTTTTCATATAAATCTTTTGGTAAATTTGTTCTAGCCATTTTCATAACATCGTATAATAGATCGTGCGATCCAAAACGTTTTTCAAATTTTAAATATTCAATCCATACATCAATGCCTGTCCCTCCAAAATCACCAATTGCATTCTTACAATGTGATCGCCATTCGTCAACGTTCACGTTGATCTGTAAAAAAAAAAAAGAATAATTAAATAAATGATCACAATAATAATAATAATAATAAAGAAAAATTTAAAGAATATGGGGCTTACTTACCTGAAATGATTCATAGGCACACATTAATTTAAAAATATCATAACAATATGGTTTTTTCCGCGAAATTTCTTTATACCATGTTCGTACCTTATCGAATTGATCAACATTTGATAATTGTTGCATATAAATCACCTTAAATGTATTAAATAATGGATCCAATTGATTACAAGCAACAGCAAAAAATTGTTCAATTTCTTTATCGTTTTTCACATATCGTTCTAAGTACAAATAATACGATAACCATAACCATAAATTTTCTTGACCATTAGCATTACGTCCTATTGTATTATAAACACCACCAATATTTTTTCTATTAATCATTACTTTTGGCATTGGTTCATCATCTGTAATGATACAATCATCACTGTCCAAATCGATGATCGTCGATGATGGTGGTGGTGATGGTGATGATGGTGATGATGATGATGATAATAATTGTGTTGTAGCTACTATTGCTGTAGATTCATTTTCAATTTCAACCAATTTTTCATTACACGATCCAATTTTACATGCATGAATAAACATTTGACGTGTTTTTGATAAATTACGTTTTATTACCGTTGCCAAAATCAAATAATAATTCCATAAATTTATTGAATTTGGATATTCGATAACTACACTTTCTATAATCTTTATTGTATTTTGCAATATAATAATGGAAAAATATTAAATTAAATTAAATAAATCCTTCTTTTCATTTTTACGGGTTAACGGTAAATGTTACACCATTTACAACGTTATTTAATCTACCGCACGCGCAGTATTATAAAAATAATAAAATATACTTACCGGTTCCATTTTTTCATAATCCTTATTATCCATGAGCATTTCAACGTACTTTAAAGCGGTACTCTCTGACATACATTTATTTTGATATGCATTTGAAAATGCTTTAATTATTGCTTCGTGAATTGAATTTTTCTCTTTTGGATTTGGGTTAGACGTTATCGTTGTCGTTGTTGTTGTCGTCGTCTTCTTTGTCGTTTCCGGTGCTGCCACCTCAGCCATATCAGTTAAATTATATAATACTGCAATATATTCATCCCATATTTCTTTATTGTTAATCTAAAATATTAAAAATTAAACATTAAATGAATAGTTTAATTTAAGAAAAAAAACCAACCTCTTTCAAATGCGATTCAAATGAACGTGTACATAAATCAATTTTATCCAGCAATTCATCAGTATATGGACAATTCTGGATGAGTGTGGGTATCCATAATTGTTCATCATCTGTATCATTACCATTCTTCGTTGACGTGGACGTTGACGTTAAATCAATATTCGTTGATATCCATGATGATGATAGATTTTCTGTGTTTCTGTGTGGTGGTGGTGTTCTTCTTGTTGATGATTGTTGTTCCTGTTCCGTTTTCCGTTTTTTCAGTTTTAATTTTTTTAAAAATTGCCATACACGTTGATTACGTGTAAATTTTCCAGTCATATCCTGAATGATTTTTATTAAAAGGGTACGATAACAAAATGGATAGTCCATTACCAATTGTATTGCCAATATATAATAATCAACGGTATGCATACGCCTTTTTGAATCTTCATAAATAACACTAGCATCTTTCAATCGAATCGCATCACTTTCTGACCATTTACCATTTAATTGAATATGTAAAAATTTTATATGTAATTTAATGTTATCGGTGTGCGTACGTACGGCCCGTCGTATAAATGAATTTAACAATGTTTTATCCATTGCGATATTTTCCAGGACTGTCAGGGCGTACAACCAACTTTCATCTTTTTCACCGTGACACTATAATCAAAAAACCAACAAAAACAAAAAAAATAGTTATTTTATCAATTGAGGAGGAATGAAAAAAAAAAAACATTTATACCTGTAACATTTTATCAATTTCATTAATAATATTATTATTAACAGTTGTTAATTTGTTTCCGGTTGTCATTGCCGTTGTTACAGTTGTTGTTGTTATCATTTTTGGTTTTGAAAGTGCGATTGTTGAGGTTGTTGTTGTTGTTCCCGTTCCGGCCGTTTGTGTTGTCGTTGTCATTGTCCGTAACCAATTAATGTACGTATACAACAATTCTAAATTGTTTGAATACAATGTAACCGTTGTATCGTATACAATTTTTATTTTATTTTTTATTGTATTTATTAAATGTGTTATTGTTTTATTGTATCGATTCACATTCAAAATTGATTGCAACAGAGAATTTTCAAAATCAATAAATGCTCGGTAATCATCAATTGTTGCATTTAAATGTTTTATTGTACCCTCAAATTTATCACGTTTTTCAATAATTGATCTGTAAATAATGGGAAAAAATTGAATAGGAAATTATGTGAATTATGTGATTATGATCAAGATTATAAAAAAAAAATATAGGGTAATTGTTTTGGTTGTGCAATAAGTTGCCGCCTGTTAGTTTCTTTTTTTTTTAAACGGTTTCCCCCTTCGACTCTGGACAACTTTGGATTAAGAAGATTGCTTGTTATTGCTTATTAAAACGCGAAACGCGGTCTGTGATCATCTACTACTACTACTAACTACGTACACTATACCTAATTTCATTTTCTCCAAAAATTTCCGCTAACGTTAAATATTGATTTGTATGTGTAATATCTAATGTTGAAAATTGTTCGGCAATTCCTTTCATAATCAAACCAAAAAAAAACGATTCTATAAAATTAATAATTTTATTTTGTTGATGTTGTTGTTCAGTGTGTTGTAGATAGAGAAAAAGCGAAGAGAGATAGAAAGCGAAGAACGAGAAAAAGCAAAGAGATAGAAAGTATTTATTTGGATCTGAAAAATGTTTATTTGAATGTGAAAAATGTTTATTTGGATTTGAAAAATGTTTATTTGGTTAAGAAAAAGGTTTATTTGGATTTGAAAAATGTTTATTTGGTTAAGAAAAATGTTTATTTGGATTTGAAAAATGTTTATTTGAATGTGAAAAATGTTTATTTGATCTGAAAAATGTTTATTTGGTTAAGAAAAATGTTTATTTGGATTTGAAAAAATTCATGAAATCTCAATAAAATTAAATAAAATAACTAAAGAAATTCATTCAAATTACGTGAATTTAAATACAAAAAAAGACAATTCAAACAATTGATATTTTATTTATATTTTATTTATATAACATACTTAAGTTTTTCTTTCTTTTTCTTATTTTTTTTTAAATTATACTCACAAACTCTGTGTTATATTACTTTAAATAATAATAATAATAAAAAATTTGATAAAAAAAAACGATAAAAAATTCTTTAAAAAAAATAAAATAATTCTTTTTATTATTATTATTAAATAAAAATCAATATTTTAATTATTCTTATCTCTATATTATGTATTTATTTATTGTAATATAGTAATGTGCAACACACAGCAGTAATAAATTAAGTTTATATATAAAACAAATGATGCGCGCGTCGACGCCGTTTAAATATCAAATATCAAATATCAAATATTAAATATTATTATTATTAATAAATTTCTTATTATTTATTTTTTATATTTTGTATTGTAATCTTTTGTTTAGATTAAAACAAATGTTTAAAATATATAAAATATTGTATATGGAAATGAGAATGAAATTAAAAAAAAAATCAAATCCACAAATCCAAATCAAATCACAACAAAAAAAAATACAATTCAATGAAATGCGACATTATAAAATGCAAAAAAAAAAATAAATTCCCAAATACACACCTGAACAAAAAAAAAAAATTATAATAACAAAATAAAAACTCCACATTTTTTTCTCCATATATTGCGCATGCACGGATTTCACTTTATTGTTTTTTTATTCAATTAATTTAATTTAACAAAGAATTTGAATTAAACTTACCTGGAAATTGATTGTTTTTTGATGTTTTTTTTGATGTTTAATCAATCAATGAAATGATTTTACCTTTTTTCCTATTTTACCTTCTTCCTTTACCTTAATTGTCTGTTTTATTAAATTATCTGCAAACAAACTAAAATAAGTAATCAAAAATTTTCCCACTTAATTTAATTTAAATCAATTCTTCAAATCACACAATAAAAATTTAAAATTAAATTTAAATTAAATTAATTTATACTTAATTTTAAACTTAATTCAATACAACTGAAACGGTTATAATACAATACAATACAATGAAAAATTATTTTAATTCTATTAGTATTTTGAAGACGACGACGACGACATTACGATGATCGATTGATGATCGTTTGATTGATTGATGATTATTTGTTTGCGCATATAGATAGATAAAACGAATAAAGTTTTCATGTCATATAGATATGATTTGAGAAAAATGATGATGAAAAGAAAAAACAGGAAAATATAAAATACCAAAAAAGCTTTCGAATTCATTGATAAAAAACCAATTTCGAAAACCAACTTCGAAATGTACAAATGTAGATAATGTTAAAAAGCTTTTCTTTTTTTTTTGCAACTAAAACACACCACCACCACCACAATTCAAAATGATTACAAACAAAATGGAAATTAATATTATTGTAAATTTGGAAAATTCAGTTCATTTTACTTAAGATTCACTCTTAAAATCACACCTTCGTGGGAATTTCACCCTTAAAAATTGAATGGAAAGAGTTTGATTTTGCCCAGTTAAAGTAAAAAAAATTTTTTTTTTATTACGTAAGGGTTGTAGTAAAAACATCGTAACTAGGAACCCGATAAAATAGAATAACGTTCAGAGACGCGTTCGATAGATAATGAAATTCTCTAAAAACTTCCCTTACTGATCAAACGGGGTTGTAGAATAAATTCTATGTAAAAATCTAAAAATTGTCAATTTTATTTTTTTATATTTTTCTTTATTATTGCGATTTCATTTAGATTTTTTCTTTTCTGCAATACAAACGTTTATTATTTTTAAAATATTCGGTTCATATTTTTGCAAATTAGCGCCCAATTTTTCATATAAATCTTTTGGTAAATTTGTTCTAGCCATTTTCATAACATCGTATAATAGATCGTGCGATCCAAAACGTTTTTCAAATTTTAAATATTCAATCCATACATCAATGCCTGTCCCTCCAAAATCACCAATTGCATTCTTACAATGTGATCGCCATTCGTCAACGTTCACGTTGATCTGTAAAAAAAAAAAAGAATAATGAAATAAATGATCACAATAATAATAATAATAATAAAGAAAAATTTAAAGAATATGGGGCTTACTTACCTGAAATGATTCATAGGCACACATTAATTTAAAAATATCATAACAATATGGTTTTTTCCGCGAAATTTCTTTATACCATGTTCGTACCTTATCGAATTGATCAACATTTGATAATTGTTGCATATAAATCACCTTAAATGTATTAAATAATGGATCCAATTGATTACAAGCAACAGCAAAAAATTGTTCAATTTCTTTATCGTTTTTCACATATCGTTCTAAGTACAAATAATACGATAACCATAACCATAAATTTTCTTGACCATTAGCATTACGTCCTATTGTATTATAAACACCACCAATATTTTTTCTATTAATCATTACTTTTGGCATTGGTTCATCATCTGTAATGATACAATCATCACTGTCCAAATCGATGATCGTCGATGATGGTGGTGGTGATGGTGATGATGGTGATGATGATGATGATAATAATTGTGTTGTAGCTACTATTGCTGTAGATTCATTTTCAATTTCAACCAATTTTTCATTACACGATCCAATTTTACATGCATGAATAAACATTTGACGTGTTTTTGATAAATTACGTTTTATTACCGTTGCCAAAATCAAATAATAATTCCATAAATTTATTGAATTTGGATATTCGATAACTACACTTTCTATAATCTTTATTGTATTTTGCAATATAATAATGGAAAAATATTAAATTAAATTAAATAAATCCTTCTTTTCATTTTTACGGGTTAACGGTAAATGTTACACCATTTACAACGTTATTTAATCTACCGCACGCGCAGTATTATAAAAATAATAAAATATACTTACCGGTTCCATTTTTTCATAATCCTTATTATCCATGAGCATTTCAACGTACTTTAAAGCGGTACTCTCTGACATACATTTATTTTGATATGCATTTGAAAATGCTTTAATTATTGCTTCGTGAATTGAATTTTTCTCTTTTGGATTTGGGTTAGACGTTATCGTTGTCGTTGTTGTTGTCGTCGTCTTCTTTGTCGTTTCCGGTGCTGCCACCTCAGCCATATCAGTTAAATTATATAATACTGCAATATATTCATCCCATATTTCTTTATTGTTAATCTAAAATATTAAAAATTAAACATTAAATGAATAGTTTAATTTAAGAAAAAAAACCAACCTCTTTCAAATGCGATTCAAATGAACGTGTACATAAATCAATTTTATCCAGCAATTCATCAGTATATGGACAATTCTGGATGAGTGTGGGTATCCATAATTGTTCATCATCTGTATCATTACCATTCTTCGTTGACGTGGACGTTGACGTTAAATCAATATTCGTTGATATCCATGATGATGATAGATTTTCTGTGTTTCTGTGTGGTGGTGGTGTTCTTCTTGTTGATGATTGTTGTTCCTGTTCCGTTTTCCGTTTTTTCAGTTTTAATTTTTTTAAAAATTGCCATACACGTTGATTACGTGTAAATTTTCCAGTCATATCCTGAATGATTTTTATTAAAAGGGTACGATAACAAAATGGATAGTCCATTACCAATTGTATTGCCAATATATAATAATCAACGGTATGCATACGCCTTTTTGAATCTTCATAAATAACACTAGCATCTTTCAATCGAATCGCATCACTTTCTGACCATTTACCATTTAATTGAATATGTAAAAATTTTATATGTAATTTAATGTTATCGGTGTGCGTACGTACGGCCCGTCGTATAAATGAATTTAACAATGTTTTATCCATTGCGATATTTTCCAGGACTGTCAGGGCGTACAACCAACTTTCATCTTTTTCACCGTGACACTATAATCAAAAAACCAACAAAAACAAAAAAAATAGTTATTTTATCAATTGAGGAGGAATGAAAAAAAAAAAAACATTTATACCTGTAACATTTTATCAATTTCATTAATAATATTATTATTAACAGTTGTTAATTTGTTTCCGGTTGTCATTGCCGTTGTTACAGTTGTTGTTGTTATCATTTTTGGTTTTGAAAGTGCGATTGTTGAGGTTGTTGTTGTTGTTCCCGTTCCGGCCGTTTGTGTTGTCGTTGTCATTGTCCGTAACCAATTAATGTACGTATACAACAATTCTAAATTGTTTGAATACAATGTAACCGTTGTATCGTATACAATTTTTATTTTATTTTTTATTGTATTTATTAAATGTGTTATTGTTTTATTGTATCGATTCACATTCAAAATTGATTGCAACAGAGAATTTTCAAAATCAATAAATGATCGGTAATCATCAATTGTTGCATTTAAATGTTTTATTGTACCCTCAAATTTATCACGTTTTTCAATAATTGATCTGTAAATAATGGGAAAAAATTGAATAGGAAATTATGTGAATTATGTGATTATGATCAAGATTATAAAAAAAAAATATAGGGTAATTGTTTTGGTTGTGCAATAAGTTGCCGCCTGTTAGTTTCTTTTTTTTTTAAACGGTTTCCCCCTTCGACTCTGGACAACTTTGGATTAAGAAGATTGCTTGTTATTGCTTATTAAAACGCGAAACGCGGTCTGTCATCATCTACTACTACTACTAACTACGTACACTATACCTAATTTCATTTTCTCCAAAAATTTCCGCTAACATTAAATATTGATTTGTATGTGTAATATCTAATGTTGAAAATTGTTCGGCAATTCCTTTCATAATCAAACCAAAAAAAAAACGATTCTATAAAATTAATAATTTTATTTTGTTGATGTTGTTGTTCAGTGTGTTGTAGATAGAGAAAAAGCGAAGAGAGATAGAAAGCGAAGAACGAGAAAAAGCAAAGAGATAGAAAGTATTTATTTGGATCTGAAAAATGTTTATTTGAATGTGAAAAATGTTTATTTGGATTTGAAAAATGTTTATTTGGTTAAGAAAAATGTTTATTTGGATTTGAAAAATGTTTATTTGGTTAAGAAAAATGTTTATTTGGATTTGAAAAATGTTTATTTGAATGTGAAAAATGTTTATTTGATCTGAAAAATGTTTATTTGGATAAGAAAAATGTTTATTTGGATTTGAAAAATGTTTATTTGAATGTGAAAAATGTTTATTTGATCTGAAAAATGTTTATTTGTTTAAGAAAAATGTTTATTTGGATTTGAAAAATGTTTATTTGAATGTGAAAAATGTTTATTTGATCTGAAAAATGTTTATTTGGTTAAGAAAAATGTTTATTTGGATTTGAAAAATGTTTATTTGGTTAAGAAAAATGTTTATTTGGATTTGAAAAATGTTTATTTGGTTAAGAAAAATGTTTATTTGGATTTGAAAAATGTTTATTTGAATGTGAAAAATGTTTATTTGATCTGAAAAATGTTTATTTGGTTAAGAAAAATGTTTATTTGGATTTGAAAAAATTCATGAAATCTCAATAAAATTAAATCAAATAACTAAAGAAATTCATTCAAATTACGTGAATTTAAATACAAAAAAAGACAATTCAAACAATTGATATTTTATTTATATTTTATTTATATAACATACTTAAGTTTTTCTTTCTTTTTCTTATTTTTTTTTAAATTATACTCACAAACTCTGTGTTATATTACTTTAAATATATATTCTATAATAATAATAATAATAATAATAAAAAATTTGATAAAAAAAAAACGATAAAAAATTCTTTAAAAAAAATAAAATAATTCTTTTTATTATTATTATTAAATAAAAATCAATATTTTAATTATTCTTATCTCTATATTATGTATTTATTTATTGTAATATAGTAATGTGCAACACACAGCAGTAATAAATTAAGTTTATATATAAAACAAATGATGCGCGCGTCGACGCCGTTTAAATATCAAATATCAAATATCAAATATTAAATATTATTATTATTAATAAATTTCTTATTATTTATTTTTTATATTTTGTATTGTAATCTTTTGTTTAGATTAAAACAAATGTTTAAAATATATAAAATATTGTATATGGAAATGAGAATGAAATTAAAAAAAAAATCAAATCCACAAATCCAAATCAAATCACAACAAAAAAAAAACACAATTCAATGAAATGCGACATTATAAAATGCAAAAAAAAAAATAAATTCCCAAATACACACCTGAACAAAAAAAAAATTATAATAACAAAATAAAAACTCCACATTTTTTTCTCCATATATTGCGCATGCACGGATTTCACTTTATTGTTTTTTTATTCAATTAATTTAATTTAACAAAGAATTTGAATTAAACTTACCTGGAAATTGATTGTTTTTTGATGTTTTTTTTGATGTTTAATCAATCAATGAAATGATTTTACCTTTTTTCCTATTTTACCTTCTTCCTTTACCTTAATTGTCTGTTTTATTAAATTATCTGCAAACAAACTAAAATAAGTAATCAAAAATTTTCCCACTTAATTTAATTTAAATCAATTCTTCAAATCACACAATAAAAATTTAAAATTAAATTTAAATTAAATTAATTTATACTTAATTTTAAACTTAATTCAATACAACTGAAACGGTTATAATACAATACAATACAATACAATGAAAAATTATTTTAATTCTATTAGTATTTTGAAGACGACGACGACGACATTACGATGATCGATTGATGATCGTTTGATCGTTTGATTGATTGATGATTATTTGTTTGCGCATATAGATAGATAAAACGAATAAAGTTTTCATGTCATATAGATATGATTTGAGAAAAATGATGATGAAAAGAAAAAACAGGAAAATATAAAATACCAAAAAAGCTTTCGAATTCATTGATAAAAAACCAATTTCGAAAACCAACTTCGAAATGTACAAATGTAGATAATGTTAAAAAGCTTTTCTTTTTTTTTTGCAACTAAAACACACCACCACCACCACAATTCAAAATGATTACAAACAAAATGGAAATTAATATTATTGTAAATTTGGAAAATTCAGTTCATTTTACTTAAGATTCACTCTTAAAATCACACCTTCGTGGGAATTTCACCCTTAAAAATTGAATGGAAAGAGTTTGATTTTGCCCAGTTAAAGTAAAAAAAATTTTTTTTTTTATTACGTAAGGGTTGTAGTAAAAGCATCGTAACTAGGAACCCGATAAAATAGAATAACGTTCAGAGACGCGTTCGATAGATAATGAAATTCTCTAAAAACTTCCCTTACTGATCAAACGGGGTTGTAGAATAAATTCTATGTAAAAATCTAAAAATTGTCAATTTTATTTTTTTATATTTTTCTTTATTATTGCGATTTCATTTAGATTTTTTCTTTTCTGCAATACAAACGTTTATTATTTTTAAAATATTCGGTTCATATTTTTGCAAATTAGCGCCCAATTTTTCATATAAATCTTTTGGTAAATTTGTTCTAGCCATTTTCATAACATCGTATAATAGATCGTGCGATCCAAAACGTTTTTCAAATTTTAAATATTCAATCCATACATCAATGCCTGTCCCTCCAAAATCACCAATTGCATTCTTACAATGTGATCGCCATTCGTCAACGTTCACGTTGATCTGTAAAAAAAAAAAAGAATAATGAAATAAATGATCACAATAATAATAATAATAATAAAGAAAAATTTAAAGAATATGGGGCTTACTTACCTGAAATGATTCATAGGCACACATTAATTTAAAAATATCATAACAATATGGTTTTTTCCGCGAAATTTCTTTATACCATGTTCGTACCTTATCGAATTGATCAACATTTGATAATTGTTGCATATAAATCACCTTAAATGTATTAAATAATGGATCCAATTGATTACAAGCAACAGCAAAAAATTGTTCAATTTCTTTATCGTTTTTCACATATCGTTCTAAGTACAAATAATACGATAACCATAACCATAAATTTTCTTGACCATTAGCATTACGTCCTATTGTATTATAAACACCACCAACACCACCAATATTTTTTCTATTAATAATTACTATTGGCATTGGTTCATCATCTGTAATGATACAATCATCACTGTCCAAATCGATGATCGTCGATGATGGTGGTGGTGATGGTGATGATGGTGATGATGATGATGATAATAATTGTGTTGTAGCTACTATTGCTGTAGATTCATTTTCAATTTCAACCAATTTTTCATTACACGATCCAATTTTACATGCATGAATAAACATTTGACGTGTTTTTGATAAATTACGTTTTATTACCGTTGCCAAAATCAAATAATAATTCCATAAATTTATTGAATTTGGATATTCGATAACT
The DNA here is from genome assembly GCA_958336335.1 of Dilophus febrilis. Lineage (NCBI taxonomy): Eukaryota > Metazoa > Arthropoda > Insecta > Diptera > Bibionidae > Dilophus > Dilophus febrilis. Next base: position 231,008 of record OY284473.1, read on the forward strand.
ACACTTTCTATAATCTTTATTGTATTTTGCAATATAATAATGGAAAAATATTAAATTAAATTAAATAAATCCTTCTTTTCATTTTTACGGGTTAACGGTAAATGTTACACCATTTACAACGTTATTTAATCTACCGCACGCGCAGTATTATAAAAATAATAAAATATACTTACCGGTTCCATTTTTTCATAATCCTTATTATCCATGAGCATTTCAACGTACTTTAAAGCGGTACTCTCTGACATACATTTATTTTGATATGCATTTGAAAATGCTTTAATTATTGCTTCGTGAATTGAATTTTTCTCTTTTGGATTTGGGTTAGACGTTATCGTTGTCGTTGTTGTTGTCGTCGTCTTCTTTGTCGTTTCCGGTGCTGCCACCTCAGCCATATCAGTTAAATTATATAATACTGCAATATATTCATCCCATATTTCTTTATTGTTAATCTAAAATATTAAAAATTAAACATTAAATGAATAGTTTAATTTAAGAAAAAAAACCAACCTCTTTCAAATGCGATTCAAATGAACGTGTACATAAATCAATTTTATCCAGCAATTCATCAGTATATGGACAATTCTGGATGAGTGTGGGTATCCATAATTGTTCATCATCTGTATCATTACCATTCTTCGTTGACGTGGACGTTGACGTTAAATCAATATTCGTTGATATCCATGATGATGATAGATTTTCTGTGTTTCTGTGTGGTGGTGGTGTTCTTCTTGTTGATGATTGTTGTTCCTGTTCCGTTTTCCGTTTTTTCAGTTTTAATTTTTTTAAAAATTGCCATACACGTTGATTACGTGTAAATTTTCCAGTCATATCCTGAATGATTTTTATTAAAAGGGTACGATAACAAAATGGATAGTCCATTACCAATTGTATTGCCAATATATAATAATCAACGGTATGCATACGCCTTTTTGAATCTTCATAAATAACACTAGCATCTTTCAATCGAATCGCATCACTTTCTGACCATTTACCATTTAATTGAATATGTAAAAATTTTATATGTAATTTAATGTTATCGGTGTGCGTACGTACGGCCCGTCGTATAAATGAATTTAACAATGTTTTATCCATTGCGATATTTTCCAGGACTGTCAGGGCGTACAACCAACTTTCATCTTTTTCACCGTGACACTATAATCAAAAAACCAACAAAAACAAAAAAAATAGTTATTTTATCAATTGAGGAGGAATGAAAAAAAAAAAACATTTATACCTGTAACATTTTATCAATTTCATTAATAATATTATTATTAACAGTTGTTAATTTGTTTCCGGTTGTCATTGCCGTTGTTACAGTTGTTGTTGTTATCATTTTTGGTTTTGAAAGTGCGATTGTTGAGGTTGTTGTTGTTGTTCCCGTTCCGGCCGTTTGTGTTGTCGTTGTCATTGTCCGTAACCAATTAATGTACGTATACAACAATTCTAAATTGTTTGAAAACAATGTAACCGTTGTATCGTATACAATTTTTATTTTATTTTTTATTGTATTTATTAAATGTGTTATTGTTTTATTGTATCGATTCACATTCAAAATTGATTGCAACAGAGAATTTTCAAAATCAATAAATGCTCGGTAATCATCAATTGTTGCATTTAAATGTTTTATTGTACCCTCAAATTTATCACGTTTTTCAATAATTGATCTGTAAATAATGGGAAAAAATTGAATAGGAAATTATGTGAATTATGTGATTATGATCAAGATTATAAAAAAAAAATATAGGGTAATTGTTTTGGTTGTGCAATAAGTTGCCGCCTGTTAGTTTCTTTTTTTTTTAAACGGTTTCCCCCTTCGACTCTGGACAACTTTGGATTAAGAAGATTGCTTGTTATTGCTTATTAAAACGCGAAACGCGGTCTGTGATCATCTACTACTACTACTAACTACGTACACTATACCTAATTTCATTTTCTCCAAAAATTTCCGCTAACGTTAAATATTGATTTGTATGTGTAATATCTAATGTTGAAAATTGTTCGGCAATTCCTTTCATAATCAAACCAAAAAAAAAACGATTCTATAAAATTAATAATTTTATTTTGTTGATGTTGTTGTTCAGTGTGTTGTAGATAGAGAAAAAGCGAAGAGAGATAGAAAGCGAAGAACGAGAAAAAGCAAAGAGATAGAAAGTATTTATTTGGATCTGAAAAATGTTTATTTGAATGTGAAAAATGTTTATTTGGATTTGAAAAATGTTTATTTGGTTAAGAAAAAGGTTTATTTGGATTTGAAAAATGTTTATTTGGTTAAGAAAAATGTTTATTTGGATTTGAAAAATGTTTATTTGAATGTGAAAAATGTTTATTTGATCTGAAAAATGTTTATTTGGTTAAGAAAAATGTTTATTTGGATTTGAAAAAATTCATGAAATCTCAATAAAATTAAATAAAATAACTAAAGAAATTCATTCAAATTACGTGAATTTAAATACAAAAAAAGACAATTCAAACAATTGATATTTTATTTATATTTTATTTATATAACATACTTAAGTTTTTCTTTCTTTTTCTTATTTTTTTTTAAATTATACTCACAAACTCTGTGTTATATTACTTTAAATAATAATAATAATAAAAAATTTGATAAAAAAAAACGATAAAAAATTCTTTAAAAAAAATAAAATAATTCTTTTTATTATTATTATTAAATAAAAATCAATATTTTAATTATTCTTATCTCTATATTATGTATTTATTTATTGTAATATAGTAATGTGCAACACACAGCAGTAATAAATTAAGTTTATATATAAAACAAATGATGCGCGCGTCGACGCCGTTTAAATATCAAATATCAAATATCAAATATTAAATATTATTATTATTAATAAATTTCTTATTATTTATTTTTTATATTTTGTATTGTAATCTTTTGTTTAGATTAAAACAAATGTTTAAAATATATAAAATATTGTATATGGAAATGAGAATGAAATTAAAAAAAAAATCAAATCCACAAATCCAATTCAAATCACAACAAAAAAAAACACAATTCAATGAAATGCGACATTATAAAATGCAAAAAAAAAAATAAATTCCCAAATACACACCTGAACAAAAAAAAAAAATTATAATAACAAAATAAAAAACTCCACATTTTTTTCTCCATATATTGCGCATGCACGGATTTCACTTTATTGTTTTTTTATTCAATTAATTTAATTTAACAAAGAATTTGAATTAAACTTACCTGGAAATTGATTGTTTTTTGATGTTTTTTTTGATGTTTAATCAATCAATGAAATGATTTTACCTTTTTTTCCTATTTTACCTTCTTCCTTTACCTTAATTGTCTGTTTTATTAAATTATCTGCAAACAAACTAAAATAAGTAATCAAAAATTTTCCCACTTAATTTAATTTAAATCAATTCTTCAAATCACACAATAAAAATTTAAAATTAAATTTAAATTAAATTAATTTATACTTAATTTTAAACTTAATTCAATCACAACTGAAACGGTTATAATACAATACAATACAATACAATGAAAAATTATTTTAATTCTATTAGTATTTTGAAGACGACGACGACGACATTACGATGATCGATTGATGATCGTTTGATCGTTTGATTGATTGATGATTATTTGTTTGCGCATATAGATAGATAAAACGAATAAAGTTTTCATGTCATATAGATATGATTTGAGAAAAATGATGATGAAAAGAAAAAACAGGAAAATATAAAATACCAAAAAAGCTTTCGAATTCATTGATAAAAAACCAATTTCGAAAACCAACTTCGAAATGTACAAATGTAGATAATGTTAAAAAGCTTTTCTATTTTTTTCTTTTTTTTTTTGCAACTAAAACACACCACCACCACCACAATTCAAAATGATTACAAACAAAATGGAAATTAATATTATTGTAAATTTGGAAAATTCAGTTCATTTTACTTAAGATTCACTCTTAAAATCAATACACCTTCGTGGGAATTTCACCCTTAAAAATTGAATGGAAAGAGTTTGATTTTGCCCAGTTAAAGTAAAAAAAATTTTTTTTTTTATTACGTAAGGGTTGTAGTAAAAACATCGTAACTAGGAACCCGATAAAATAGAATAACGTTCAGAGACGCGTTCGATAGATAATGAAATTCTCTAAAAACTTTCCTTACTGATCAAACGGGGTTGTAGAATAAATTCTATGTAAAAATCTAAAAATTGTCAATTTTATTTTTTTATATTTTTCTTTATTATTGCGATTTCATTTAGATTTTTTCTTTTCTGCAATACAAACGTTTATTATTTTTAAAATATTCGGTTCATATTTTTGCAAATTAGCGCCCAATTTTTCATATAAATCTTTTGGTAAATTTGTTCTAGCCATTTTCATAACATCGTATAATAGATCGTGCGATCCAAAACGTTTTTCAAATTTTAAATATTCAATCCATACATCAATGCCTGTCCCTCCAAAATCACCAATTGCATTCTTACAATGTGATCGCCATTCGTCAACGTTCACGTTGATCTGTAAAAAAAAAAAAAGAATAATGAAATAAATGATCACAATAATAATAATAATAATAAAGAAAAATTTAAAGAATATGGGGCTTACTTACCTGAAATGATTCATAGGCACACATTAATTTAAAAATATCATAACAATATGGTTTTTTCCGCGAAATTTCTTTATACCATGTTCGTACCTTATCGAATTGATCAACATTTGATAATTGTTGCATATAAATCACCTTAAATGTATTAAATAATGGATCCAATTGATTACAAGCAACAGCAAAAAATTGTTCAATTTCTTTATCGTTTTTCACATATCGTTCTAAGTACAAATAATACGATAACCATAACCATAAATTTTCTTGACCATTAGCATTACGTCCTATTGTATTATAAACACCACCAATATTTTTTCTATTAATAATTACTATTGGCATTGGTTCATCATCTGTAATGATACAATCATCACTGTCCAAATCGATGATCGTCGATGATGGTGGTGGTGATGGTGATGATGGTGATGATGATGATGATAATAATTGTGTTGTAGCTACTATTGCTGTAGATTCATTTTCAATTTCAACCAATTTTTCATTACACGATCCAATTTTACATGCATGAATAAACATTTGACGTGTTTTTGATAAATTACGTTTTATTACCGTTGCCAAAATCAAATAATAATTCCATAAATTTATTGAATTTGGATATTCGATAACTACACTTTCTATAATCTTTATTGTATTTTGCAATATAATAATGGAAAAATATTAAATTAAATTAAATAAATCCTTCTTTTCATTTTTACGGGTTAACGGTAAATGTTACACCATTTACAACGTTATTTAATCTACCGCACGCGCAGTATTATAAAAATAATAAAATATACTTACCGGTTCCATTTTTTCATAATCCTTATTATCCATGAGCATTTCAACGTACTTTAAAGCGGTACTCTCTGACATACATTTATTTTGATATGCATTTGAAAATGCTTTAATTATTGCTTAGTGAATTGAATTTTTCTCTTTTGGATTTGGGTTAGACGTTATCGTTGTCGTTCCCGTTGTCGTTGTTGTTGTCGTCGTCTTCTTTGTCGTTTCCGGTGCTGCCACCTCAGCCATATCAGTTAAATTATATAATACTGCAATATATTCATCCCATATTTCTTTATTGTTAATCTAAAATATTAAAAATTAAACATTAAATGAATAGTTTAATTTAAGAAAAAAAACCAACCTCTTTCAAATGCGATTCAAATGAACGTGTACATAAATCAATTTTATCCAGCAATTCATCAGTATATGGACAATTCTGGATGAGTGTGGGTATCCATAATTGTTCATCATCTGTATCATTACCATTCTTCGTTGACGTGGACGTTGACGTGAAATCAATATTCGTTGATATCCATGATGATGATAGATTTTCTGTGTTTCTGTGTGGTGGTGGTGTTCTTCTTGTTGATGATTGTTGTTCCTGTTCCGTTTTCCGTTTTTTCAGTCTTAATTTTTTTTAAAATTGCCATACACGTTGATTACGTGTAAATTTTCCAGTCATATCCTGAATGATTTTTATTAAAAGGGTACGATAACAAAATGGATAGTCCATTACCAATTGTATTGCCAATATATAATAATCAACGGTATGCATACGCCTTTTTGAATCTTCATAAATAACACTAGCATCTTTCAATCGAATCGCATCACTTTCTGACCATTTACCATTTAATTGAATATGTAAAAATTTTATATGTAATTTAATGTTATCGGTGTGCGTACGTACGGCCCGTCGTATAAATGAATTTAACAATGTTTTATCCATTGCGATATTTTCCAGGACTGTCAGGGCGTACAACCAACTTTCATCTTTTTCACCGTGACACTATAATCAAAAAACCAACAAAAACAAAAAAAATGGTTATTTTATCAATTGAGGAGGAATGAAAAAAAAAAACATTTATACCTGTAACATTTTATCAATTTCATTAATAATATTATTATTAACAGTTGTTAATTTGTTTCCGGTTGTCATTGCCGTTGTTACAGTTGTTGTTGTTATCATTTTTGGTTTTGAAAGTGCGATTGTTGAGGTTGTTGTTGTTGTTCCCGTTCCGGCCGTTTGTGTTGTCGTTGTCATTGTCCGTAACCAATTAATGTACGTATACAACAATTCTAAATTGTTTGAATACAATGTAACCGTTGTATCGTATAAAATTTTTATTTTATTTTTTATTGTATTTATTAAATGTGTTATTGTTTTATTGTATCGATTCACATTCAAAATTGATTGCAACAGAGAATTTTCAAAATCAATAAATGCTCGGTAATCATCAATTGTTGCATTTAAATGTTTTATTGTACCCTCAAATTTATCACGTTTTTCAATAATTGATCTGTAAATAATGGGAAAAAATTGAATAGGAAATTATGTGAATTATGTGATTATGATCAAGATTATAAAAAAAAAATATAGGGTAATTGTTTTGGTTGTGCAATAAGTTGCCGCCTGTTAGTTTCTTTTTTTTTTAAACGGTTTCCCCCTTCGACTCTGGACAACTTTGGATTAAGAAGATTGCTTGTTATTGCTTATTAAAACGCGAAACGCGGTCTGTCATCATCTACTACTACTACTAACTACGTACACTATACCTAATTTCATTTTCTCCAAAAATTTCCGCTAACATTAAATATTGATTTGTATGTGTAATATCTAATGTTGAAAATTGTTCGGCAATTCCTTTCATAATCAAACCAAAAAAAAAACGATTCTATAAAATTAATAATTTTATTTTGTTGATGTTGTTGTTCAGTGTGTTGTAGATAGAGAAAAAGCGAAGAGAGATAGAAAGCGAAGAACGAGAAAAAGCAAAGAGATAGAAAGTATTTATTTGGATCTGAAAAATGTTTATTTGAATGTGAAAAATGTTTATTTGGATTTGAAAAATGTTTATTTGGTTAAGAAAAATGTTTATTTGGATTTGAAAAATGTTTATTTGGTTAAGAAAAATGTTTATTTGGATTTGAAAAATGTTTATTTGAATTTGAAAAATGTTTATTTGATCTGAAAAATGTTTATTTGGATAAGAAAAATGTTTATTTGGATTTGAAAAATGTTTATTTGAATGTGAAAAATGTTTATTTGATCTGAAAAATGTTTATTTGTTTAAGAAAAATGTTTATTTGGATTTGAAAAATGTTTATTTGAATGTGAAAAATGTTTATTTGATCTGAAAAATGTTTATTTGGTTAAGAAAAATGTTTATTTGGATTTGAAAAATGTTTATTTGAATGTGAAAAATGTTTATTTGATCTGAAAAATGTTTATTTGGTTAAGAAAAATGTTTATTTGGATTTGAAAAATGTTTATTTGAATGTGAAAAATGTTTATTTGATCTGAAAAATGTTTATTTGGTTAAGAAAAATGTTTATTTGGATTTGAAAAAATTCATGAAATCTCAATAAAATTAAATAAAATAACTAAAGAAATTCATTCAAATTACGTGAATTTAAATACAAAAAAAGACAATTCAAACAATTGATATTTTATTTATATTTTATTTATATAACATACTTAAGTTTTTCTTTCTTTTTCTTATTTTTTTTTAAATTATACTCACAAACTCTGTGTTATATTACTTTAAATATATATTCTATAATAATAATAATAATAAAAAATTTGATAAAAAAAAACGATAAAAAATTCTTTAAAAAAAATAAAATAATTCTTTTTATTATTATTATTAAATAAAAATCAATATTTTAATTATTCTTATCTCTATATTATGTATTTATTTATTGTAATATAGTAATGTGCAACACACAGCAGTAATAAATTAAGTTTATATATAAAACAAATGATGCGCGCGTCGACGCCGTTTAAATATCAAATATCAAATATCAAATATTAAATATTATTATTATTAATAAATTTCTTATTATTTATTTTTTATATTTTGTATTGTAATCTTTTGTTTAGATTAAAACAAATGTTTAAAATATATAAAATATTGTATATGGAAATGAGAATGAAATTAAAAAAAAAAATCAAATCCACAAATCCAAATCAAATCACAACAAAAAAAAACACAATTCAATGAAATGCGACATTATAAAATGCAAAAAAAAAAGTAAATTCCCAAATACACACCTGAACAAAAAAAAAAAATTATAATAACAAAATAAAAACTCCACATTTTTTTCTCCATATATTGCGCATGCACGGATTTCACTTTATTGTTTTTTTATTCAATTAATTTAATTTAACAAAGAATTTGAATTAAACTTACCTGGAAATTGATTGTTTTTTGATGTTTTTTTTGATGTTTAATCAATCAATGAAATGATTTTACCTTTTTTCCTATTTTACCTTCTTCCTTTACCTTAATTGTCTGTTTTATTAAATTATCTGCAAACAAACTAAAATATAAGTAATCAAAAATTTTCCCACTTAATTTAATTTAAATCAATTCTTCAAATCACACAATAAAAATTTAAAATTAAATTTAAATTAAATTAATTTATACTTAATTTTAAACTTAATTCAATACAACTGAAACGGTTATAATACAATACAATACAATGAAAAATTATTTTAATTCTATTAGTATTTTGAAGACGACGACGACGACATTACGATGATCGATTGATGATCGTTTGATTGATTGATGATTATTTGTTTGCGCATATAGATAGATAAAACGAATAAAGTTTTCATGTCATATAGATATGATTTGAGAAAAATGATGATGAAAAGAAAAAACAGGAAAATATAAAATACCAAAAAAGCTTTCGAATTCATTGATAAAAAACCAATTTCGAAAACCAACTTCGAAATGTACAAATGTAGATAATGTTAAAAAGCTTTTCTTTTTTTTTTGCAACTAAAACACACCACCACCACCACAATTCAAAATGATTACAAACAAAATGGAAATTAATATTATTGTAAATTTGGAAAATTCAGTTCATTTTACTTAAGATTCACTCTTAAAATCACACCTTCGTGGGAATTTCACCCTTAAAAATTGAATGGAAAGAGTTTGATTTTGCCCAGTTAAAGTAAAAAAAATTTTTTTTTATTACGTAAGGGTTGTAGTAAAAACATCGTAACTAGGAACCCGATAAAATAGAATAACGTTCAGAGACGCGTTCGATAGATAATGAAATTCTCTAAAAACTTCCCTTACTGATCAAACGGGGTTGTAGAATAAATTCTATGTAAAAATCTAAAAATTGTCAATTTTATTTTTTTATATTTTTCTTTATTATTGCGATTTCATTTAGATTTTTTCTTTTCTGCAATACAAACGTTTATTATTTTTAAAATATTCGGTTCATATTTTTGCAAATTAGCGCCCAATTTTTCATATAAATCTTTTGGTAAATTTGTTCTAGCCATTTTCATAACATCGTATAATAGATCGTGCGATCCAAAACGTTTTTCAAATTTTAAATATTCAATCCATACATCAATGCCTGTCCCTCCAAAATCACCAATTGCATTCTTACAATGTGATCGCCATTCGTCAACGTTCACGTTGATCTGTAAAAAAAAAAAAGAATAATGAAATAAATGATCACAATAATAATAATAATAATAAAGAAAAATTTAAAGAATATGGGGCTTACTTACCTGAAATGATTCATAGGCACACATTAATTTAAAAATATCATAACAATATGGTTTTTTCCGCGAAATTTCTTTATACCATGTTCGTACCTTATCGAATTGATCAACATTTGATAATTGTTGCATATAAATCACCTTAAATGTATTAAATAATGGATCCAATTGATTACAAGCAACAGCAAAAAATTGTTCAATTTCTTTATCGTTTTTCACATATCGTTCTAAGTACAAATAATACGATAACCATAACCATAAATTTTCTTGACCATTAGCATTACGTCCTATTGTATTATAAACACCACCAATATTTTTTCTATTAATAATTACTATTGGCATTGGTTCATCATCTGTAATGATACAATCATCACTGTCCAAATCGATGATCGTCGATGATGGTGGTGGTGATGGTGATGATGGTGATGATGATGATGATAATAATTGTGTTGTAGCTACTATTGCTGTAGATTCATTTTCAATTTCAACCAATTTTTCATTACACGATCCAATTTTACATGCATGAATAAACATTTGACGTGTTTTTGATAAATTACGTTTTATTACCGTTGCCAAAATCAAATAATAATTCCATAAATTTATTGAATTTGGATATTCGATAACTACACTTTCTATAATCTTTATTGTATTTTGCAATATAATAATGGAAAAATATTAAATTAAATTAAATAAATCCTTCTTTTCATTTTTACGGGTTAACGGTAAATGTTACACCATTTACAACGTTATTTAATCTACCGCACGCGCAGTATTATAAAAATAATAAAATATACTTACCGGTTCCATTTTTTCATAATCCTTATTATCCATGAGCATTTCAACGTACTTTAAAGCGGTACTCTCTGACATACATTTATTTTGATATGCATTTGAAAATGCTTTAATTATTGCTTCGTGAATTGAATTTTTCTCTTTTGGATTTGGGTTAGACGTTATCGTTGTCGTTGTTGTTGTCGTCGTCTTCTTTGTCGTTTCCGGTGCTGCCACCTCAGCCATATCAGTTAAATTATATAATACTGCAATATATTCATCCCATATTTCTTTATTGTTAATCTAAAATATTAAAAATTAAACATTAAATGAATAGTTTAATTTAAGAAAAAAAACCAACCTCTTTCAAATGCGATTCAAATGAACGTGTACATAAATCAATTTTATCCAGCAATTCATCAGTATATGGACAATTCTGGATGAGTGTGGGTATCCATAATTGTTCATCATCTGTATCATTACCATTCTTCGTTGACGTGGACGTTGACGTTAAATCAATATTCGTTGATATCCATGATGATGATAGATTTTCTGTGTTTCTGTGTGGTGGTGGTGTTCTTCTTGTTGATGATTGTTGTTCCTGTTCCGTTTTCCGTTTTTTCAGTTTTAATTTTTTTAAAAATTGCCATACACGTTGATTACGTGTAAATTTTCCAGTCATATCCTGAATGATTTTTATTAAAAGGGTACGATAACAAAATGGATAGTCCATTACCAATTGTATTGCCAATATATAATAATCAACGGTATGCATACGCCTTTTTGAATCTTCATAAATAACACTAGCATCTTTCAATCGAATCGCATCACTTTCTGACCATTTACCATTTAATTGAATATGTAAAAATTTTATATGTAATTTAATGTTATCGGTGTGCGTACGTACGGCCCGTCGTATAAATGAATTTAACAATGTTTTATCCATTGCGATATTTTCCAGGACTGTCAGGGCGTACAACCAACTTTCATCTTTTTCACCGTGACACTATAATCAAAAAACCAACAAAAACAAAAAAAATAGTTATTTTATCAATTGAGGAGGAATGAAAAAAAAAAAACATTTATACCTGTAACATTTTATCAATTTCATTAATAATATTATTATTAACAGTTGTTAATTTGTTTCCGGTTGTCATTGCCGTTGTTACAGTTGTTGTTGTTATCATTTTTGGTTTTGAAAGTGCGATTGTTGAGGTTGTTGTTGTTGTTCCCGTTCCGGCCGTTTGTGTTGTCGTTGTCATTGTCCGTAACCAATTAATGTACGTATACAACAATTCTAAATTGTTTGAATACAATGTAACCGTTGTATCGTATACAATTTTTATTTTATTTTTTATTGTATTTATTAAATGTGTTATTGTTTTATTGTATCGATTCACATTCAAAATTGATTGCAACAGAGAATTTTCAAAATCAATAAATGCTCGGTAATCATCAATTGTTGCATTTAAATGTTTTATTGTACCCTCAAATTTATCACGTTTTTCAATAATTGATCTGTAAATAATGGGAAAAAATTGAATAGGAAATTATGTGAATTATGTGATTATGATCAAGATTATAAAAAAAAAATATAGGGTAATTGTTTTGGTTGTGCAATAAGTTGCCGCCTGTTAGTTTCTTTTTTTTTTAAACGGTTTCCCCCTTCGACTCTGGACAACTTTGGATTAAGAAGATTGCTTGTTATTGCTTATTAAAACGCGAAACGCGGTCTGTGATCATCTACTACTACTACTAACTACGTACACTATACCTAATTTCATTTTCTCCAAAAATTTCCGCTAACGTTAAATATTGATTTGTATGTGTAATATCTAATGTTGAAAATTGTTCGGCAATTCCTTTCATAATCAAACCAAAAAAAAACGATTCTATAAAATTAATAATTTTATTTTGTTGATGTTGTTGTTTAGTGTGTTGTAGATAGAGAAAAAGCGAAGAGAGATAGAAAGCGAAGAACGAGAAAAAGCAAAGAGATAGAAAGTATTTATTTGGATCTGAAAAATGTTTATTTGAATGTGAAAAATGTTTATTTGCATTTGAAAAATGTTTATTTGGTTAAGAAAAAGGTTTATTTGGATTTGAAAAATGTTTATTTGGTTAAGAAAAATGTTTATTTGGATTTGAAAAATGTTTATTTGAATGTGAAAAATGTTTATTTGATCTGAAAAATGTTTATTTGGTTAAGAAAAATGTTTATTTGGATTTGAAAAAATTCATGAAATCTCAATAAAATTAAATAAAATAACTAAAGAAATTCATTCAAATTACGTGAATTTAAATACAAAAAAAGACAATTCAAACAATTGATATTTTATTTATATTTTATTTATATAACATACTTAAGTTTTTCTTTCTTTTTCTTATTTTTTTTTAAATTATACTCACAAACTCTGTGTTATATTACTTTAAATATATATTCTATAATAATAATAATAATAAAAAATTTGATAAAAAAAAACGATAAAAAATTCTTTAAAAAAAATAAAATAATTCTTTTTATTATTATTATTAAATAAAAATCAATATTTTAATTATTCTTATCTCTATATTATGTATTTATTTATTGTAATATAGTAATGTGCAACACACAGCAGTAATAAATTAAGTTTATATATAAAACAAATGATGCGCGCGTCGACGCCGTTTAAATATCAAATATCAAATATCAAATATTAAATATTATTATTATTAATAAATTTCTTATTATTTATTTTTTATATTTTGTATTGTAATCTTTTGTTTAGATTAAAACAAATGTTTAAAATATATAAAATATTGTATATGGAAATGAGAATGAAATTAAAAAAAAAAATCAAATCCACAAATCCAAATCAAATCACAACAAAAAAAAACACAATTCAATGAAATGCGACATTATAAAATGCAAAAAAAAAAATAAATTCCCAAATACACACCTGAACAAAAAAAAAAAATTATAATAACAAAATAAAAAACTCCACATTTTTTTCTCCATATATTGCGCATGCACGGATTTCACTTTATTGTTTTTTTATTCAATTAATTTAATTAAACAAAGAATTTGAATGAAACTTACCTGGAAATTGATTGTTTTTTGATGTTTTTTTTGATGTTTAATCAATCAATGAAATGATTTTACCTTTTTTTCCTATTTTACCTTCTTCCTTTACCTTAATTGTCTGTTTTATTAAATTATCTGCAAACAAACTAAAATAAGTAATCAAAAATTTTCCCACTTAATTTAATTTAAATCTTAAAAATTTAAAATTAAATTTAAATTAAATTAATTTATACTTAATTTTAAACTTAATTCAATCACAACTGAAACGGTTATAATACAATACAATACAATACAATGAAAAATTATTTTAATTCTATTAGTATTTTGAAGACGACGACGACGACATTACGATGATCGATTGATGATCGTTTGATCGTTTGATTGATTGATGATTATTTGTTTGCGCATATAGATAGATAAAACGAATAAAGTTTTCATGTCATATAGATATGATTTGAGAAAAATGATGATGAAAAGAAAAAACAGGAAAATATAAAATACCAAAAAAGCTTTCGAATTCATTGATAAAAAACCAATTTCGAAAACCAACTTCGAAATGTACAAATGTAGATAATGTTAAAAAGCTTTTCTTTTTTTTTCTTTTTTTTTTTGCAACTAAAACACACCACCACCACCACAATTCAAAATGATTACAAACAAAATGGAAATTAATATTATTGTAAATTTGGAAAATTCAGTTCATTTTACTTAAGATTCACTCTTAAAATCAATACACCTTCGTGGGAATTTCACCCTTAAAAATTGAATGGAAAGAGTTTGATTTTGCCCAGTTAAAGTAAAAAAAATTTTTTTTTTTATTACGTAAGGGTTGTAGTAAAAACATCGTAACTAGGAACCCGATAAAATAGAATAACGTTCAGAGACGCGTTCGATAGATAATGAAATTCTCTAAAAACTTCCCTTACTGATCAAACGGGGTTGTAGAATAAATTCTATGTAAAAATCTAAAAATTGTCAATTTTATTTTTTTATATTTTTCTTTATTATTGCGATTTCATTTAGATTTTTTCTTTTCTGCAATACAAACGTTTATTATTTTTAAAATATTCGGTTCATATTTTTGCAAATTAGCGCCCAATTTTTCATATAAATCTTTTGGTAAATTTGTTCTAGCCATTTTCATAACATCGTATAATAGATCGTGCGATCCAAAACGTTTTTCAAATTTTAAATATTCAATCCATACATCAATGCCTGTCCCTCCAAAATCACCAATTGCATTCTTACAATGTGATCGCCATTCGTCAACGTTCACGTTGATCTGTAAAAAAAAAAAGAATAATAAAATAAATGATCACAATAATAATAATAATAATAAAGAAAAATTTAAAGAATATGGGGCTTACTTACCTGAAATGATTCATAGGCACACATTAATTTAAAAATATCATAACAATATGGTTTTTTCCGCGAAATTTCTTTATACCATGTTCGTACCTTATCGAATTGATCAACATTTGATAATTGTTGCATATAAATCACCTTAAATGTATTAAATAATGGATCCAATTGATTACAAGCAACAGCAAAAAATTGTTCAATTTCTTTATCGTTTTTCACATATCGTTCTAAGTACAAATAATACGATAACCATAACCATAAATTTTCTTGACCATTAGCATTACGTCCTATTGTATTATAAACACCACCAATATTTTTTCTATTAATCATTACTTTTGGCATTGGTTCATCATCTGTAATGATACAATCATCACTGTCCAAATCGATGATCGTCGATGATGGTGGTGGTGATGGTGATGATGGTGATGATGATGATGATAATAATTGTGTTGTAGCTACTATTGCTGTAGATTCATTTTCAATTTCAACCAATTTTTCATTACACGATCCAATTTTACATGCATGAATAAACATTTGACGTGTTTTTGATAAATTACGTTTTATTACCGTTGCCAAAATCAAATAATAATTCCATAAATTTATTGAATTTGGATATTCGATAACTACACTTTCTATAATCTTTATTGTATTTTGCAATATAATAATGGAAAAATATTAAATTAAATTAAATAAATCCTTCTTTTCATTTTTACGGGTTAACGGTAAATGTTACACCATTTACAACGTTATTTAATCTACCGCACGCGCAGTATTATAAAAATAATAAAATATACTTACCGGTTCCATTTTTTCATAATCCTTATTATCCATGAGCATTTCAACGTACTTTAAAGCGGTACTCTCTGACATACATTTATTTTGATATGCATTTGAAAATGCTTTAATTATTGCTTCGTGAATTGAATTTTTCTCTTTTGGATTTGGGTTAGACGTTATCGTTGTCGTTGTTGTTGTCGTCGTCTTCTTTGTCGTTTCCGGTGCTGCCACCTCAGCCATATCAGTTAAATTATATAATACTGCAATATATTCATCCCATATTTCTTTATTGTTAATCTAAAATATTAAAAATTAAACATTAAATGAATAGTTTAATTTAAGAAAAAAAACCAACCTCTTTCAAATGCGATTCAAATGAACGTGTACATAAATCAATTTTATCCAGCAATTCATCAGTATATGGACAATTCTGGATGAGTGTGGGTATCCATAATTGTTCATCATCTGTATCATTACCATTCTTCGTTGACGTGGACGTTGACGTTAAATCAATATTCGTTGATATCCATGATGATGATAGATTTTCTGTGTTTCTGTGTGGTGGTGGTGTTCTTCTTGTTGATGATTGTTGTTCCTGTTCCGTTTTCCGTTTTTTCAGTTTTAATTTTTTTAAAAATTGCCATACACGTTGATTACGTGTAAATTTTCCAGTCATATCCTGAATGATTTTTATTAAAAGGGTACGATAACAAAATGGATAGTCCATTACCAATTGTATTGCCAATATATAATAATCAACGGTATGCATACGCCTTTTTGAATCTTCATAAATAACACTAGCATCTTTCAATCGAATCGCATCACTTTCTGACCATTTACCATTTAATTGAATATGTAAAAATTTTATATGTAATTTAATGTTATCGGTGTGCGTACGTACGGCCCGTCGTATAAATGAATTTAACAATGTTTTATCCATTGCGATATTTTCCAGGACTGTCAGGGCGTACAACCAACTTTCATCTTTTTCACCGTGACACTATAATCAAAAAACCAACAAAAACAAAAAAAATAGTTATTTTATCAATTGAGGAGGAATGAAAAAAAAAAAACATTTATACCTGTAACATTTTATCAATTTCATTAATAATATTATTATTAACAGTTGTTAATTTGTTTCCGGTTGTCATTGCCGTTGTTACAGTTGTTGTTGTTATCATTTTTGGTTTTGAAAGTGCGATTGTTGAGGTTGTTGTTGTTGTTCCCGTTCCGGCCGTTTGTGTTGTCGTTGTCATTGTCCGTAACCAATTAATGTACGTATACAACAATTCTAAATTGTTTGAATACAATGTAACCGTTGTATCGTATACAATTTTTATTTTATTTTTTATTGTATTTATTAAATGTGTTATTGTTTTATTGTATCGATTCACATTCAAAATTGATTGCAACAGAGAATTTTCAAAATCAATAAATGCTCGGTAATCATCAATTGTTGCATTTAAATGTTTTATTGTACCCTCAAATTTATCACGTTTTTCAATAATTGATCTGTAAATAATGGGAAAAAATTGAATAGGAAATTATGTGAATTATGTGATTATGATCAAGATTATAAAAAAAAAATATAGGGTAATTGTTTTGGTTGTGCAATAAGTTGCCGCCTGTTAGTTTCTTTTTTTTTTAAACGGTTTCCCCCTTCGACTCTGGACAACTTTGGATTAAGAAGATTGCTTGTTATTGCTTATTAAAACGCGAAACGCGGTCTGTGATCATCTACTACTACTACTAACTACGTACACTATACCTAATTTCATTTTCTCCAAAAATTTCCGCTAACGTTAAATATTGATTTGTATGTGTAATATCTAATGTTGAAAATTGTTCGGCAATTCCTTTCATAATCAAACCAAAAAAAAACGATTCTATAAAATTAATAATTTTATTTTGTTGATGTTGTTGTTTAGTGTGTTGTAGATAGAGAAAAAGCGAAGAGAGATAGAAAGCGAAGAACGAGAAAAAGCAAAGAGATAGAAAGTATTTATTTGGATCTGAAAAATGTTTATTTGAATGTGAAAAATGTTTATTTGCATTTGAAAAATGTTTATTTGGTTAAGAAAAAGGTTTATTTGGATTTGAAAAATGTTTATTTGGTTAAGAAAAATGTTTATTTGGATTTGAAAAATGTTTATTTGAATGTGAAAAATGTTTATTTGATCTGAAAAATGTTTATTTGGTTAAGAAAAATGTTTATTTGGATTTGAAAAAATTCATGAAATCTCAATAAAATTAAATAAAATAACTAAAGAAATTCATTCAAATTACGTGAATTTAAATACAAAAAAAGACAATTCAAACAATTGATATTTTATTTATATTTTATTTATATAACATACTTAAGTTTTTCTTTCTTTTTCTTATTTTTTTTTAAATTATACTCACAAACTCTGTGTTATATTACTTTAAATATATATTCTATAATAATAATAATAATAAAAAATTTGATAAAAAAAAACGATAAAAAATTCTTTAAAAAAAATAAAATAATTCTTTTTATTATTATTATTAAATAAAAATCAATATTTTAATTATTCTTATCTCTATATTATGTATTTATTTATTGTAATATAGTAATGTGCAACACACAGCAGTAATAAATTAAGTTTATATATAAAACAAATGATGCGCGCGTCGACGCCGTTTAAATATCAAATATCAAATATCAAATATTAAATATTATTATTATTAATAAATTTCTTATTATTTATTTTTTATATTTTGTATTGTAATCTTTTGTTTAGATTAAAACAAATGTTTAAAATATATAAAATATTGTATATGGAAATGAGAATGAAATTAAAAAAAAAAATCAAATCCACAAATCCAAATCAAATCACAACAAAAAAAAACACAATTCAATGAAATGCGACATTATAAAATGCAAAAAAAAAAATAAATTCCCAAATACACACCTGAACAAAAAAAAAAAATTATAATAACAAAATAAAAAACTCCACATTTTTTTCTCCATATATTGCGCATGCACGGATTTCACTTTATTGTTTTTTTATTCAATTAATTTAATTAAACAAAGAATTTGAATGAAACTTACCTGGAAATTGATTGTTTTTTGATGTTTTTTTTGATGTTTAATCAATCAATGAAATGATTTTACCTTTTTTTCCTATTTTACCTTCTTCCTTTACCTTAATTGTCTGTTTTATTAAATTATCTGCAAACAAACTAAAATAAGTAATCAAAAATTTTCCCACTTAATTTAATTTAAATCTTAAAAATTTAAAATTAAATTTAAATTAAATTAATTTATACTTAATTTTAAACTTAATTCAATCACAACTGAAACGGTTATAATACAATACAATACAATACAATGAAAAATTATTTTAATTCTATTAGTATTTTGAAGACGACGACGACGACATTACGATGATCGATTGATGATCGTTTGATCGTTTGATTGATTGATGATTATTTGTTTGCGCATATAGATAGATAAAACGAATAAAGTTTTCATGTCATATAGATATGATTTGAGAAAAATGATGATGAAAAGAAAAAACAGGAAAATATAAAATACCAAAAAAGCTTTCGAATTCATTGATAAAAAACCAATTTCGAAAACCAACTTCGAAATGTACAAATGTAGATAATGTTAAAAAGCTTTTCTTTTTTTTTTTGCAACTAAAACACACCACCACCACCACAATTCAAAATGATTACAAACAAAATGGAAATTAATATTATTGTAAATTTGGAAAATTCAGTTCATTTTACTTAAGATTCACTCTTAAAATCAATACACCTTCGTGGGAATTTCACCCTTAAAAATTGAATGGAAAGAGTTTGATTTTGCCCAGTTAAAGTAAAAAAAATTTTTTTTTTTATTACGTAAGGGTTGTAGTAAAAACATCGTAACTAGGAACCCGATAAAATAGAATAACGTTCAGAGACGCGTTCGATAGATAATGAAATTCTCTAAAAACTTCCCTTACTGATCAAACGGGGTTGTAGAATAAATTCTATGTAAAAATCTAAAAATTGTCAATTTTATTTTTTTATATTTTTCTTTATTATTGCGATTTCATTTAGATTTTTTCTTTTCTGCAATACAAACGTTTATTATTTTTAAAATATTCGGTTCATATTTTTGCAAATTAGCGCCCAATTTTTCATATAAATCTTTTGGTAAATTTGTTCTAGCCATTTTCATAACATCGTATAATAGATCGTGCGATCCAAAACGTTTTTCAAATTTTAAATATTCAATCCATACATCAATGCCTGTCCCTCCAAAATCACCAATTGCATTCTTACAATGTGATCGCCATTCGTCAACGTTCACGTTGATCTGTAAAAAAAAAAAGAATAATAAAATAAATGATCACAATAATAATAATAATAATAAAGAAAAATTTAAAGAATATGGGGCTTACTTACCTGAAATGATTCATAGGCACACATTAATTTAAAAATATCATAACAATATGGTTTTTTCCGCGAAATTTCTTTATACCATGTTCGTACCTTATCGAATTGATCAACATTTGATAATTGTTGCATATAAATCACCTTAAATGTATTAAATAATGGATCCAATTGATTACAAGCAACAGCAAAAAATTGTTCAATTTCTTTATCGTTTTTCACATATCGTTCTAAGTACAAATAATACGATAACCATAACCATAAATTTTCTTGACCATTAGCATTACGTCCTATTGTATTATAAACACCACCAATATTTTTTCTATTAATCATTACTTTTGGCATTGGTTCATCATCTGTAATGATACAATCATCACTGTCCAAATCGATGATCGTCGATGATGGTGGTGGTGATGGTGATGATGGTGATGATGATGATGATAATAATTGTGTTGTAGCTACTATTGCTGTAGATTCATTTTCAATTTCAACCAATTTTTCATTACACGATCCAATTTTACATGCATGAATAAACATTTGACGTGTTTTTGATAAATTACGTTTTATTACCGTTGCCAAAATCAAATAATAATTCCATAAATTTATTGAATTTGGATATTCGATAACTACACTTTCTATAATCTTTATTGTATTTTGCAATATAATAATGGAAAAATATTAAATTAAATTAAATAAATCCTTCTTTTCATTTTTACGGGTTAACGGTAAATGTTACACCATTTACAACGTTATTTAATCTACCGCACGCGCAGTATTATAAAAATAATAAAATATACTTACCGGTTCCATTTTTTCATAATCCTTATTATCCATGAGCATTTCAACGTACTTTAAAGCGGTACTCTCTGACATACATTTATTTTGATATGCATTTGAAAATGCTTTAATTATTGCTTCGTGAATTGAATTTTTCTCTTTTGGATTTGGGTTAGACGTTATCGTTGTCGTTGTTGTTGTCGTCGTCTTCTTTGTCGTTTCCGGTGCTGCCACCTCAGCCATATCAGTTAAATTATATAATACTGCAATATATTCATCCCATATTTCTTTATTGTTAATCTAAAATATTAAAAATTAAACATTAAATGAATAGTTTAATTTAAGAAAAAAAACCAACCTCTTTCAAATGCGATTCAAATGAACGTGTACATAAATCAATTTTATCCAGCAATTCATCAGTATATGGACAATTCTGGATGAGTGTGGGTATCCATAATTGTTCATCATCTGTATCATTACCATTCTTCGTTGACGTGGACGTTGACGTTAAATCAATATTCGTTGATATCCATGATGATGATAGATTTTCTGTGTTTCTGTGTGGTGGTGGTGTTCTTCTTGTTGATGATTGTTGTTCCTGTTCCGTTTTCCGTTTTTTCAGTTTTAATTTTTTTAAAAATTGCCATACACGTTGATTACGTGTAAATTTTCCAGTCATATCCTGAATGATTTTTATTAAAAGGGTACGATAACAAAATGGATAGTCCATTACCAATTGTATTGCCAATATATAATAATCAACGGTATGCATACGCCTTTTTGAATCTTCATAAATAACACTAGCATCTTTCAATCGAATCGCATCACTTTCTGACCATTTACCATTTAATTGAATATGTAAAAATTTTATATGTAATTTAATGTTATCGGTGTGCGTACGTACGGCCCGTCGTATAAATGAATTTAACAATGTTTTATCCATTGCGATATTTTCCAGGACTGTCAGGGCGTACAACCAACTTTCATCTTTTTCACCGTGACACTATAATCAAAAAACCAACAAAAACAAAAAAAATAGTTATTTTATCAATTGAGGAGGAATGAAAAAAAAAAAACATTTATACCTGTAACATTTTATCAATTTCATTAATAATATTATTATTAACAGTTGTTAATTTGTTTCCGGTTGTCATTGCCGTTGTTACAGTTGTTGTTATCATTTTTGGTTTTGAAAGTGCGATTGTTGAGGTTGTTGTTGTTGTTCCCGTTCCGGCCGTTTGTGTTGTCGTTGTCATTGTCCGTAACCAATTAATGTACGTATACAACAATTCTAAATTGTTTGAATACAATGTAACCGTTGTATCGTATACAATTTTTATTTTATTTTTTATTGTATTTATTAAATGTGTTATTGTTTTATTGTATCGATTCACATTCAAAATTGATTGCAACAGAGAATTTTCAAAATCAATAAATGCTCGGTAATCATCAATTGTTGCATTTAAATGTTTTATTGTACCCTCAAATTTATCACGTTTTTCAATAATTGATCTGTAAATAATGGGAAAAAATTGAATAGGAAATTATGTGAATTATGTGATTATGATCAAGATTATAAAAAAAAAATATAGGGTAATTGTTTTGGTTGTGCAATAAGTTGCCGCCTGTTAGTTTCTTTTTTTTTTAAACGGTTTCCCCCTTCGACTCTGGACAACTTTGGATTAAGAAGATTGCTTGTTATTGCTTATTAAAACGCGAAACGCGGTCTGTGATCATCTACTACTACTACTAACTACGTACACTATACCTAATTTCATTTTCTCCAAAAATTTCCGCTAACGTTAAATATTGATTTGTATGTGTAATATCTAATGTTGAAAATTGTTCGGCAATTCCTTTCATAATCAAACCAAAAAAAAACGATTCTATAAAATTAATAATTTTATTTTGTTGATGTTGTTGTTTAGTGTGTTGTAGATAGAGAAAAAGCGAAGAGAGATAGAAAGCGAAGAACGAGTAAAAGCAAAGAGATAGAAAGTATTTATTTGGATCTGAAAAATGTTTATTTGAATGTGAAAAATGTTTATTTGCATTTGAAAAATGTTTATTTGGTTAAGAAAAAGGTTTATTTGGATTTGAAAAATGTTTATTTGGTTAAGAAAAATGTTTATTTGGATTTGAAAAATGTTTATTTGAATGTGAAAAATGTTTATTTGATCTGAAAAATGTTTATTTGGTTAAGAAAAATGTTTATTTGGATTTGAAAAAATTCATGAAATCTCAATAAAATTAAATAAAATAACTAAAGAAATTCATTCAAATTACGTGAATTTAAATACAAAAAAAGACAATTCAAACAATTGATATTTTATTTATATTTTATTTATATAACATACTTAAGTTTTTCTTTCTTTTTCTTATTTTTTATTTAAATTATACTCACAAACTCTGTGTTATATTACTTTAAATATATATTCTATAATAATAATAATAATAAAAAATTTGATAAAAAAAAACGATAAAAAATTCTTTAAAAAAAATAAAATAATTCTTTTTATTATTATTATTAAATAAAAATCAATATTTTAATTATTCTTATCTCTATATTATGTATTTATTTATTGTAATATAGTAATGTGCAACACACAGCAGTAATAAATTAAGTTTATATATAAAACAAATGATGCGCGCGTCGACGCCGTTTAAATATCAAATATCAAATATCAAATATTAAATATTATTATTATTAATAAATTTCTTATTATTTATTTTTTATATTTTGTATTGTAATCTTTTGTTTAGATTAAAACAAATGTTTAAAATATATAAAATATTGTATATGGAAATGAGAATGAAATTAAAAAAAAAAATCAAATCCACAAATCCAAATCAAATCACAACAAAAAAAAACACAATTCAATGAAATGCGACATTATAAAATGCAAAAAAAAAAATAAATTCCCAAATACACACCTGAACAAAAAAAAAAAATTATAATAACAAAATAAAAAACTCCACATTTTTTTCTCCATATATTGCGCATGCACGGATTTCACTTTATTGTTTTTTTATTCAATTAATTTAATTTAACAAAGAATTTGAATGAAACTTACCTGGAAATTGATTGTTTTTTGATGTTTTTTTTGATGTTTAATCAATCAATGAAATGATTTTACCTTTTTTTCCTATTTTACCTTCTTCCTTTACCTTAATTGTCTGTTTTATTAAATTATCTGCAAACAAACTAAAATAAGTAATCAAAAATTTTCCCACTTAATTTAATTTAAATCTTAAAAATTTAAAATTAAATTTAAATTAAATTAATTTATACTTAATTTTAAACTTAATTCAATCACAACTGAAACGGTTATAATACAATACAATACAATACAATGAAAAATTATTTTAATTCTATTAGTATTTTGAAGACGACGACGACGACATTACGATGATCGATTGATGATCGTTTGATCGTTTGATTGATTGATGATTATTTGTTTGCGCATATAGATAGATAAAACGAATAAAGTTTTCATGTCATATAGATATGATTTGAGAAAAATGATGATGAAAAGAAAAAACAGGAAAATATAAAATACCAAAAAAGCTTTCGAATTCATTGATAAAAAACCAATTTCGAAAACCAACTTCGAAATGTACAAATGTAGATAATGTTAAAAAGCTTTTCTTTTTTTTTCTTTTTTTTTTTGCAACTAAAACACACCACCACCACCACAATTCAAAATGATTACAAACAAAATGGAAATTAATATTATTGTAAATTTGGAAAATTCAGTTCATTTTACTTAAGATTCACTCTTAAAATCAATACACCTTCGTGGGAATTTCACCCTTAAAAATTGAATGGAAAGAGTTTGATTTTGCCCAGTTAAAGTAAAAAAAATTTTTTTTTTTATTACGTAAGGGTTGTAGTAAAAACATCGTAACTAGGAACCCGATAAAATAGAATAACGTTCAGAGACGCGTTCGATAGATAATGAAATTCTCTAAAAACTTCCCTTACTGATCAAACGGGGTTGTAGAATAAATTCTATGTAAAAATCTAAAAATTGTCAATTTTATTTTTTTATATTTTTCTTTATTATTGCGATTTCATTTAGATTTTTTCTTTTCTGCAATACAAACGTTTATTATTTTTAAAATATTCGGTTCATATTTTTGCAAATTAGCGCCCAATTTTTCATATAAATCTTTTGGTAAATTTGTTCTAGCCATTTTCATAACATCGTATAATAGATCGTGCGATCCAAAACGTTTTTCAAATTTTAAATATTCAATCCATACATCAATGCCTGTCCCTCCAAAATCACCAATTGCATTCTTACAATGTGATCGCCATTCGTCAACGTTCACGTTGATCTGTAAAAAAAAAAAAGAATAATGAAATAAATGATCACAATAATAATAATAATAATAAAGAAAAATTTAAAGAATATGGGGCTTACTTACCTGAAATGATTCATAGGCACACATTAATTTAAAAATATCATAACAATATGGTTTTTTCCGCGAAATTTCTTTATACCATGTTCGTACCTTATCGAATTGATCAACATTTGATAATTGTTGCATATAAATCACCTTAAATGTATTAAATAATGGATCCAATTGATTACAAGCAACAGCAAAAAATTGTTCAATTTCTTTATCGTTTTTCACATATCGTTCTAAGTACAAATAATACGATAACCATAACCATAAATTTTCTTGACCATTAGCATTACGTCCTATTGTATTATAAACACCACCAATATTTTTTCTATTAATCATTACTTTTGGCATTGGTTCATCATCTGTAATGATACAATCATCACTGTCCAAATCGATGATCGTCGATGATGGTGGTGGTGATGGTGATGATGGTGATGATGATGATGATAATAATTGTGTTGTAGCTACTATTGCTGTAGATTCATTTTCAATTTCAACCAATTTTTCATTACACGATCCAATTTTACATGCATGAATAAACATTTGACGTGTTTTTGATAAATTACGTTTTATTACCGTTGCCAAAATCAAATAATAATTCCATAAATTTATTGAATTTGGATATTCGATAACTACACTTTCTATAATCTTTATTGTATTTTGCAATATAATAATGGAAAAATATTAAATTAAATTAAATAAATCCTTCTTTTCATTTTTACGGGTTAACGGTAAATGTTACACCATTTACAACGTTATTTAATCTACCGCACGCGCAGTATTATAAAAATAATAAAATATACTTACCGGTTCCATTTTTTCATAATCCTTATTATCCATGAGCATTTCAACGTACTTTAAAGCGGTACTCTCTGACATACATTTATTTTGATATGCATTTGAAAATGCTTTAATTATTGCTTCGTGAATTGAATTTTTCTCTTTTGGATTTGGGTTAGACGTTATCGTTGTCGTTGTTGTTGTCGTCGTCTTCTTTGTCGTTTCCGGTGCTGCCACCTCAGCCATATCAGTTAAATTATATAATACTGCAATATATTCATCCCATATTTCTTTATTGTTAATCTAAAATATTAAAAATTAAACATTAAATGAATAGTTTAATTTAAGAAAAAAAACCAACCTCTTTCAAATGCGATTCAAATGAACGTGTACATAAATCAATTTTATCCAGCAATTCATCAGTATATGGACAATTCTGGATGAGTGTGGGTATCCATAATTGTTCATCATCTGTATCATTACCATTCTTCGTTGACGTGGACGTTGACGTTAAATCAATATTCGTTGATATCCATGATGATGATAGATTTTCTGTGTTTCTGTGTGGTGGTGGTGTTCTTCTTGTTGATGATTGTTGTTCCTGTTCCGTTTTCCGTTTTTTCAGTTTTAATTTTTTTAAAAATTGCCATACACGTTGATTACGTGTAAATTTTCCAGTCATATCCTGAATGATTTTTATTAAAAGGGTACGATAACAAAATGGATAGTCCATTACCAATTGTATTGCCAATATATAATAATCAACGGTATGCATACGCCTTTTTGAATCTTCATAAATAACACTAGCATCTTTCAATCGAATCGCATCACTTTCTGACCATTTACCATTTAATTGAATATGTAAAAATTTTATATGTAATTTAATGTTATCGGTGTGCGTACGTACGGCCCGTCGTATAAATGAATTTAACAATGTTTTATCCATTGCGATATTTTCCAGGACTGTCAGGGCGTACAACCAACTTTCATCTTTTTCACCGTGACACTATAATCAAAAAACCAACAAAAACAAAAAAAATAGTTATTTTATCAATTGAGGAGGAATGAAAAAAAAAAAACATTTATACCTGTAACATTTTATCAATTTCATTAATAATATTATTATTAACAGTTGTTAATTTGTTTCCGGTTGTCATTGCCGTTGTTACAGTTGTTGTTGTTATCATTTTTGGTTTTGAAAGTGCGATTGTTGAGGTTGTTGTTGTTGTTCCCGTTCCGGCCGTTTGTGTTGTCGTTGTCATTGTCCGTAACCAATTAATGTACGTATACAACAATTCTAAATTGTTTGAAAACAATGTAACCGTTGTATCGTATACAATTTTTATTTTATTTTTTATTGTATTTATTAAATGTGTTATTGTTTTATTGTATCGATTCACATTCAAAATTGATTGCAACAGAGAATTTTCAAAATCAATAAATGCTCGGTAATCATCAATTGTTGCATTTAAATGTTTTATTGTACCCTCAAATTTATCACGTTTTTCAATAATTGATCTGTAAATAATGGGAAAAAATTGAATAGGAAATTATGTGAATTATGTGATTATGATCAAGATTATAAAAAAAAAATATAGGGTAATTGTTTTGGTTGTGCAATAAGTTGCCGCCTGTTAGTTTCTTTTTTTTTTAAACGGTTTCCCCCTTCGACTCTGGACAACTTTGGATTAAGAAGATTGCTTGTTATTGCTTATTAAAACGCGAAACGCGGTCTGTGATCATCTACTACTACTACTAACTACGTACACTATACCTAATTTCATTTTCTCCAAAAATTTCCGCTAACGTTAAATATTGATTTGTATGTGTAATATCTAATGTTGAAAATTGTTCGGCAATTCCTTTCATAATCAAACCAAAAAAAAACGATTCTATAAAATTAATAATTTTATTTTGTTGATGTTGTTGTTCAGTGTGTTGTAGATAGAGAAAAAGCGAAGAGAGATAGAAAGCGAAGAACGAGAAAAAGCAAAGAGATAGAAAGTATTTATTTGGATCTGAAAAATGTTTATTTGAATGTGAAAAATGTTTATTTGGATTTGAAAAATGTTTATTTGGTTAAGAAAAAGGTTTATTTGGATTTGAAAAATGTTTATTTGGTTAAGAAAAATGTTTATTTGGATTTGAAAAATGTTTATTTGAATGTGAAAAATGTTTATTTGATCTGAAAAATGTTTATTTGGTTAAGAAAAATGTTTATTTGGATTTGAAAAAATTCATGAAATCTCAATAAAATTAAATAAAATAACTAAAGAAATTCATTCAAATTACGTGAATTTAAATACAAAAAAAGACAATTCAAACAATTGATATTTTATTTATATTTTATTTATATAACATACTTAAGTTTTTCTTTCTTTTTCTTATTTTTTTTTAAATTATACTCACAAACTCTGTGTTATATTACTTTAAATAATAATAATAATAAAAAATTTGATAAAAAAAAACGATAAAAAATTCTTTAAAAAAAATAAAATAATTCTTTTTATTATTATTATTAAATAAAAATCAATATTTTAATTATTCTTATCTCTATATTATGTATTTATTTATTGTAATATAGTAATGTGCAACACACAGCAGTAATAAATTAAGTTTATATATAAAACAAATGATCGACGCCGTTTAAATATCAAATATCAAATATCAAATATTAAATATTATTATTATTAATAAATTTCTTATTATTTATTTTTTATATTTTGTATTGTAATCTTTTGTTTAGATTAAAACAAATGTTTAAAATATATAAAATATTGTATATGGAAATGAGAATGAAATTAAAAAAAAAATCAAATCCACAAATCCAATTCAAATCACAACAAAAAAAAACACAATTCAATGAAATGCGACATTATAAAATGCAAAAAAAAAAATAAATTCCCAAATACACACCTGAACAAAAAAAAAAAATTATAATAACAAAATAAAAAACTCCACATTTTTTTCTCCATATATTGCGCATGCACGGATTTCACTTTATTGTTTTTTTATTCAATTAATTTAATTTAACAAAGAATTTGAATTAAACTTACCTGGAAATTGATTGTTTTTTGATGTTTTTTTTGATGTTTAATCAATCAATGAAATGATTTTACCTTTTTTTCCTATTTTACCTTCTTCCTTTACCTTAATTGTCTGTTTTATTAAATTATCTGCAAACAAACTAAAATAAGTAATCAAAAATTTTCCCACTTAATTTAATTTAAATCAATTCTTCAAATCACACAATAAAAATTTAAAATTAAATTTAAATTAAATTAATTTATACTTAATTTTAAACTTAATTCAATCACAACTGAAACGGTTATAATACAATACAATACAATACAATGAAAAATTATTTTAATTCTATTAGTATTTTGAAGACGACGACGACGACATTACGATGATCGATTGATGATCGTTTGATCGTTTGATTGATTGATGATTATTTGTTTGCGCATATAGATAGATAAAACGAATAAAGTTTTCATGTCATATAGATATGATTTGAGAAAAATGATGATGAAAAGAAAAAACAGGAAAATATAAAATACCAAAAAAGCTTTCGAATTCATTGATAAAAAACCAATTTCGAAAACCAACTTCGAAATGTACAAATGTAGATAATGTTAAAAAGCTTTTCTTTTTTTTTCTTTTTTTTTTTGCAACTAAAACACACCACCACCACCACAATTCAAAATGATTACAAACAAAATGGAAATTAATATTATTGTAAATTTGGAAAATTCAGTTCATTTTACTTAAGATTCACTCTTAAAATCAATACACCTTCGTGGGAATTTCACCCTTAAAAATTGAATGGAAAGAGTTTGATTTTGCCCAGTTAAAGTAAAAAAAATTTTTTTTTTTATTACGTAAGGGTTGTAGTAAAAACATCGTAACTAGGAACCCGATAAAATAGAATAACGTTCAGAGACGCGTTCGATAGATAATGAAATTCTCTAAAAACTTTCCTTACTGATCAAACGGGGTTGTAGAATAAATTCTATGTAAAAATCTAAAAATTGTCAATTTTATTTTTTTATATTTTTCTTTATTATTGCGATTTCATTTAGATTTTTTCTTTTCTGCAATACAAACGTTTATTATTTTTAAAATATTCGGTTCATATTTTTGCAAATTAGCGCCCAATTTTTCATATAAATCTTTTGGTAAATTTGTTCTAGCCATTTTCATAACATCGTATAATAGATCGTGCGATCCAAAACGTTTTTCAAATTTTAAATATTCAATCCATACATCAATGCCTGTCCCTCCAAAATCACCAATTGCATTCTTACAATGTGATCGCCATTCGTCAACGTTCACGTTGATCTGTAAAAAAAAAAAAAGAATAATGAAATAAATGATCACAATAATAATAATAATAATAAAGAAAAATTTAAAGAATATGGGGCTTACTTACCTGAAATGATTCATAGGCACACATTAATTTAAAAATATCATAACAATATGGTTTTTTCCGCGAAATTTCTTTATACCATGTTCGTACCTTATCGAATTGATCAACATTTGATAATTGTTGCATATAAATCACCTTAAATGTATTAAATAATGGATCCAATTGATTACAAGCAACAGCAAAAAATTGTTCAATTTCTTTATCGTTTTTCACATATCGTTCTAAGTACAAATAATACGATAACCATACAATTCTAATACAATTCTAAATTGTTTGATACAATGTAACCGTTGTATCGTATACAATTTTTATTTTATTTTTTATTGTATTTATTAAATGTGTTATTGTTTTATTGTATCGATTCACATTCAAAATTGATTGCAACAGAGAATTTTCAAAATCAATAAATGCTCGGTAATCATCAATTGTTGCATTTAAATGTTTTATTGTACCCTCAAATTTATCACGTTTTTCAATAATTGATCTGTAAATAATGGGAAAAAATTGAATAGGAAATTATGTGAATTATGTGATTATGATCAAGATTATAAAAAAAAAATATAGGGTAATTGTTTTGGTTGTGCAATAAGTTGCCGCCTGTTAGTTTCTTTTTTTTTTAAACGGTTTCCCCCTTCGACTCTGGACAACTTTGGATTAAGAAGATTGCTTGTTATTGCTTATTAAAACGCGAAACGCGGTCTGTCATCATCTACTACTACTACTAACTACGTACACTATACCTAATTTCATTTTCTCCAAAAATTTCCGCTAACATTAAATATTGATTTGTATGTGTAATATCTAATGTTGAAAATTGTTCGGCAATTCCTTTCATAATCAAACCAAAAAAAAAACGATTCTATAAAATTAATAATTTTATTTTGTTGATGTTGTTGTTCAGTGTGTTGTAGATAGAGAAAAAGCTAAGAGAGATAGAAAGCGAAGAACGAGAAAAAGCAAAGAGATAGAAAGTATTTATTTGGATCTGAAAAATGTTTATTTGAATGTGAAAAATGTTTATTTGGATTTGAAAAATGTTTATTTGGTTAAGAAAAATGTTTATTTGGATTTGAAAAATGTTTATTTGGTTAAGAAAAATGTTTATTTGGATTTGAAAAATGTTTATTTGAATGTGAAAAATGTTTATTTGATCTGAAAAATGTTTATTTGGATAAGAAAAATGTTTATTTGGATTTGAAAAATGTTTATTTGAATGTGAAAAATGTTTATTTGATCTGAAAAATGTTTATTTGTTTAAGAAAAATGTTTATTTGGATTTGAAAAATGTTTATTTGAATGTGAAAAATGTTTATTTGATCTGAAAAATGTTTATTTGGTTAAGAAAAATGTTTTTTTGGATTTGAAAAATGTTTATTTGGTTAAGAAAAATGTTTATTTGGATTTGAAAAATGTTTATTTGGTTAAGAAAAATGTTTATTTGGATTTGAAAAATGTTTATTTGAATGTGAAAAATGTTTATTTGATCTGAAAAATGTTTATTTGGTTAAGAAAAATGTTTATTTGGATTTGAAAAAATTCATGAAATCTCAATAAAATTAAATCAAATAACTAAAGAAATTCATTCAAATTACGTGAATTTAAATACAAAAAAAGACAATTCAAACAATTGATATTTTATTTATATTTTATTTATATAACATACTTAAGTTTTTCTTTCTTTTTCTTATTTTTTTTTAAATTATACTCACAAACTCTGTGTTATATTACTTTAAATATATATTCTATAATAATAATAATAATAATAAAAAATTTGATAAAAAAAAAACGATAAAAAATTCTTTAAAAAAAATAAAATAATTCTTTTTATTATTATTATTAAATAAAAATCAATATTTTAATTATTCTTATCTCTATATGTATTTATTTATTGTAATATAGTAATGTGCAACACACAGCAGTAATAAATTAAGTTTATATATAAAACAAATGATGCGCGCGTCGACGCCGTTTAAATATCAAATATCAAATATCAAATATTAAATATTATTATTATTAATAAATTTCTTATTATTTATTTTTTATATTTTGTATTGTAATCTTTTGTTTAGATTAAAACAAATGTTTAAAATATATAAAATATTGTATATGGAAATGAGAATGAAATTAAAAAAAAAATCAAATCCACAAATCCAAATCAAATCACAACAAAAAAAAAACACAATTCAATGAAATGCGACATTATAAAATGCAAAAAAAAAAATAAATTCCCAAATACACACCTGAACAAAAAAAAAATTATAATAACAAAATAAAAACTCCACATTTTTTTCTCCATATATTGCGCATGCACGGATTTCACTTTATTGTTTTTTTATTCAATTAATTTAATTTAACAAAGAATTTGAATTAAACTTACCTGGAAATTGATTGTTTTTTGATGTTTTTTTTGATGTTTAATCAATCAATGAAATGATTTTACCTTTTTTCCTATTTTACCTTCTTCCTTTACCTTAATTGTCTGTTTTATTAAATTATCTGCAAACAAACTAAAATAAGTAATCAAAAATTTTCCCACTTAATTTAATTTAAATCAATTCTTCAAATCACACAATAAAAATTTAAAATTAAATTTAAATTAAATTAATTTATACTTAATTTTAAACTTAATTCAATACAACTGAAACGGTTATAATACAATACAATACAATGAAAAATTATTTTAATTCTATTAGTATTTTGAAGACGACGACGACGACATTACGATGATCGATTGATGATCGTTTGATTGATTGATGATTATTTGTTTGCGCATATAGATAGATAAAACGAATAAAGTTTTCATGTCATATAGATATGATTTGAGAAAAATGATGATGAAAAGAAAAAACAGGAAAATATAAAATACCAAAAAAGCTTTCGAATTCATTGATAAAAAACCAATTTCGAAAACCAACTTCGAAATGTACAAACGTAGATAATGTTAAAAAGCTTTTCTTTTTTTTTTGCAACTAAAACACACCACCACCACCACAATTCAAAATGATTACAAACAAAATGGAAATTAATATTATTGTAAATTTGGAAAATTCAGTTCATTTTACTTAAGATTCACTCTTAAAATCAATACACCTTCGTGGGAATTTCACCCTTAAAAATTGAATGGAAAGAGTCGGAGCAACACGACGTAACGACAACTCGAGTTATCGACAATTCTCATGAGAGAGAAAAGAAAATTAAAACATTTATTATAGTTTGGCACAATTTAAAAAAAACAATGGTTGATGAATTAGATAATTGCATTATTAAATTCACCAACCTGATTTACATATTGGTTTTGTTTTGTTTACGTTTTTTTTTTAATATTTTTTTTTATTACAATAATTTATTTTCTTCAATATTTTTTATCAATCGATCTGTTATCAGTTTTGATGGTAAATTATTGTTGTGATATTTTTCCATAGAAAAGTAGTTTTCAAGAGGAATTTTCTACAATGGTTTTTTATTATTTTATTTACTATAAGTTTAATAGTAAAACATCGTTTGGATTTTTTATCATAAAAAATGCCTATTTTATAGAAGAATTTTCTTATTATTTTATTTACTATAAAATAATAAGAAATTTATCTGAGATAACTTTTGTTTTTTGTGAATTTTATGAGGAAAAAGGAATTTTCCTTTTAAAAATTATTTCTAATCGAATGCTAAAACTAATAAATAATTAAATAAAATATATTTTTAAAAGGAAAATTTTTAAACAAAACAAAACATAATATTCACCAAATAAGGTTGGTGAATTTAATAATGCAAATTACCTTTGTTTTTTTTTATATTTTTAGAATCATTGTTAATTCTCTCAATTGGGTTTTTTCGTCAATTTTCCATATATTTTCCATACATTTTCTTTTTAATTTCGCTCTTCTCAATTGTCGACGACTCGAGCTTTATACAACTCGCATCGCACTCGAAAGAGTTTGATTTTGCCCAGTTAAAGTAAAAAAAAATTTTTTTTTTATTACGTAAGGGTTGTAGTAAAAACATCATAACTAGGAACCCGATAAAATAGAATAACGTTCAGAGACGCGTTCGATAGATAATGAAATTCTCTAAAAACTTCCCTTACTGATCAAACGGGGTTGTAGAATAAATTCTATGTAAAAATCTAAAAATTGTCAATTTTATTTTTATATTTTTCTTTATTATTGCGATTTCATTTAGATTTTTTCTTTTCTGCAATACAAACGTTTATTATTTTTAAAATATTCGGTTCATATTTTTGCAAATTAGCGCCCAATTTTTCATATAAATCTTTTGGTAAATTTGTTCTAGCCATTTTCATAACATCGTATAATAGATCGTGCGATCCAAAACGTTTTTCAAATTTTAAATATTCAATCCATACATCAATGCCTGTCCCTCCAAAATAACCAATTGCATTCTTACAATGTGATCGCCATTCGTCAACGTTCACGTTGATCTGTAAAAAAAAAAAGAATAATGAAATAAATGATCACAATAATAATAATAATAATAAAGAAAAATTTAAAGAATATGGGGCTTACTTACCTGAAATGATTCATAGGCACACATTAATTTAAAAATATCATAACAATATGGTTTTTTCCGCGAAATTTCTTTATACCATGTTCGTACCTTATCGAATTGATCAACATTTGATAATTGTTGCATATAAATCACCTTAAATGTATTAAATAATGGATCCAATTGATTACAAGCAACAGCAAAAAATTGTTCAATTTCTTTATCGTTTTTCACATATCGTTCTAAGTACAAATAATACGATAACCATAACCATAAATTTTCTTGACCATTAGCATTACGTCCTATTGTATTATAAACACCACCAATATTTTTTCTATTAATAATTACTATTGGCATTGGTTCATCATCTGTAATGATACAATCATCACTGTCCAAATCGATGATCGTCGATGATGGTGGTGGTGATGGTGATGATGGTGATGATGATGATGATAATAATTGTGTTGTAGCTACTATTGCTGTAGATTCATTTTCAATTTCAACCAATTTTTCATTACACGATCCAATTTTACATGCATGAATAAACATTTGACGTGTTTTTGATAAATTACGTTTTATTACCGTTGCCAAAATCAAATAATAATTCCATAAATTTATTGAATTTGGATATTCGATAACTACACTTTCTATAATCTTTATTGTATTTTGCAATATAATAATGGAAAAATATTAAATTAAATTAAATAAATCCTTCTTTTCATTTTTACGGGTTAACGGTAAATGTTACACCATTTACAACGTTATTTAATCTACCGCACGCGCAGTATTATAAAAATAATAAAATATACTTACCGGTTCCATTTTTTCATAATCCTTATTATCCATGAGCATTTCAACGTACTTTAAAGCGGTACTCTCTGACATACATTTATTTTGATATGCATTTGAAAATGCTTTAATTATTGCTTCGTGAATTGAATTTTTCTCTTTTGGATTTGGGTTAGCCGTTATCGTTGTCGTTCCCGTTGTCGTTGTTGTTGTCGTCGTCTTCTTTGTCGTTTCCGGTGCTGCCACCTCAGCCATATCAGTTAAATTATATAATACTGCAATATATTCATCCCATATTTCTTTATTGTTAATCTAAAATATTAAAAATTAAACATTAAATGAATAGTTTAATTTAAGAAAAAGAACCAACCTCTTTCAAATGCGATTCAAATGAAGGTGTACATAAATCAATTTTATCCAGCAATTCATCAGTATATGGACAATTCTGGATGAGTGTGGGTATCCATAATTGTTCATCATCTGTATCATTACCATTCTTCGTTGACGTGGACGTTGACGTTAAATCAATATTCGTTGATATCCATGATGATGATAGATTTTCTGTGTTTCTGTGTGGTGGTGGTGTTCTTCTTGTTGATGATTGTTGTTCCTGTTCCGTTTTCCGTTTTTTCAGTTTTAATTTTTTTAAAAATTGCCATACACGTTGATTACGTGTAAATTTTCCAGTCATATCCTGAATGATTTTTATTAAAAGGGTACGATAACAAAATGGATAGTCCATTACCAATTGTATTGCCAATATATAATAATCAACGGTATGCATACGCCTTTTTGAATCTTCATAAATAACACTAGCATCTTTCAATCGAATCGCATCACTTTCTGACCATTTACCATTTAATTGAATATGTAAAAATTTTATATGTAATTTAATGTTATCGGTGTGCGTACGTACGGCCCGTCGTATAAATGAATTTAACAATGTTTTATCCATTGCGATATTTTCCAGGACTGTCAGGGCGTACAACCAACTTTCATCTTTTTCACCGTGACACTATAATCAAAACACCAACAAAAACAAAAAAAATGGTTATTTTATCAATTGAGGAGGAATGAAAAAAAAAAAAACATTTATACCTGTAACATTTTATCAATTTCATTAATAATATTATTATTAACAGTTGTTAATTTGTTTCCGGTTGTCATTGCCGTTGTTACAGTTGTTGTTGTTATCATTTTTGGTTTTGAAAGTGCGATTGTTGAGGTTGTTGTTGTTGTTCCCGTTCCGGCCGTTTGTGTTGTCGTTGTCATTGTCCGTAACCAATTAATGTACGTATACAACAATTCTAAATTGTTTGAATACAATGTAACCGTTGTATCGTATACAATTTTTATTTTATTTTTTATTGTATTTATTAAATGTGTTATTGTTTTATTGTATCGATTCACATTCAAAATTGATTGCAACAGAGAATTTTCAAAATCAATAAATGCTCGGTAATCATCAATTGTTGCATTTAAATGTTTTATTGTACCCTCAAATTTATCACGTTTTTCAATAATTGATCTGTAAATAATGGGAAAAAATTGAATAGGAAATTATGTGAATTATGTGATTATGATCAAGATTATAAAAAAAAAATATAGGGTAATTGTTTTGGTTGTGCAATAAGTTGCCGCCTGTTAGTTTCTTTTTTTTTAAACGGTTTCCCCCTTCGACTCTGGACAACTTTGGATTAAGAAGATTGCTTGTTATTGCTTATTAAAACGCGAAACGCGGTCTGTGATCATCTACTACTACTACTAACTACGTACACTATACCTAATTTCATTTTCTCCAAAAATTTCCGCTAACGTTAAATATTGATTTGTATGTGTAATATCTAATGTTGAAAATTGTTCGGCAATTCCTTTCATAATCAAACCAAAAAAAAACGATTCTATAAAATTAATAATTTTATTTTGTTGATGTTGTTGTTTAGTGTGTTGTAGATAGAGAAAAAGCGAAGAGAGATAGAAAGCGAAGAACGAGAAAAAGCAAAGAGATAGAAAGTATTTATTTGGATCTGAAAAATGTTTATTTGAATGTGAAAAATGTTTATTTGCATTTGAAAAATGTTTATTTGGTTAAGAAAAAGGTTTATTTGGATTTGAAAAATGTTTATTTGGTTAAGAAAAATGTTTATTTGGATTTGAAAAATGTTTATTTGAATGTGAAAAATGTTTATTTGATCTGAAAAATGTTTATTTGGTTAAGAAAAATGTTTATTTGGATTTGAAAAAATTCATGAAATCTCAATAAAATTAAATAAAATAACTAAAGAAATTCATTCAAATTACGTGAATTTAAATACAAAAAAAGACAATTCAAACAATTGATATTTTATTTATATTTTATTTATATAACATACTTAAGTTTTTCTTTCTTTTTCTTATTTTTTTTTAAATTATACTCACAAACTCTGTGTTATATTACTTTAAATATATATTCTATAATAATAATAATAATAAAAAATTTGATAAAAAAAAACGATAAAAAATTCTTTAAAAAAAATAAAATAATTCTTTTTATTATTATTATTAAATAAAAATCAATATTTTAATTATTCTTATCTCTATATTATGTATTTATTTATTGTAATATAGTAATGTGCAACACACAGCAGTAATAAATTAAGTTTATATATAAAACAAATGATGCGCGCGTCGACGCCGTTTAAATATCAAATATCAAATATCAAATATTAAATATTATTATTATTAATAAATTTCTTATTATTTATTTTTTATATTTTGTATTGTAATCTTTTGTTTAGATTAAAACAAATGTTTAAAATATATAAAATATTGTATATGGAAATGAGAATGAAATTAAAAAAAAAAATCAAATCCACAAATCCAAATCAAATCACAACAAAAAAAAACACAATTCAATGAAATGCGACATTATAAAATGCAAAAAAAAAAATAAATTCCCAAATACACACCTGAACAAAAAAAAAAAATTATAATAACAAAATAAAAAACTCCACATTTTTTTCTCCATATATTGCGCATGCACGGATTTCACTTTATTGTTTTTTTATTCAATTAATTTAATTTAACAAAGAATTTGAATGAAACTTACCTGGAAATTGATTGTTTTTTGATGTTTTTTTTGATGTTTAATCAATCAATGAAATGATTTTACCTTTTTTTCCTATTTTACCTTCTTCCTTTACCTTAATTGTCTGTTTTATTAAATTATCTGCAAACAAACTAAAATAAGTAATCAAAAATTTTCCCACTTAATTTAATTTAAATCTTAAAAATTTAAAATTAAATTTAAATTAAATTAATTTATACTTAATTTTAAACTTAATTCAATCACAACTGAAACGGTTATAATACAATACAATACAATACAATGAAAAATTATTTTAATTCTATTAGTATTTTGAAGACGATGACGACGACATTACGATGATCGATTGATGATCGTTTGATCGTTTGATTGATTGATGATTATTTGTTTGCGCATATAGATAGATAAAACGAATAAAGTTTTCATGTCATATAGATATGATTTGAGAAAAATGATGATGAAAAGAAAAAACAGGAAAATATAAAATACCAAAAAAGCTTTCGAATTCATTGATAAAAAACCAATTTCGAAAACCAACTTCGAAATGTACAAATGTAGATAATGTTAAAAAGCTTTTCTTTTTTTTTCTTTTTTTTTTTGCAACTAAAACACACCACCACCACCACAATTCAAAATGATTACAAACAAAATGGAAATTAATATTATTGTAAATTTGGAAAATTCAGTTCATTTTACTTAAGATTCACTCTTAAAATCAATACACCTTCGTGGGAATTTCACCCTTAAAAATTGAATGGAAAGAGTTTGATTTTGCCCAGTTAAAGTAAAAAAAATTTTTTTTTTTATTACGTAAGGGTTGTAGTAAAAACATCGTAACTAGGAACCCGATAAAATAGAATAACGTTCAGAGACGCGTTCGATAGATAATGAAATTCTCTAAAAACTTCCCTTACTGATCAAACGGGGTTGTAGAATAAATTCTATGTAAAAATCTAAAAATTGTCAATTTTATTTTTTTATATTTTTCTTTATTATTGCGATTTCATTTAGATTTTTTCTTTTCTGCAATACAAACGTTTATTATTTTTAAAATATTCGGTTCATATTTTTGCAAATTAGCGCCCAATTTTTCATATAAATCTTTTGGTAAATTTGTTCTAGCCATTTTCATAACATCGTATAATAGATCGTGCGATCCAAAACGTTTTTCAAATTTTAAATATTCAATCCATACATCAATGCCTGTCCCTCCAAAATCACCAATTGCATTCTTACAATGTGATCGCCATTCGTCAACGTTCACGTTGATCTGTAAAAAAAAAAGAATAATAAAATAAATGATCACAATAATAATAATAATAATAAAGAAAAATTTAAAGAATATGGGGCTTACTTACCTGAAATGATTCATAGGCACACATTAATTTAAAAATATCATAACAATATGGTTTTTTCCGCGAAATTTCTTTATACCATGTTCGTACCTTATC
Organism: Dilophus febrilis; assembly: GCA_958336335.1. Classification (NCBI taxonomy): domain Eukaryota; kingdom Metazoa; phylum Arthropoda; class Insecta; order Diptera; family Bibionidae; genus Dilophus; species Dilophus febrilis. Next base: position 271,721 of record OY284473.1, read on the forward strand.
GAATTGATCAACATTTGATAATTGTTGCATATAAATCACCTTAAATGTATTAAATAATGGATCCAATTGATTACAAGCAACAGCAAAAAATTGTTCAATTTCTTTATCGTTTTTCACATATCGTTCTAAGTACAAATAATACGATAACCATAACCATAAATTTTCTTGACCATTAGCATTACGTCCTATTGTATTATAAACACCACCAATATTTTTTCTATTAATCATTACTATTGGCATTGGTTCATCATCTGTAATGATACAATCATCACTGTCCAAATCGATGATCGTCGATGATGGTGGTGGTGATGGTGATGATGGTGATGATGATGATGATAATAATTGTGTTGTAGCTACTATTGCTGTAGATTCATTTTCAATTTCAACCAATTTTTCATTACACGATCCAATTTTACATGCATGAATAAACATTTGACGTGTTTTTGATAAATTACGTTTTATTACCGTTGCCAAAATCAAATAATAATTCCATAAATTTATTGAATTTGGATATTCGATAACTACACTTTCTATAATCTTTATTGTATTTTGCAATATAATAATGGAAAAATATTAAATTAAATTAAATAAATCCTTCTTTTCATTTTTACGGGTTAACGGTAAATGTTACACCATTTACAACGTTATTTAATCTACCGCACGCGCAGTATTATAAAAATAATAAAATATACTTACCGGTTCCATTTTTTCATAATCCTTATTATCCATGAGCATTTCAACGTACTTTAAAGCGGTACTCTCTGACATACATTTATTTTGATATGCATTTGAAAATGCTTTAATTATTGCTTCGTGAATTGAATTTTTCTCTTTTGGATTTGGGTTAGACGTTATCGTTGTCGTTGTTGTTGTCGTCGTCTTCTTTGTCGTTTCCGGTGCTGCCACCTCAGCCATATCAGTTAAATTATATAATACTGCAATATATTCATCCCATATTTCTTTATTGTTAATCTAAAATATTAAAAATTAAACATTAAATGAATAGTTTAATTTAAGAAAAAGAACCAACCTCTTTCAAATGCGATTCAAATGAAGGTGTACATAAATCAATTTTATCCAGCAATTCATCAGTATATGGACAATTCTGGATGAGTGTGGGTATCCATAATTGTTCATCATCTGTATCATTACCATTCTTCGTTGACGTGGACGTTGACGTTAAATCAATATTCGTTGATATCCATGATGATGATAGATTTTCTGTGTTTCTGTGTGGTGGTGGTGTTCTTCTTGTTGATGATTGTTGTTCCTGTTCCGTTTTCCGTTTTTTCAGTTTTAATTTTTTTAAAAATTGCCATACACGTTGATTACGTGTAAATTTTCCAGTCATATCCTGAATGATTTTTATTAAAAGGGTACGATAACAAAATGGATAGTCCATTACCAATTGTATTGCCAATATATAATAATCAACGGTATGCATACGCCTTTTTGAATCTTCATAAATAACACTAGCATCTTTCAATCGAATCGCATCACTTTCTGACCATTTACCATTTAATTGAATATGTAAAAATTTTATATGTAATTTAATGTTATCGGTGTGCGTACGTACGGCCCGTCGTATAAATGAATTTAACAATGTTTTATCCATTGCGATATTTTCCAGGACTGTCAGGGCGTACAACCAACTTTCATCTTTTTCACCGTGACACTATAATCAAAACACCAACAAAAACAAAAAAAATGGTTATTTTATCAATTGAGGAGGAATGAAAAAAAAAAAAACATTTATACCTGTAACATTTTATCAATTTCATTAATAATATTATTATTAACAGTTGTTAATTTGTTTCCGGTTGTCATTGCCGTTGTTACAGTTGTTGTTGTTATCATTTTTGGTTTTGAAAGTGCGATTGTTGAGGTTGTTGTTGTTGTTCCCGTTCCGGCCGTTTGTGTTGTCGTTGTCATTGTCCGTAACCAATTAATGTACGTATACAACAATTCTAAATTGTTTGAATACAATGTAACCGTTGTATCGTATACAATTTTTATTTTATTTTTTATTGTATTTATTAAATGTGTTATTGTTTTATTGTATCGATTCACATTCAAAATTGATTGCAACAGAGAATTTTCAAAATCAATAAATGCTCGGTAATCATCAATTGTTGCATTTAAATGTTTTATTGTACCCTCAAATTTATCACGTTTTTCAATAATTGATCTGTAAATAATGGGAAAAAATTGAATAGGAAATTATGTGAATTATGTGATTATGATCAAGATTATAAAAAAAAATATAGGGTAATTGTTTTGGTTGTGCAATAAGTTGCCGCCTGTTAGTTTCTTTTTTTTTTAAACGGTTTCCCCCTTCGACTCTGGACAACTTTGGATTAAGAAGATTGCTTGTTATTGCTTATTAAAACGCGAAACGCGGTCTGTGATCATCTACTACTACTACTAACTACGTACACTATACCTAATTTCATTTTCTCCAAAAATTTCCGCTAACGTTAAATATTGATTTGTATGTGTAATATCTAATGTTGAAAATTGTTCGGCAATTCCTTTCATAATCAAACCAAAAAAAAACGATTCTATAAAATTAATAATTTTATTTTGTTGATGTTGTTGTTTAGTGTGTTGTAGATAGAGAAAAAGCGAAGAGAGATAGAAAGCGAAGAACGAGAAAAAGCAAAGAGATAGAAAGTATTTATTTGGATCTGAAAAATGTTTATTTGAATGTGAAAAATGTTTATTTGCATTTGAAAAATGTTTATTTGGTTAAGAAAAAGGTTTATTTGGATTTGAAAAATGTTTATTTGGTTAAGAAAAATGTTTATTTGGATTTGAAAAATGTTTATTTGAATGTGAAAAATGTTTATTTGATCTGAAAAATGTTTATTTGGTTAAGAAAAATGTTTATTTGGATTTGAAAAAATTCATGAAATCTCAATAAAATTAAATAAAATAACTAAAGAAATTCATTCAAATTACGTGAATTTAAATACAAAAAAAGACAATTCAAACAATTGATATTTTATTTATATTTTATTTATATAACATACTTAAGTTTTTCTTTCTTTTTCTTATTTTTTTTTAAATTATACTCACAAACTCTGTGTTATATTACTTTAAATATATATTCTATAATAATAATAATAATAAAAAATTTGATAAAAAAAAACGATAAAAAATTCTTTAAAAAAAATAAAATAATTCTTTTTATTATTATTATTAAATAAAAATCAATATTTTAATTATTCTTATCTCTATATTATGTATTTATTTATTGTAATATAGTAATGTGCAACACACAGCAGTAATAAATTAAGTTTATATATAAAACAAATGATGCGCGCGTCGACGCCGTTTAAATATCAAATATCAAATATCAAATATTAAATATTATTATTATTAATAAATTTCTTATTATTTATTTTTTATATTTTGTATTGTAATCTTTTGTTTAGATTAAAACAAATGTTTAAAATATATAAAATATTGTATATGGAAATGAGAATGAAATTAAAAAAAAAAATCAAATCCACAAATCCAAATCAAATCACAACAAAAAAAAACACAATTCAATGAAATGCGACATTATAAAATGCAAAAAAAAAAATAAATTCCCAAATACACACCTGAACAAAAAAAAAAAATTATAATAACAAAATAAAAAACTCCACATTTTTTTCTCCATATATTGCGCATGCACGGATTTCACTTTATTGTTTTTTTATTCAATTAATTTAATTTAACAAAGAATTTGAATGAAACTTACCTGGAAATTGATTGTTTTTTGATGTTTTTTTTGATGTTTAATCAATCAATGAAATGATTTTACCTTTTTTTCCTATTTTACCTTCTTCCTTTACCTTAATTGTCTGTTTTATTAAATTATCTGCAAACAAACTAAAATAAGTAATCAAAAATTTTCCCACTTAATTTAATTTAAATCTTAAAAATTTAAAATTAAATTTAAATTAAATTAATTTATACTTAATTTTAAACTTAATTCAATCACAACTGAAACGGTTATAATACAATACAATACAATACAATGAAAAATTATTTTAATTCTATTAGTATTTTGAAGACGATGACGACGACATTACGATGATCGATTGATGATCGTTTGATCGTTTGATTGATTGATGATTATTTGTTTGCGCATATAGATAGATAAAACGAATAAAGTTTTCATGTCATATAGATATGATTTGAGAAAAATGATGATGAAAAGAAAAAACAGGAAAATATAAAATACCAAAAAAGCTTTCGAATTCATTGATAAAAAACCAATTTCGAAAACCAACTTCGAAATGTACAAATGTAGATAATGTTAAAAAGCTTTTCTTTTTTTTTCTTTTTTTTTTTGCAACTAAAACACACCACCACCACCACAATTCAAAATGATTACAAACAAAATGGAAATTAATATTATTGTAAATTTGGAAAATTCAGTTCATTTTACTTAAGATTCACTCTTAAAATCAATACACCTTCGTGGGAATTTCACCCTTAAAAATTGAATGGAAAGAGTTTGATTTTGCCCAGTTAAAGTAAAAAAAATTTTTTTTTTTATTACGTAAGGGTTGTAGTAAAAACATCGTAACTAGGAACCCGATAAAATAGAATAACGTTCAGAGACGCGTTCGATAGATAATGAAATTCTCTAAAAACTTCCCTTACTGATCAAACGGGGTTGTAGAATAAATTCTATGTAAAAATCTAAAAATTGTCAATTTTATTTTTTTATATTTTTCTTTATTATTGCGATTTCATTTAGATTTTTTCTTTTCTGCAATACAAACGTTTATTATTTTTAAAATATTCGGTTCATATTTTTGCAAATTAGCGCCCAATTTTTCATATAAATCTTTTGGTAAATTTGTTCTAGCCATTTTCATAACATCGTATAATAGATCGTGCGATCCAAAACGTTTTTCAAATTTTAAATATTCAATCCATACATCAATGCCTGTCCCTCCAAAATCACCAATTGCATTCTTACAATGTGATCGCCATTCGTCAACGTTCACGTTGATCTGTAAAAAAAAAAGAATAATAAAATAAATGATCACAATAATAATAATAATAATAAAGAAAAATTTAAAGAATATGGGGCTTACTTACCTGAAATGATTCATAGGCACACATTAATTTAAAAATATCATAACAATATGGTTTTTTCCGCGAAATTTCTTTATACCATGTTCGTACCTTATCGAATTGATCAACATTTGATAATTGTTGCATATAAATCACCTTAAATGTATTAAATAATGGATCCAATTGATTACAAGCAACAGCAAAAAATTGTTCAATTTCTTTATCGTTTTTCACATATCGTTCTAAGTACAAATAATACGATAACCATAACCATAAATTTTCTTGACCATTAGCATTACGTCCTATTGTATTATAAACACCACCAATATTTTTTCTATTAATCATTACTATTGGCATTGGTTCATCATCTGTAATGATACAATCATCACTGTCCAAATCGATGATCGTCGATGATGGTGGTGGTGATGGTGATGATGGTGATGATGATGATGATAATAATTGTGTTGTAGCTACTATTGCTGTAGATTCATTTTCAATTTCAACCAATTTTTCATTACACGATCCAATTTTACATGCATGAATAAACATTTGACGTGTTTTTGATAAATTACGTTTTATTACCGTTGCCAAAATCAAATAATAATTCCATAAATTTATTGAATTTGGATATTCGATAACTACACTTTCTATAATCTTTATTGTATTTTGCAATATAATAATGGAAAAATATTAAATTAAATTAAATAAATCCTTCTTTTCATTTTTACGGGTTAACGGTAAATGTTACACCATTTACAACGTTATTTAATCTACCGCACGCGCAGTATTATAAAAATAATAAAATATACTTACCGGTTCCATTTTTTCATAATCCTTATTATCCATGAGCATTTCAACGTACTTTAAAGCGGTACTCTCTGACATACATTTATTTTGATATGCATTTGAAAATGCTTTAATTATTGCTTCGTGAATTGAATTTTTCTCTTTTGGATTTGGGTTAGACGTTATCGTTGTCGTTGTTGTTGTCGTCGTCTTCTTTGTCGTTTCCGGTGCTGCCACCTCAGCCATATCAGTTAAATTATATAATACTGCAATATATTCATCCCATATTTCTTTATTGTTAATCTAAAATATTAAAAATTAAACATTAAATGAATAGTTTAATTTAAGAAAAAAAACCAACCTCTTTCAAATGCGATTCAAATGAACGTGTACATAAATCAATTTTATCCAGCAATTCATCAGTATATGGACAATTCTGGATGAGTGTGGGTATCCATAATTGTTCATCATCTGTATCATTACCATTCTTCGTTGACGTGGACGTTGACGTTAAATCAATATTCGTTGATATCCATGATGATGATAGATTTTCTGTGTTTCTGTGTGGTGGTGGTGTTCTTCTTGTTGATGATTGTTGTTCCTGTTCCGTTTTCCGTTTTTTCAGTTTTAATTTTTTTAAAAATTGCCATACACGTTGATTACGTGTAAATTTTCCAGTCATATCCTGAATGATTTTTATTAAAAGGGTACGATAACAAAATGGATAGTCCATTACCAATTGTATTGCCAATATATAATAATCAACGGTATGCATACGCCTTTTTGAATCTTCATAAATAACACTAGCATCTTTCAATCGAATCGCATCACTTTCTGACCATTTACCATTTAATTGAATATGTAAAAATTTTATATGTAATTTAATGTTATCGGTGTGCGTACGTACGGCCCGTCGTATAAATGAATTTAACAATGTTTTATCCATTGCGATATTTTCCAGGACTGTCAGGGCGTACAACCAACTTTCATCTTTTTCACCGTGACACTATAATCAAAACACCAACAAAAACAAAAAAAATGGTTATTTTATCAATTGAGGAGGAATGAAAAAAAATCAATTTCATTAATAATATTATTATTAACAGTTGTTAATTTGTTTCCGGTTGTCATTGCCGTTGTTACAGTTGTTGTTGTTATCACTTTTGGTTTTGAAAGTGCGATTGTTGAGGTTGTTGTTGTTGTTCCCGTTCCGGCCGTTTGTGTTGTCGTTGTCATTGTCCGTAACCAATTAATGTACGTATACCACAATTCTAAATTGTTTGAATACAATGTAACCGTTGTATCGTATAAAATTTTTATTTTATTTTTTATTGTATTTATTAAATGTGTTATTGTTTTATTGTATCGATTCACATTCAAAATTGATTGCAACAGGGAATTTTCAAAATCAATAAATGCTCGGTAATCATCAATTGTTGCATTTAAATGTTTTATTGCACCCTCAAATTTATCACGTTTTTCAATAATTGATCTGTAAATAATGGGAAAAAATTGAATAGGAAATTATGCGAATTATGTGATTATGATCAAGATTATAAAAAAAAAAATATAGGGTAATTGTTTTGGTTGTGCAATAAGTTGCCGCCTGTTAGTTTTTTTTTTTTTAAACGGTTTCCCCCTTCGACTCTGGACAACTTTGGATTAAGAAGATTGCTTGTTATTGCTTATTAAAACGCGAAACGCGGTCTGTGATCATCTACTACTACTACTAACTACGTACACTATACCTAATTTCATTTTCTCCAAAAATTTCCGCTAACATTAAATATTGATTTGCATGTGTAATATCTAATGTTGAAAATTGTTCGGCAATTCCTTTCATAATCAAACCAAAAAAAAAACGATTCTATAAAATTAATAATTTTATTTTGTTGATGTTGTTGTTCAGTGTGTTGTAGATAGAGAAAAAGCGAAGAGAGATAGAAAGCGAAGAACGAGAAAAAGCAAAGAGATAGAAAGTATTTATTTGGATCTGAAAAATGTTTATTTGAATGTGAAAAATGTTTATTTGGATTTGAAAAATGTTTATTTGGTTAAGAAAAATGTTTATTTGGATTTGAAAAATGTTTATTTGGTTAAGAAAAATGTTTATTTGGATTTGAAAAATGTTTATTTGAATGTGAAAAATGTTTATTTGATCTGAAAAATGTTTATTTGGATAAGAAAAATGTTTATTTGGATTTGAAAAATGTTTATTTGAATGTGAAAAATGTTTATTTGATCTGAAAAATGTTTATTTGGTTAAGAAAAATGTTTATTTGGATTTGAAAAATGTTTATTTGAATGTGAAAAATGTTTATTTGATCTGAAAAATGTTTATTTGGTTAAGAAAAATGTTTATTTGGATTTGAAAAAATTCATGAAATCTCAATAAAATTAAATCAAATAACTAAAGAAATTCATTCAAATTACGTGAATTTAAATACAAAAAAAGACAATTCAAACAATTGATATTTTATTTATATTTTATTTATATAACATACTTAAGTTTTTCTTTCTTTTTCTTATTTTTTTTTAAATTATACTCACAAACTCTGTGTTATATTACTTTAAATATATATTCTATAATAATAATAATAATAATAATAAAAAATTTGATAAAAAAAAAACGATAAAAAATTCTTTAAAAAAAATAAAATAATTCTTTTTATTATTATTATTAAATAAAAATCAATATTTTAATTATTCTTATCTCTATATTATGTATTTATTTATTGTAATATAGTAATGTGCAACACACAGCAGTAATAAATTAAGTTTATATATAAAACAAATGATGCGCGCGTCGACGCCGTTTAAATATCAAATATCAAATATCAAATATTAAATATTATTATTATTAATAAATTTCTTATTATTTATTTTTTATATTTTGTATTGTAATCTTTTGTTTAGTAAAACAAATGTTTAAAATATATAAAATATTGTATATGGAAATGAGAATGAAATTAAAAAAAAAAATCAAATCCACAAATCCAAATCAAATCACAACAAAAAAAAACACAATTCAATGAAATGCGACATTATAAAATGCAAAAAAAAAAATAAATTCCCAAATACACACCTGAACAAAAAAAAAAAATTATAATAACAAAATAAAAAACTCCACATTTTTTTCTCCATATATTGCGCATGCACGGATTTCACTTTATTGTTTTTTTATTCAATTAATTTAATTTAACAAAGAATTTGAATTAAACTTACCTGGAAATTGATTGTTTTTTGATGTTTTTTTTGATGTTTAATCAATCAATGAAATGATTTTACCTTTTTTTCCTATTTTACCTTCTTCCTTTACCTTAATTGTCTGTTTTATTAAATTATCTGCAAACAAACTAAAATAAGTAATCAAAAATTTTCCCACTTAATTTAATTTAAATCAATTCTTCAAATCACACAATAAAAATTTAAAATTAAATTTAAATTAAATTAATTTATACTTAATTTTAAACTTAATTCAATCACAACTGAAACGGTTATAATACAATACAATACAATACAATGAAAAATTATTTTAATTCTATTAGTATTTTGAAGACGACGACGACGACATTACGATGATCGATTGATGATCGTTTGATCGTTTGATTGATTGATGATTATTTGTTTGCGCGTATAGATAGATAAAACGAATAAAGTTTTCATGTCATATAGATATGATTTGAGAAAAATGATGATGAAAAGAAAAAACAGGAAAATATAAAATACCAAAAAAGCTTTCGAATTCATTGATAAAAAACCAATTTCGAAAACCAACTTCGAAATGTACCAATGTAGATAATGTTAAAAAGCTTTTCTTTTTTTTTTGCAACTAAAACACACCACCACCACCACAATTCAAAATGATTACAAACAAAATGGAAATTAATATTATTGTAAATTCGGAAAATTCAGTTCATTTTACTTAATATTCACCCTTAAAATTGATAAAACTTCATGGAAATTTCACCCTTAAAAATTGAATGAAAAGAGTTTGATTTTGTCCAATTAAAGGTTCAAAAAACTTTTTTTTTGTTTCGTAAGGGTTGTAGTAAAAACATCGTAACTAGGAACCCGATAAAATAGAATAACGTTCAGAGACGCGTTCGATAGATAATGAAATTCTCTAAAAACTTCCCTTACTGATCAAACGGGGTTGTAGAATAAATTCTATGTAAAAATCTAAAAATTGTCAATTTTATTTTTTTATATTTTTCTTTATTATTGCGATTTCATTTAGATTTTTTCTTTTCTGCAATACAAACGTTTATTATTTTTAAAATATTCGGTTCATATTTTTGCAAATTAGCGCCCAATTTTTCATATAAATCTTTTGGTAAATTTGTTCTAGCCATTTTCATAACATCGTATAATAGATCGTGCGATCCAAAACGTTTTTCAAATTTTAAATATTCAATCCATACATCAATGCCTGTCCCTCCAAAATAACCAATTGCATTCTTACAATGTGATCGCCATTCGTCAACGTTCACGTTGATCTGTAAAAAAAAAAAAGAATAATGAAATAAATGATCACAATAATAATAATAATAATAAAGAAAAATTTAAAGAATATGGGGCTTACTTACCTGAAATGATTCATAGGCACACATTAATTTAAAAATATCATAACAATATGGTTTTTTCCGCGAAATTTCTTTATACCATGTTCGTACCTTATCGAATTGATCAACATTTGATAATTGTTGCATATAAATCACCTTAAATGTATTAAATAATGGATCCAATTGATTACAAGCAACAACAAAAAATTGTTCAATTTCTTTATCGTTTTTCACATATCGTTCTAAGTACAAATAATACGATAACCATAACCATAAATTTTCTTGACCATTAGCATTACGTCCTATTGTATTATAAACACCACCAATATTTTTTCTATTAATAATTACTATTGGCATTGGTTCATCATCTGTAATGATACAATCATCACTGTCCAAATCGATGATCGTCGATGATGGTGGTGGTGATGGTGATGATGGGGATGATGATGATGATAATAATTGTGTTGTAGCTACTATTGCTGTAGATTCATTTTCAATTTCAACCAATTTTTCATTACACGATCCAATTTTACATGCATGAATAAACATTTGACGTGTTTTTGATAAATTACGTTTTATTACCGTTGCCAAAATCAAATAATAATTCCATAAATTTATTGAATTTGGATATTCGATAACTACACTTTCTATAATCTTTATTGTATTTTGCAATATAATAATGGAAAAATATTAAATTAAATTAAATAAATCCTTCTTTTCATTTTTACGGGTTAACGGTAAATGTTACACCATTTACAACGTTATTTAATCTACCGCACGCGCAGTATTATAAAAATAATAAAATATACTTACCGGTTCCATTTTTTCATAATCCTTATTATCCATGAGCATTTCAACGTACTTTAAAGCGGTACTCTCTGACATACATTTATTTTGATATGCATTTGAAAATGCTTTAATTATTGCTTCGTGAATTGAATTTTTCTCTTTTGGATTTGGGTTAGACGTTATCGTTGTCGTTGTTGTTGTCGTCGTCTTCTTTGTCGTTTCCGGTGCTGCCACCTCAGCCATATCAGTTAAATTATATAATACTGCAATATATTCATCCCATATTTCTTTATTGTTAATCTAAAATATTAAAAATTAAACATTAAATGAATAGTTTAATTTAAGAAAAAAAACCAACCTCTTTCAAATGCGATTCAAATGAACGTGTACATAAATCAATTTTATCCAGCAATTCATCAGTATATGGACAATTCTGGATGAGTGTGGGTATCCATAATTGTTCATCATCTGTATCATTACCATTCTTCGTTGACGTGGACGTTGACGTTAAATCAATATTCGTTGATATCCATGATGATGATAGATTTTCTGTGTTTCTGTGTGGTGGTGGTGTTCTTCTTGTTGATGATTGTTGTTCCTGTTCCGTTTTCCGTTTTTTCAGTTTTAATTTTTTTAAAAATTGCCATACACGTTGATTACGTGTAAATTTTCCAGTCATATCCTGAATGATTTTTATTAAAAGGGTACGATAACAAAATGGATAGTCCATTACCAATTGTATTGCCAATATATAATAATCAACGGTATGCATACGCCTTTTTGAATCTTCATAAATAACACTAGCATCTTTCAATCGAATCGCATCACTTTCTGACCATTTACCATTTAATTGAATATGTAAAAATTTTATATGTAATTTAATGTTATCGGTGTGCATACGTACGGCCCGTCGTATAAATGAATTTAACAATGTTTTATCCATTGCGATATTTTCCAGGACTGTCAGGGCGTACAACCAACTTTCATCTTTTTCACCGTGACACTATAATCAAAACACCAACAAAAACAAAAAAAATGGTTATTTTATCAATTGAGGAGGAATGAAAAAAAATCAATTTCATTAATAATATTATTATTAACAGTTGTTAATTTGTTTCCGGTTGTCATTGCCGTTGTTACAGTTGTTGTTGTGAGGTAACACTGTAACGATGTTGGCGCGGTATGGCTGATGCGACGTAGTCGGTAATGGTGGGTTGACTGTTGACGATGATGGCGTGGCGTGACAACTGTCAAAGGTGATTAGGTGAATATGATAAAATGAGTAGTTGGTTTGAGATGGTCGACGAGTGAAGACATGAAAAATAGAAGACGAAAATTGATGATGTTAAGAATTGATGAAAAGAAAAATAGACTAAAGAATTAATTGATTAATAAATGTAATTGAACTATGTAATTAGTAACTAGAATTAATAAATATAATAAATAAATATTGTTATTGAAATTGAAGTAATAGTGTGTTGTTAATTTGTGAATGAAAATTATACGGACGACTGAAAAGATAAAAAGAACAAACAAACGACACAACATGGCGCAGTCGTAATCGAACAATCCGGAATTTTAAAAAAAAAAAAAAAAAAAAAAAAGTTATTATAAAAAAAAAAAAAAAAAATTTATAAAAGGATATATAATGGAAGCTTTAAGGAGACCAAATGCGTTGGCGGTAAATGATTCGGATTTAGCAGAGGGATGGCGAAAATTTTTAACACAATTCAAAATTTACATGACGGCTGGAGGGAACGATGATAAGGAGGAGGAAATAAAAGTGGCAATTTTCAAGAATTTAATAGGTGACGAAGCATTGGAATTATTAGAAACCTTTGGGTTGGATGATGAAGATGGGGGGGATTTGGAGGCGATCATAGGGGCGTTTGAACAGTTCTGTGCAGTGCGCAGGAATATATTATATGAACGACATAAATTTTACGGTAGGGTGCAAAAGGACGGAGAAAAATTTAATCAATTCTTAACTGATTTAAAAAGATTGGCACGTACATGTGATTTTGGCACGCAAGAGGAGGCGATGGTGCGCGACAGAATAATTTTTGGAATGAAGGATTTGCAGTTGCAGGAAGTATTAATACGAAATGGTGATCCAGCGCTTCAAAAAACTATAGATCATTGCAGACTAACCGAAATAAATAAGGAGCACACGGGGGCGATCCAGAATAAAACGGAGATTCATGATGTGAAGGGGGTGCGTAACAAGGGTCATCAAGAGGGATACAACAGAAACGGGTATAGTAATGACAATAGTGATAATAGTAGTATTAGAAATAATGGTAGTATTAGAAGTCAATTCAATAATAACCATGGGTATAATGGTTATAATGTCAAAAAGAATATTAGTAATAATAAGTACTACAGTGGTAATGAGGGGAGACAAGGGTCAAAATCGAAAGAAAATAATGTATGCAAATACTGCGATCAGGTGCATGTACGGGGTAAATGTCCGGCGTATGGGAAAAGATGTGTTCGATGTGGCGGCATTGGACATTTTGCTCGATGTTGCAGGGGTTATAAAGATTCACAGGTGGCAAGTGTTGATGGTACGGGGTGCAAAACACTTATAAATGTGGTACACGCGATCAACAAAAGAAATGGTACATGGAACGAAACGTTGGTATTGGATGATGCATTACGGGTGAAATTTAAATTAGATACGGGATCGGAAGTAAATCTTTTGCCAATGGAGGAATTCCAGAGGTTGGAGCATGCACATAGAATAGAAAAGAGACCGTCGAATGTAATATTAAGTGCGTATGGCGGATCGGAAATTCGATCGTTTGGTGTAGTAACTATGTCCGTGAGTACAAAGAGAGCGGAAAAAGTGGAGGCTGAATTTATATTGGTGGAAAGGGGATCGACGGCAATATTGGGATTATCGACGTGTGTGCGGTTGGGATTGTTGATGAGAGTGTTTGAAGTAGGTGATAGAGAGGAGGAATTTATTAAAAGGAATGAAGAAATTTTTGAAGGATTGGGAGATTTTCCAGGAGTATTGGAATTGTCAATAAAAGAAGGTGCAATACCGGTTGCAAGGCCACCGAGACGGTTGCCAGAACGAATAAAAGATAAAGTAAAGAAGGCGTTGGAATTATTGGAAGAGAAGGGAATTATACGAAAGGCGGTGGGACCGTTGGAATGGGTTAGTAACCTAGTGGTAGTGGAAAAGCCGAATGGATTGCCAAGGCTGTGTTTGGACCCACAAGAATTGAATAAGGCATTGGTGAGAGATTTAAGATTAATGCCGACACTGGACGACTTGAAAAGGAAAATGAGCGGGATGAATATTTTTTCGGTGATGGATCTGAAGGATGGCTTCTATCAAATCAAGTTATCGCCGAAGTCAAGCAGGATGTGTGGGTTCAGCACGCCATTTGGAACGTATACTTTCCAAAGGTTGCCGTTCGGACTAAACGTGGCTCCAGAATGCTTTCAGGGGTACAACGAGGAGGCGTTCGGTGATTTGGAGGGGGTATTTATATATGTAGATGATTTTTTGATTATGGGGGAGTCGGAACAACAACATGATGCGAACATGGAGGCACTGATGAACAGAGCAAGGAGAATGGGGGTGCGTTTCAATGTAAAAAAACTGCAATATAAAGTAAAGGAAATAAAGTTTTTGGGGCACAGATTTGGTCAGGCGGGAATGAAGCCGGATGACGAGAGGGTCAAGGCCATAATTGATATGCCGGAGCCGACGAATAGAGTGGAGTTACAAAGATTCTTGGGGATGGTAAATTACCTGAGGAGTTTTGTGCCAAACATGGCAGAAATAACGGGGTCAATAAGGGAGTTATTAAAGAAAAATGTAGAATGGGCGTGGTTGGATCAGCATCGAGAAGCAATATGGAAATTAAAAAAAAAAATAACATCGGCACCAGTGTTAGTGGCGTTTGATGTAAAAAAGAACAGTGTGTTACAGACGGATGCATCAAAAAGCGGAATAGGGTGTGTATTATTGCAAGGGGGGCGACCATGTGCATATGCGTCGCGAAGCTTAAGTGCGGCCGAAGTGGAGTATGCGCAAATAGAGAAGGAGTTCTTGGCAATAATTTTTGGATGCATAAAGTTTCATCAATATATTTACGGACACGAAGTCGAGGTGAATACGGATCACAAGCCGCTGGTGGGTATAATGGCGAAAGAATATTCGAAAATTGGATCATCGAGACTAAGGCGGATGAAATTAAAAATACAAAATTATAATTTGAAGTTAAGATATGTGCCGGGGAAGGACCTGCACATAGCCGATCAGCTCTCAAGGGCGGTTTTAGAAATGGACGAGGATTATACGGCGGAATTTAACGAAGTGGTGCACAGTGTGGACGTGACGGAAGAAAGAAAAGAATATTTGGTAGAGGAAACAAGTAAGGATGAAGTATTGGGGTTATTGAAGAAAATGTATCAAGAAGGGTGGCCAACGGATAGAAAAAGGGTGCCTGATAAAATTAAATCATTTTGGAAGTTTAAGGAGGAAATTTATGCAGAAAATGGATTGGTATTTATGGGGAATAGAATAATAATACCGGTGGAGGGCAGAAAAATTATATTGGGAAAGTTACATGAGGCGCATATGGGAATGACCAAGACGAAGGAAAGGGCAAGAGGAATAGTATATTGGCCGGGTATTGATACGGATATAGAGGAATTAATCGCGAAATGTAGAATTTGTGAGCGAGTGATGCCGGCGAATGAGAGGGAACCATTGTTACCGCATGAAATACCGGAGCATCGGTTTGAACGGGTAGCATGCGATATAGCATATGTGAATGGGGCGGATTATCTGGTGGTAACAGATTGTTTTTCAAAATGGTTGGAGGTGGTAGAATTGAGAAATAAGACAGCAACGGAAGTAATAAAGAGTTTGAAAAGAATGTTTGCGATCCATGGGATACCGAAAATAATGGTATCGGACAATATGCCGTTTGGTTCGCGGGAGATGTTAGAGTTTGCAAGGCAATGGGATTTTAGAAGCGTTACGTCGAGTCCGGGGTACCCGCGTTCAAATGGACAGGCCGAGAAGGCGGTCCATATTGCGAAAAATATAATTAAAAAAGCAGTAGACGACAATGTAGACATCGAATACGCATTATTAGAATACAGGAATCACCCAATCACAAGGTTGGGGGCGTCACCGGCACAAATATTAATGAGTCGGAGGACCAGAACAAAAGTACCGGTAAAAGACCAGTTATTGCAACCAAGAGTCGAAATTAATATAAAAGAGAAGTTAATGGAGGCAAGAGATCAAACGAAAGAAGTGCATGATAGGCATTGTCGGTTCAGGGCACCGTTCACGGAGGGAGAAAAGGTATGCTATAGAAGGGATAATAGATGGCATGGGGCGAAGGTAATGAGGCCACAGGGAAGTCCACGGTCATACATCATCAAAAACGAAGAGGGGAGAATATTAAGGAGAAATTCAAATCATTTAAGAAAATCAAGGACGGAAATGGAAGAAAGGCGGATGACGATGGAGGAAGAAGGACAAATGGGCCATGGGGAGAGGAAAACGGAAAATCGACGGAATTCGGAAAACGGAATGAATAGTGGTGGAATGATACGGAATAATATAGAAAGAGAAGATAGGGTGGTGCCAGTCGAACGGGAATATGTGCCAGTTGAAAATGATGACGGGGAGGTACGTACTCGTAGTGGGAGGATAACGAGACCACCAATAAGATACAGGGAGTTTATAACAAAATTGTGATGCCGTGGAGGGAAAATGGAAGGATGTAGTCAGAAGGGGTGGACTACATGAATGTTATTCGGATGGGATAGAAAATTGGTTGGATATCAGATTATTTAGAATTAGTGAATACAAAGTATTAGTTTAGTTATAAGTTGTTACACATGAAGTGTTTTATACGTTTGATTTAGTTAGTAGTATAAGTGGGAACGTTGAAAGGGCGGATATTGGTGTAAGGGGGAAGGTGTTGTGAGGTAACACTGTAACGATGTTGGCGCGGTATGGCTGATGCGACGTAGTCGGTAATGGTGGGTTGACTGTTGACGATGATGGCGTGGCGTGACAACTGTCAAAGGTGATTAGGTGAATATGATAAAATGAGTAGTTGGTTTGAGATGGTCGACGAGTGAAGACATGAAAAATAGAAGACGAAAATTGATGATGTTAAGAATTGATGAAAAGAAAAATAGACTAAAGAATTAATTGATTAATAAATGTAATTGAACTATGTAATTAGTAACTAGAATTAATAAATATAATAAATAAATATTGTTATTGAAATTGAAGTAATAGTGTGTTGTTAATTTGTGAATGAAAATTATACGGACGACTGAAAAGATAAAAAGAACAAACAAACGACACAACAGTTGTTGTTGTTATCATTTTTGGTTTTGAAAGTGCGATTGTTGAGGTTGTTGTTGTTGTTCCCGTTCCGGCCGTTTGTGTTGTCGTTGTCATTGTCCGTAACCAATTAATGTACGTATACAACAATTCTAAATTGTTTGAATACAATGTAACCGTTGTATCGTATAAAATTTTTATTTTATTTTTTATTGTATTTATTAAATGTGTTATTGTTTTATTGTATCGATTCACATTCAAAATTGATTACAACAGGGAATTTTCAAAATCAATAAATGCTCGGTAATCATCAATTGTTGCATTTAAATGTTTTATTGTACCCTCAAATTTATCACGTTTTTCAATAATTGATCTGTAAATAATGGGAAAAAATTGAATAGGAAATTATGTGAATTATGTGATTATGATCAAGATTATAAAAAAAAAAAATATAGGGTAATTGTTTTGGTTGTGCAATAAGTTGCCGCCTGTAAAGCATTGTTTTTTAACAAAATCGGCGACGGAAAATACCACCGGAACGGAATTTATTTTGGGGCGAAAAATTGTCCGGCGCCGAAGAAGTGTTTTTTAATAAATATTTTCTGAAAATTTTCAGTGATTTTTTTTTATTGAAATATAAAATAATTCTACATAACCACATCAAATGTTTGTTATTGTTTTTGTAAGTATCCAAACAATTTATTTTTATTAAATATTTTCTTTTTAATATATGCAAAGGTCACTTTTGCAATTTTCCGTCACCGAAATCGATCGACGGAACGTAAAATAATGAAAAATTTCAATAAATTTTCTGTTGTTTTTTCCGTCGGACGAAAATAATTTCGGTGGCGAATTAAATTTTTCTTAAATAACATGTGTATTAAAATATATGCGTTCATTTTTGACAGCGACGGAAATTTTTCCGTTCCGGTGGTATTTTCCGTCGCCGATTTTGTTAAAAAACAATGCTTAAGAAAAATCAATAAATCAGAGTAAGTTTTAAAAATTAAAATAAATAAATCAGAGTAAGTTTTTAAAATTATGGATTTTTCTTATAGAACTTGTTCTACGACCCCATTTGGTCTATATGGGAAGTTTTTAGAGAATTAAATTATCTATCGATCGCGTCCCTGAACGTCCAGAAAACTCATCGGGTTCCCGAGTTATGATTTTTTTAAGGTCACCCTAATATAAAAATTTAAAGAAAACATTGATTTTTTATATTAGGGTGACCTTAAAACCATCATAACTTGGGAACCCGTTGAGTTTTCTGGACGTTCAGGCACGCGATCGATAGATAATTAAATTCTCTAAAAACTTCCCATATGGACCAAATGGGGTCGTAGAACAAGTTCTATAGTAAAAATCAATAAAACAGAGTAAAATTTTAAAATTATTGATTTTTACTATAGAACTTGTTCTACGACCCCATTTGGTCCATATGGGAAGTTTTTAGAGAATTTAATTATCTATCGATCGCGTGCCTGAACGTCCAGAAAACTCAACGGGTTCCCAAGTTATGATGGTTTTAAGGTCACCCTAATACAAAAAATCAATGTTTTCTTAAAATTTTTATATTAGGGTGACCTTAAAAAAATCATAACTCGGGAACCCGATGCGTTTTCTGGACGTTCAGGGACGCGATCGATAGATAATTTAATTCTCTAAAAACTTCCCATATAGACCAAATGGGGTCGTAGAACAAGTTCTATAAGAAAAATCAATAAATCAGAGTAAGTTTTAAAAATTAAAATAAATAAATCAGAGTAAGTTTTTAAAATTATGGATTTTTCTTATAGAACTTGTTCTACGACCCCATTTGGTCTATATGGGAAGTTTTTAGAGAATTAAATTATCTATCGATCGCGTCCCTGAACGTCCAGAAAACGCATCGGGTTCCCGAGTTATGATTTTTTTAGGGTCACCCTAATATAAAAATTTTAAAAAAACATTGATTTTTTATATTAGGGTGACCTTAAAACCATCATAACTTGGGAACCCGTTGAGTTTTCTGGACGTTCAGGGACGCGATCGATAGATAATTAAATTCTCTAAAAACTTCCCATATGGACCAAATGGGGTCGTAGAACAAGTTCTATAAGAAAAATCAATAAATCAGAGTAAGTTTTAAAAATTAAAATAAATAAATCAGAGTAAGTTTTTAAAATTATGGATTTTTCTTATAGAACTTGTTCTACGACCCCATTTGGTCTATATGGGAAGTTTTTAGAGAATTAAATTATCTATCGATCGCGTCCCTGAACGTCCAGAAAACTCATCGGGTTCCCGAGTTATGATTTTTTTAAGGTCACCCTAATATAAAAATTTTAAAAAAACATTGATTTTTTATATTAGGGTGACCTTAAAACCATCATAACTTGGGAACCCGTTGAGTTTTCTGGACGTTCAGGCACGCGATCGATAGATAATTAAATTCTCTAAAAACTTCCCATATGGACCAAATGGTGTCGTAGAACAAGTTCTGTAGTAAAAATCAATAAAACAGAGTAAAATTTTAAAATTATTGATTTTTACTATAGAACTTGTTCTACGACCCCATTTGGTCCATATGGGAAGTTTTTAGAGAATTTAATTATCTATCGATCGCGTGCCTGAACGTCCAGAAAACTCAACGGGTTCCCAAGTTATGATGGTTTTAAAGTCACCCTAATACAAAAAATCAATGTTTTCTTAAAATTCAAAAAGATCGCGTCCCTGAACGTCCAGAAAACTCAACGGGTTCCCAAGTTATGATTTTTTTAAAGTCACCCTAATATAAAAATTTTAAGAAAAAATTGATTTGATTTGATTGATAAAATTCATTGTTTTATCGATAATTTTTCCTATTCAATTTTATTGTTATCGCCAATAGATGGTGCAATAAAATTAAAATGGGGATAAAATATTTGGCATTTATTAAAAATAGCGAACACGTCAGACGCCATGATGGCGACGGCCATCATTTATTTATTTATTGTTGTTTTTTTTGTTGGTTTGTTTTGGTTTATTTTGTTGGAAGGTTAGTTTTTTTTTATTAAGTTTGATGATTGGCATTAAAAGATAGCGGAGTGTTGATGGTGTTCTAATGATAATTATTTGATTCAATTATTAATTTGGGAATTTTCACTCCTATTACTAGTGAGTCCCGGTTATTTAACTGAGTGGGAAAACATAAAAATAAAGGTAAACATTTATAGAAGCGAAGATAATTTTGGAATGAAGAACAAATGCGATTGATCTGATTTATTGTTATATATACAGTTTGGACTAGGGCCGCAACACGGAAATGGATTAAAAAATGATGATGATGATACCAATTGTGATGGGTGTCGGAATATATTGCTGAGCATTGTGTTGTGATGATTGTAAATTGCGGGGAGATTATGCTTGTGATAAAATATGAATTTTTTTTGATGATATTCAATTCAAGTTCAAATTCCAAGGTAATCCCATTCGATGATCATTTCCAGACTATTATCAATTAAATTAGAGGATATTAGACGTGTTTTACCACTACCCCGGTTATTCCAACTCAAATGGTTTCCATACAGTGACGGCCCAAAATTGCCTCTGCATGGAAATTTAATTTAGCGATCCTGCGAAAACGGAATCACCTAGAGAAAAGTTTTATATTGCAAAAATACCATAATAATCACCGCTATCAATTTCTGGTTGAAAAAAAAAATTTTGGATTTTTTGTCAAAAAATTGGAAAAATCGGAAAATTTGGTTTTTTTCCAGATAGAGATCTGGCCGTTTGGTATGTGTTAGAGGTAGTAAAATGAGGAAACTTTTGTTCTACCACTTTGCTATAACACTTGGAATACACCCAGGAGAGTAAAAAGAATTTTTTCTGAATTTCCCAGTAGAGTCAACTTTGGACCACCACTGTATGGAAACCAGTTGAGTTATAATAACCGGGGTAGTGGCAAAACACGTCTTATATCCTCTAGTTTAATCGCTGAAAATTTGGGAATGATCATGTACCGGGATCACCTTGGAACTAACC
The DNA here is from genome assembly GCA_958336335.1 of Dilophus febrilis. Taxonomy (NCBI): domain Eukaryota; kingdom Metazoa; phylum Arthropoda; class Insecta; order Diptera; family Bibionidae; genus Dilophus; species Dilophus febrilis. The sequence continues at coordinate 293,285 of OY284473.1, forward strand.
TTTGAAGTTCATCGAAAATTGATGTTTTTCGATGTTAAAGGAAAATCCACAATTTTCATCGGAAAATTATCCGGCCAATTTCATTTGAAAGATCAATCTTTTACCTTTCCAATGACGTTCTAAAATCCCAAATGAAGCAACTCCTTCATATAGTAATAATTCACGGAATGAAGGTCTACTTGGGATTCCCCAAATTTCAATCCAGCCTCCTGACCAAACCAATGGGAATATTTTCATGGGGTTACCATCAATCGAAAGGTATTTAAATTGCCCATCGACTTATGGTCATCGCGATGGATCGGCCAGAACAAAATAAAAAGTTATGGGCGATTGAAAATGCGAAAAACGCGATTTTCAAGGGCAGATGGTGGGGTTCCTGGACCACCCACCAAGGTCATATTTTTGGAATCAACATTCTCGGGGCGGGTCTACAACGTGGTAATAAAATAAAATCCCTAGGACGACATGAACAAAATTTTTACAAGAGTTAACTCTTGTATTTTTAGGCCAAAATTTAGCAAAAAAAAAGCAAAAATTAATCTGTTCCCTTTTTCCTTTTTATTTCTCACATATCCCAGGTCGTTAGAAAACCACCAACACTGCTGAATCAAATGATTTTCATATGAAAATCACTTGAAATACATCAAAATATAATTCGGCGGATTTTTCCCTCCGAATGGATGGCATCGCTACCAACTCGACCATCATAACATGTAATATATGAATGTTTATTTTTCAATCACTTTATTAGAGAGCATTTTAAATTATTTTAAAGGTTTTATTAATTATTTATTGGATTTATTTTAAGGTTTTAAGGTAATAAAAATCATAAATTCCAATTGATTTCATTTTATTTTCATGTATTTATTATTTTTATTGAATTATCTATTCCTAAACCAACCAAAAAAATATCCCAAATATCGAATACTGCAAGAATTTATCAAAACATTTAAGATAAATTGGTTTACAATTTGCTAAACGAAAAAAAAGATAACATTTATAAGTTTTATCAACAAAAAAAAACCTCGAAAAATTTAAGAGGTTTTTTTATTTGAGATAAAAAAAACTTTAAAAAATTGGGGTGACTTTTATTTGAGATAAAAAAAAAAAGCGGTTGAAATGTTGCTAAAAGATAACATTTATGAGTTTTATTATGGTTTGAACCGATGCTAAATACTTAATATTTTTAGGCATCCAATTTGGCTGAAAATTTACAGGCTGCCCCTTGGACGTTCCCGGAACGTTGTGTTAAAATATGGCGGGGTTCTGACGGCCGGTTCCCAAGATATAACGTAAAAAAAAATAATTTTTTTAATAATTTTGAAAAATTTTCTGGAATTTTGACACAAAAATTAATTTTCATGACCTCCGATTTGGCTGAAAATTTACAAGCGATCCCTTGGCGACCTCCTTAACGTGCTCTTAAAGTTTGAGCAAATTCTGGCTGCTGGTTTCTGGGATATAGCCACCAAAAAAATTCACAAAAATTTGCCGCATAATTTTGAAAAATTTTCTGGAATTTTGACAAAAAAATTAATTTTCATGACTTCCGATTTGGCTGAAAATTTACAAGCGATCCCTTGGCGACCTCCTTAACGTGCTCTTAAAGTTTGAGCAAATTCTGGCTGCTGGTTTCTGGGATATAGCCAACAAAAAAATTCACAAAAATTTGCCGAATGATTTTGAAAAATTTTCTGGAATTTTGACCAAAAATAAATTTTTATGACTTCCGATTTGGTTGAAAATTTACAGGCGATCCCTTGGCGACCTCCTTAACGTGCTCTTAAAGTTTGAGCCAATTCTAGCGGCTGGTTTCTGGGATACAGCCAACAAAAAAATTGCACAACGATTTGCCGCATAATTTTGATAATTTTTCAGTGTTTTTGCCATCAAAAATACATTTTTTATATTCAAAATCTTTAGAAAATTGGCAGGCGATCCCTTGGCCACTCCCTTAACGTGCTGTAAAAGTTTGGGCAATGTCTGGCGGCTGGTTCCTGGGATACAAACTAAAAATAAATTAAAAAAAAACAATCAAAATTTCACAATTTGAAGTTTACCCAAAAGAATTTCGTTAATATAGGAATATTGGTTGAAAATTAATGCATCGCCCCCACCTTGGGCAATCCAGGAATGTGTTGTAAACATTTTAAAAGCCTCTGTCAGCTGGTTCCCGGGATAGCATCTTAAAAAGATGATCAAAAAAGAAAATACAATAAAAAACATACCAAAATTTTTATTTTTCCATTCAATTTTTCCCGTGTTTCCAATTGATTAATCAATTATTTACATGTTTATGGTTTTGTTTAATTTTCTATTGGTTTTGGCTGTGATAATTTTACTGGCAAATGATTATTTTGAAATATTTTGTGACGATCCAAAAGAAATCCACGTGTTTATTCCACCCAGTAAATTTTTTTTTAACAAAACATAACCTAAATAATGCAAAAAGATTGTTTTATCGATAATTTTTCCTATTCAATTTTCTTGTTATCGCCAATAGATGGTGCAATAAAATTAAAATGGGGATAAAATATTTGGCATTTATTAAAAATAGCGAACACGTCAGACGCCATGATGGCGACGGCCATCATTTATTTATTTATTGTTGTTTTTTTTTGTTGGTTTGTTTTGGTTTATTTTGTTGGAAGGTTAGTTTTTTTTTATTAAGTTTGTTGATTGGCATTAAAAGATAGTGGAGTGTTGATGGTGTTCTAATGATAATTATTTGATTCAATTATTAATTTGGGAATTTTTACTCCTATTACTAGTGAGTCCCGGTTATTTAACTGAGTGGGAAAACATAAAAACAAACCAATGGGAAACATTTATAGAAGCGAAGATAATTTTGGAATGAAGAACAAATGCGATTGATCTGATTTATTGTTATATATACAGTTTGGACTAGGGCCGAAACACGGAAATGGATTAAAAAATGATGATGATGATACCAATTGTGATGGGTGTCGGAATATATTGCGGAGCAATGTGTTGTGATGATTGTAAATTGCGGGGAGATTATGCTTGTGATAAAATATGAATTTTTTTTGATGATATTCAATTCAAGTTCAAATTCCAAGGTAATCCCATTTGATGATCATTTCCAGACTATTATCAATTAAATTAGAGGATATTAGACGTGTTTTACCACTACCCCGGTTATTCCAACTCAAATGGTTTCCATACAGTGACGGCCCAAAATTGCCTCTGCATGGAAATTTAATTTAACGATCCTGCGAAAACGGGATCACCTAGAGAAAAGTTTTATATTGCAAAAATACCATAATTATCACAGCTATCAATTTCTGGTTGAAAAAAAAAATTTTGGATTTTTTGTCAAAAAATTGGAAAAATCGGAAAATTTGGTTTTTTTCCAGATAGAGATCTGGCCGTTTGGTATGTGTTAGAGGTAGTAAAATGAGGAAACTTTTGTTCTACCACTTTGCTATAACACTTGGAATACGCCCAGGAGAGTAAACAGAATTTTTTCTGAATTTCCCAGTAGAGTCAACTTTGGACCACCACTGTATGGAAACCAGTTGAGTTATAATAACCGGGGTAGTGGCAAAACACGTCTTATATCCTCTAGTTTAATCGCTGAAAATTTGGGAATGATCATGTACCGGGATCACATTGGAACTAACCTTTGAAGTTCATCGAAAATTGATGTTTTTCGATGTTAAAGGAAAATCCACAATTTTCATCGGAAAATTATCCGGCCAATTTCATTTGAAAGATCAATCTTTTACCTTTCCAATGACGTTCTAAAATCCCAAATGAAGCAACTCCTTCATATAGTAATAATTCACGGAATGAAGGTCTACTTGGGATTCCCCAAATTTCAATCCAGCCTCCTGACCAAACCAATGGGAATATTTTCATGGGGTTACCATCAATCGAAAGGTATTTAAATTGTCTATCGACTTATGGTCATCGCGATGGATCGGCCAGAACAAAATAAAAAGTTATGGCCGATTGAAAATGCGAAAAACGCGATTTTCAAGGGCAGATGGTGGGGTTCCTGGACCACCCACCAAGGTCATATTTTTGGAATCAACATTCTCGGGGCGGGTCTACAACGTGGTAATAAAATAAAATCCCTAGGACGACATGAACAAAATTTTTACAAGAGTTAACTCTTGTATTTTTAGGCCAAAATTTAGCAAAAAAAAAGCAAAAATTAATCTTTTCCCTTTTTCCTTTTTATTTCTCACATATCCCAGGTCGTTAGAAAACCACCAACACTGCTGAATCAAATGATTTTCATATGAAAATCACTTGAAATACATCAAAATATAATTCGGCGGATTTTTCCCTCCGAATGGATGGCATCGCTACCAACTCGACCATCATAACATGTAATATATGAATGTTTATTTTTCAATCACTTTATTAGAGGGCATTTTAAATTATTTTAAAGGTTTTATTAATTATTTATTGGATTTATTTTAAGGTTTTAAGGTAATAAAAATCATAAATTCCAATTGATTTCATTTTATTTTCATGTATTTATTATTTTTATTGAATTATCTATTCCTAAACCAACCAAAAAAATATCCCAAATATCGAATACTGCAAGAATTTATCAAAACATTTAAGATAAATTGGTTTACAATTTGCTAAACGAAAAAAAAGATAACATTTATAAGTTTTATCAACAAAAAAAAACCTCGAAAAATTTAAGAGGTTTTTTTATTTGAGATAAAAAAAACTTTAAAAAATTGGGGTGACTTTTATTTGAGATAAAAAAAAAAAGCGGTTGAAATGTTGCTAAAAGATAACATTTATGAGTTTTATTATGGTTTGAACCGATGCTAAATACTTAATATTTTTAGGCATCCAATTTGGCTGAAAATTTACAGGCTGCCCCTTGGACGTTCCCGGAACGTTGTGTTAAAATATGGCGGGGTTCTGACGGCCGGTTCCCAAGATATAACGTAAAAAAAAATAATTTTTTTAATAATTTTGAAAAATTTTCTGGAATTTTGACACAAAAATTAATTTTCATGACCTCCGATTTGGCTGAAAATTTACAAGCGATCCCTTGGCGACCTCCTTAACGTGCTCTTAAAGTTTGAGCAAATTCTGGCTGCTGGTTTCTGGGATATAGCCACCAAAAAAATTCACAAAAATTTGCCGCATAATTTTGAAAAATTTTCTGGAATTTTGACAAAAAAATTAATTTTCATGACTTCCGATTTGGCTGAAAATTTACAAGCGATCCCTTGGCGACCTCCTTAACGTGCTCTTAAAGTTTGAGCAAATTCTGGCTGCTGGTTTCTGGGATATAGCCAACAAAAAAATTCACAAAAATTTGCCGAATGATTTTGAAAAATTTTCTGGAATTTTGACCAAAAATAAATTTTTATGACTTCCGATTTGGTTGAAAATTTACAGGCGATCCCTTGGCGACCTCCTTAACGTGCTCTTAAAGTTTGAGCCAATTCTAGCGGCTGGTTTCTGGGATACAGCCAACAAAAAAATTGCACAACGATTTGCCGCATAATTTTGATAATTTTTCAGTGTTTTTGCCATCAAAAATACATTTTTTATATTCAAAATCTTTAGAAAATTGGCAGGCGATCCCTTGGCCACTCCCTTAACGTGCTGTAAAAGTTTGGGCAATGTCTGGCGGCTGGTTCCTGGGATACAAACTAAAAATAAATTAAAAAAAAACAATCAAAATTTCACAATTTGAAGTTTACCCAAAAGAATTTCGTTAATATAGGAATATTGGTTGAAAATTAATGCATCGCCCCCACCTTAGGCAATCCAGGAATGTGTTGTAAACATTTTAAAAGCCTCTGTCAGCTGGTTCCCGGGATAGCATCTTAAAAAGATGATCAAAAAAGAAAATACAATAAAAAACATACCAAAATTTTTATTTTTCCATTCAATTTTTCCCGTGTTTCCAATTGATTAATCAATTATTTACATGTTTATGGTTTTGTTTAATTTTCTATTGGTTTTGGCTGTGATAATTTTACTGGCAAATGATTATTTTGAAATATTTTGTGACGATCCAAAAGAAATCCACGTGTTTATTCCACCCAGTAAATTTTTTTTTAATAAAACATAACCTAAATAATGCAAAAAGATTGTTTTATCGATAATTTTTCCTATTCAATTTTCTTGTTATCGCCAATAGATGGTGCAATAAAATTAAAATGGGGATAAAATATTTGGCATTTATTAAAAATAGCGAACACGTCAGACGCCATGATGGCGACGGCCATCATTTATTTATTTATTGTTGTTTTTTTTTGTTGGTTTGTTTTGGTTTATTTTGTTGGAAGGTTAGTTTTTTTTTATTAAGTTTGTTGATTGGCATTAAAAGATAGTGGAGTGTTGATGGTGTTCTAATGATAATTATTTGATTCAATTATTAATTTGGGAATTTTTACTCCTATTACTAGTGAGTCCCGGTTATTTAACTGAGTGGGAAAACATAAAAACAAACCAATGGGAAACATTTATAGAAGCGAAGATAATTTTGGAATGAAGAACAAATGCGATTGATCTGATTTATTGTTATATATACAGTTTGGACTAGGGCCGAAACACGGAAATGGATTAAAAAATGATGATGATGATACCAATTGTGATGGGTGTCGGAATATATTGCGGAGCAATGTGTTGTGATGATTGTAAATTGCGGGGAGATTATGCTTGTGATAAAATATGAATTTTTTTTGATGATATTCAATTCAAGTTCAAATTCCAAGGTAATCCCATTTGATGATCATTTCCAGACTATTATCAATTAAATTAGAGGATATTAGACGTGTTTTACCACTACCCCGGTTATTCCAACTCAAATGGTTTCCATACAGTGACGGCCCAAAATTGCCTCTGCATGGAAATTTAATTTAACGATCCTGCGAAAACGGGATCACCTAGAGAAAAGTTTTATATTGCAAAAATACCATAATTATCACAGCTATCAATTTCTGGTTGAAAAAAAAAATTTTGGATTTTTTGTCAAAAAATTGGAAAAATCGGAAAATTTGGTTTTTTTCCAGATAGAGATCTGGCCGTTTGGTATGTGTTAGAGGTAGTAAAATGAGGAAACTTTTGTTCTACCACTTTGCTATAACACTTGGAATACGCCCAGGAGAGTAAAAAGAATTTTTTCTGAATTTCCCAGTAGAGTCAACTTTGGACCACCACTGTATGGAAACCAGTTGAGTTATAATAACCGGGGTAGTGGCAAAACACGTCTTATATCCTCTAGTTTAATCGCTGAAAATTTGGGAATGATCATGTACCGGGATCACATTGGAACTAACCTTTGAAGTTCATCGAAAATTGATGTTTTTCGATGTTAAAGGAAAATCCACAATTTTCATCGGAAAATTATCCGGCCAATTTCATTTGAAAGATCAATCTTTTACCTTTCCAATGACGTTCTAAAATCCCAAATGAAGCAACTCCTTCATATAGTAATAATTCACGGAATGAAGGTCTACTTGGGATTCCCCAAATTTCAATCCAGCCTCCTGACCAAACCAATGGGAATATTTTCATGGGGTTACCATCAATCGAAAGGTATTTAAATTGTCTATCGACTTATGGTCATCGCGATGGATCGGCCAGAACAAAATAAAAAGTTATGGCCGATTGAAAATGCGAAAAACGCGATTTTCAAGGGCAGATGGTGGGGTTCCTGGACCACCCACCAAGGTCATATTTTTGGAATCAACATTCTCGGGGCGGGTCTACAACGTGGTAATAAAATAAAATCCCTAGGACGACATGAACAAAATTTTTACAAGAGTTAACTCTTGTATTTTTAGGCCAAAATTTAGCAAAAAAAAAGCAAAAATTAATCTTTTCCCTTTTTCCTTTTTATTTCTCACATATCCCAGGTCGTTAGAAAACCACCAACACTGCTGAATCAAATGATTTTCATATGAAAATCACTTGAAATACATCAAAATATAATTCGGCGGATTTTTCCCTCCGAATGGATGGCATCGCTACCAACTCGACCATCATAACATGTAATATATGAATGTTTATTTTTCAATCACTTTATTAGAGAGCATTTTAAATTATTTTAAAGGTTTTATTAATTATTTATTGGATTTATTTTAAGGTTTTAAGGTAATAAAAATCATAAATTCCAATTGATTTCATTTTATTTTCATGTATTTATTATTTTTATTGAATTATCTATTCCTAAACCAACCAAAAAAATATCCCAAATATCGAATACTGCAAAAATTTATCAAAACATTTAAGATAAATTGGTTTACAATTTGCTAAACGAAAAAAAAGATAACATTTATAAGTTTTATCAACAAAAAAAAAACCTCGAAAAATTTAAGAGGTTTTTTTATTTGAGATAAAAAAAACTTTAAAAAATTGGGGTGACTTTTATTTGAGATAAAAAAAAAAGCGGTTGAAATGTTGCTAAAAGATAACATTTATGAGTTTTATTATGGTTTGAACCGATGCTAAATACTTAATATTTTTAGGCATCCAATTTGGCTGAAAATTTACAGGCTGCCCCTTGGACGTTCCCGGAACGTTGTGTTAAAATATGGCGGGGTTCTGACGGCCGGTTCCCAAGATATAACGTAAAAAAAAAAAATTTTTTAATAATTTTGAAAAATTTTCTGGAATTTTGACACAAAAATTAATTTTCATGACCTCCGATTTGGCTGAAAATTTACAAGCGATCCCTTGGCGACCTCCTTAACGTGCTCTTAAAGTTTGAGCAAATTCTGGCTGCTGGTTTCTGGGATATAGCCACCAAAAAAATTCACAAAAATTTGCCGAATGATTTTGAAAAATTTTCTGGAATTTTGACCAAAAATAAATTTTTATGACTTCCGATTTGGTTGAAAATTTACAGGCGATCCCTTGGCGACCTCCTTAACGTGCTCTTAAAGTTTGAGCCAATTCTAGCGGCTGGTTTCTGGGATACAGCCAACAAAAAAATTGCACAACGATTTGCCGCATAATTTTGATAATTTTTCAGTGTTTTTGCCATCAAAAATACATTTTTTATATTCAAAATCTTTAGAAAATTGGCAGGCGATCCCTTGGCCACTCCCTTAACGTGCTGTAAAAGTTTGGGCAATGTCTGGCGGCTGGTTCCTGGGATACAAACTAAAAATAAATTAAAAAAAAACAATCAAAATTTCACAATTTGAAGTTTACCCAAAAGAATTTCGTTAATATAGGAATATTGGTTGAAAATTAATGCATCGCCCCCACCTTGGGCAATCCAGGAATGTGTTGTAAACATTTTAAAAGCCTCTGTCAGCTGGTTCCCGGGATAGCATCTTAAAAAGATGATCAAAAAAGAAAATACAATAAAAAACATACCAAAATTTTTATTTTTCCATTCAATTTTTCCCGTGTTTCCAATTGATTAATCAATTATTTACATGTTTATGGTTTTGTTTAATTTTCTATTGGTTTTGGCTGTGATAATTTTACTGGCAAATGATTATTTTGAAATATTTTGTGACGATCCAAAAGAAATCCACGTGTTTATTCCACCCAGTAAATTTTTTTTTAATAAAACATAACCTAAATAATGCAAAAAGATTGTTTTATCGATAATTTTTCCTATTCAATTTTCTTGTTATCGCCAATAGATGGTGCAATAAAATTAAAATGGGGATAAAATATTTGGCATTTATTAAAAATAGCGAACACGTCAGACGCCATGATGGCGACGGCCATCATTTATTTATTTATTGTTGTTTTTTTTTGTTGGTTTGTTTTGGTTTATTTTGTTGGAAGGTTAGTTTTTTTTTATTAAGTTTGTTGATTGGCATTAAAAGATAGTGGAGTGTTGATGGTGTTCTAATGATAATTATTTGATTCAATTATTAATTTGGGAATTTTTACTCCTATTACTAGTGAGTCCCGGTTATTTAACTGAGTGGGAAAACATAAAAACAAACCAATGGGAAACATTTATAGAAGCGAAGATAATTTTGGAATGAAGAACAAATGCGATTGATCTGATTTATTGTTATATATACAGTTTGGACTAGGGCCGAAACACGGAAATGGATTAAAAAATGATGATGATGATACCAATTGTGATGGGTGTCGGAATATATTGCGGAGCAATGTGTTGTGATGATTGTAAATTGCGGGGAGATTATGCTTGTGATAAAATATGAATTTTTTTTGATGATATTCAATTCAAGTTCAAATTCCAAGGTAATCCCATTTGATGATCATTTCCAGACTATTATCAATTAAATTAGAGGATATTAGACGTGTTTTACCACTACCCCGGTTATTCCAACTCAAATGGTTTCCATACAGTGACGGCCCAAAATTGCCTCTGCATGGAAATTTAATTTAACGATCCTGCGAAAACGGGATCACCTAGAGAAAAGTTTTATATTGCAAAAATACCATAATTATCACAGCTATCAATTTCTGGTTGAAAAAAAAAATTTTGGATTTTTTGTCAAAAAATTGGAAAAATCGGAAAATTTGGTTTTTTTCCAGATAGAGATCTGGCCGTTTGGTATGTGTTAGAGGTAGTAAAATGAGGAAACTTTTGTTCTACCACTTTGCTATAACACTTGGAATACGCCCAGGAGAGTAAAAAGAATTTTTTCTGAATTTCCCAGTAGAGTCAACTTTGGACCACCACTGTATGGAAACCAGTTGAGTTATAATAACCGGGGTAGTGGCAAAACACGTCTTATATCCTCTAGTTTAATCGCTGAAAATTTGGGAATGATCATGTACCGGGATCACATTGGAACTAACCTTTGAAGTTCATCGAAAATTGATGTTTTTCGATGTTAAAGGAAAATCCACAATTTTCATCGGAAAATTATCCGGCCAATTTCATTTGAAAGATCAATCTTTTACCTTTCCAATGACGTTCTAAAATCCCAAATGAAGCAACTCCTTCATATAGTAATAATTCACGGAATGAAGGTCTACTTGGGATTCCCCAAATTTCAATCCAGCCTCCTGACCAAACCAATGGGAATATTTTCATGGGGTTACCATCAATCGAAAGGTATTTAAATTGTCTATCGACTTATGGTCATCGCGATGGATCGGCCAGAACAAAATAAAAAGTTATGGCCGATTGAAAATGCGAAAAACGCGATTTTCAAGGGCAGATGGTGGGGTTCCTGGACCACCCACCAAGGTCATATTTTTGGAATCAACATTCTCGGGGCGGGTCTACAACGTGGTAATAAAATAAAATCCCTAGGACGACATGAACAAAATTTTTACAAGAGTTAACTCTTGTATTTTTAGGCCAAAATTTAGCAAAAAAAAAGCAAAAATTAATCTTTTCCCTTTTTCCTTTTTATTTCTCACATATCCCAGGTCGTTAGAAAACCACCAACACTGCTGAATCAAATGATTTTCATATGAAAATCACTTGAAATACATCAAAATATAATTCGGCGGATTTTTCCCTCCGAATGGATGGCATCGCTACCAACTCGACCATCATAACATGTAATATATGAATGTTTATTTTTCAATCACTTTATTAGAGAGCATTTTAAATTATTTTAAAGGTTTTATTAATTATTTATTGGATTTATTTTAAGGTTTTAAGGTAATAAAAATCATAAATTCCAATTGATTTCATTTTATTTTCATGTATTTATTATTTTTATTGAATTATCTATTCCTAAACCAACCAAAAAAATATCCCAAATATCGAATACTGCAAGAATTTATCAAAACATTTAAGATAAATTGGTTTACAATTTGCTAAACGGAAAAAAAGATAACATTTATAAGTTTTATCAACAAAAAAAAAACCTCGAAAAATTTAAGAGGTTTTTTTATTTGAGATAAAAAAAACTTTAAAAAATTGGGGTGACTTTTATTTGAGATAAAAAAAAAAGCGGTTGAAATGTTGCTAAAAGATAACATTTATGAGTTTTATTATGGTTTGAACCGATGCTAAATACTTAATATTTTTAGGCATCCAATTTGGCTGAAAATTTACAGGCTGCCCCTTGGACGTTCCCGGAACGTTGTGTTAAAATATGGCGGGGTTCTGACGGCCGGTTCCCAAGATATAACGTAAAAAAAAAAAATTTTTTAATAATTTTGAAAAATTTTCTGGAATTTTGACACAAAAATTAATTTTCATGACCTCCGATTTGGCTGAAAATTTACAAGCGATCCCTTGGCGACCTCCTTAACGTGCTCTTAAAGTTTGAGCAAATTCTGGCTGCTGGTTTCTGGGATATAGCCAACAAAAAAATTCACAAAAATTTGCCGAATGATTTTGAAAAATTTTCTGGAATTTTGACCAAAAATAAATTTTTATGACTTCCGATTTGGTTGAAAATTTACAGGCGATCCCTTGGCGACCTCCTTAACGTGCTCTTAAAGTTTGAGCCAATTCTAGCGGCTGGTTTCTGGGATACAGCCAACAAAAAAATTGCACAACGATTTGCCGCATAATTTTGATAATTTTTCAGTGTTTTTGCCATCAAAAATACATTTTTTATATTCAAAATCTTTAGAAAATTGGCAGGCGATCCCTTGGCCACTCCCTTAACGTGCTGTAAAAGTTTGGGCAATGTCTGGCGGCTGGTTCCTGGGATACAAACTAAAAATAAATTAAAAAAAAACAATCAAAATTTCACAATTTGAAGTTTACCCAAAAGAATTTCGTTAATATAGGAATATTGGTTGAAAATTAATGCATCGCCCCCACCTTGGGCAATCCAGGAATGTGTTGTAAACATTTTAAAAGCCTCTGTCAGCTGGTTCCCGGGATAGCATCTTAAAAAGATGATCAAAAAAGAAAATACAATAAAAAACATACCAAAATTTTTATTTTTCCATTCAATTTTTCCCGTGTTTCCAATTGATTAATCAATTATTTACATGTTTATGGTTTTGTTTAATTTTCTATTGGTTTTGGCTGTGATAATTTTACTGGCAAATGATTATTTTGAAATATTTTGTGACGATCCAAAAGAAATCCACGTGTTTATTCCACCCAGTAAATTTTTTTTTAATAAAACATAACCTAAATAATGCAAAAAGATTGTTTTATCGATAATTTTTCCTATTCAATTTTCTTGTTATCGCCAATAGATGGTGCAATAAAATTAAAATGGGGATAAAATATTTGGCATTTATTAAAAATAGCGAACACGTCAGACGCCATGATGGCGACGGCCATCATTTATTTATTTATTGTTGTTTTTTTTTGTTGGTTTGTTTTGGTTTATTTTGTTGGAAGGTTAGTTTTTTTTTATTAAGTTTGTTGATTGGCATTAAAAGATAGTGGAGTGTTGATGGTGTTCTAATGATAATTATTTGATTCAATTATTAATTTGGGAATTTTTACTCCTATTACTAGTGAGTCCCGGTTATTTAACTGAGTGGGAAAACATAAAAACAAACCAATGGGAAACATTTATAGAAGCGAAGATAATTTTGGAATGAAGAACAAATGCGATTGATCTGATTTATTGTTATATATACAGTTTGGACTAGGGCCGAAACACGGAAATGGATTAAAAAATGATGATGATGATACCAATTGTGATGGGTGTCGGAATATATTGCGGAGCAATGTGTTGTGATGATTGTAAATTGCGGGGAGATTATGCTTGTGATAAAATATGAATTTTTTTTGATGATATTCAATTCAAGTTCAAATTCCAAGGTAATCCCATTTGATGATCATTTCCAGACTATTATCAATTAAATTAGAGGATATTAGACGTGTTTTACCACTACCCCGGTTATTCCAACTCAAATGGTTTCCATACAGTGACGGCCCAAAATTGCCTCTGCATGGAAATTTAATTTAACGATCCTGCGAAAACGGGATCACCTAGAGAAAAGTTTTATATTGCAAAAATACCATAATTATCACAGCTATCAATTTCTGGTTGAAAAAAAAAATTTTGGATTTTTTGTCAAAAAATTGGAAAAATCGGAAAATTTGGTTTTTTTCCAGATAGAGATCTGGCCGTTTGGTATGTGTTAGAGGTAGTAAAATGAGGAAACTTTTGTTCTACCACTTTGCTATAACACTTGGAATACGCCCAGGAGAGTAAAAAGAATTTTTTCTGAATTTCCCAGTAGAGTCAACTTTGGACCACCACTGTATGGAAACCAGTTGAGTTATAATAACCGGGGTAGTGGCAAAACACGTCTTATATCCTCTAGTTTAATCGCTGAAAATTTGGGAATGATCATGTACCGGGATCACATTGGAACTAACCTTTGAAGTTCATCGAAAATTGATGTTTTTCGATGTTAAAGGAAAATCCACAATTTTCATCGGAAAATTATCCGGCCAATTTCATTTGAAAGATCAATCTTTTACCTTTCCAATGACGTTCTAAAATCCCAAATGAAGCAACTCCTTCATATAGTAATAATTCACGGAATGAAGGTCTACTTGGGATTCCCCAAATTTCAATCCAGCCTCCTGACCAAACCAATGGGAATATTTTCATGGGGTTACCATCAATCGAAAGGTATTTAAATTGTCTATCGACTTATGGTCATCGCGATGGATCGGCCAGAACAAAATAAAAAGTTATGGCCGATTGAAAATGCGAAAAACGCGATTTTCAAGGGCAGATGGTGGGGTTCCTGGACCACCCACCAAGGTCATATTTTTGGAATCAACATTCTCGGGGCGGGTCTACAACGTGGTAATAAAATAAAATCCCTAGGACGACATGAACAAAATTTTTACAAGAGTTAACTCTTGTATTTTTAGGCCAAAATTTAGCAAAAAAAAAGCAAAAATTAATCTTTTCCCTTTTTCCTTTTTATTTCTCACATATCCCAGGTCGTTAGAAAACCACCAACACTGCTGAATCAAATGATTTTCATATGAAAATCACTTGAAATACATCAAAATATAATTCGGCGGATTTTTCCCTCCGAATGGATGGCATCGCTACCAACTCGACCATCATAACATGTAATATATGAATGTTTATTTTTCAATCACTTTATTAGAGGGCATTTTAAATTATTTTAAAGGTTTTATTAATTATTTATTGGATTTATTTTAAGGTTTTAAGGTAATAAAAATCATAAATTCCAATTGATTTCATTTTATTTTCATGTATTTATTATTTTTATTGAATTATCTATTCCTAAACCAACCAAAAAAATATCCCAAATATCGAATACTGCAAGAATTTATCAAAACATTTAAGATAAATTGGTTTACAATTTGCTAAACGAAAAAAAAGATAACATTTATAAGTTTTATCAACAAAAAAAAAACCTCGAAAAATTTAAGAGGTTTTTTTATTTGAGATAAAAAAAACTTTAAAAAATTGGGGTGACTTTTATTTGAGATAAAAAAAAAAAGCGGTTGAAATGTTGCTAAAAGATAACATTTATGAGTTTTATTATGGTTTGAACCGATGCTAAATACTTAATATTTTTAGGCATCCAATTTGGCTGAAAATTTACAGGCTGCCCCTTGGACGTTCCCGGAACGTTGTGTTAAAATATGGCGGGGTTCTGACGGCCGGTTCCCAAGATATAACGTAAAAAAAAATAATTTTTTTAATAATTTTGAAAAATTTTCTGGAATTTTGACACAAAAATTAATTTTCATGACTTCCGATTTGGCTGAAAATTTACAAGCGATCCCTTGGCGACCTCCTTAACGTGCTCTTAAAGTTTGAGCAAATTCTGGCTGCTGGTTTCTGGGATATAGCCACCAAAAAAATTCACAAAAATTTGCCGCATAATTTTGAAAAATTTTCTGGAATTTTGACACAAAAATTAATTTTCATGACTTCCGATTTGGCTGAAAATTTACAAGCGATCCCTTGGCGACCTCCTTAACGTGCTCTTAAAGTTTGAGCAAATTCTGGCTGCTGGTTTCTGGGATATAGCCACCAAAAAAATTCACAAAAATTTGCCGAATGATTTTGAAAAATTTTCTGGAATTTTGACCAAAAATAAATTTTTATGACTTCCGATTTGGTTGAAAATTTACAGGCGATCCCTTGGCGACCTCCTTAACGTGCTCTTAAAGTTTGAGCCAATTCTAGCGGCTGGTTTCTGGGATACAGCCAACAAAAAAATTGCACAACGATTTGCCGCATAATTTTGATAATTTTTCAGTGTTTTTGACATCAAAAATACATTTTTTATATTCAAAATCTTTAGAAAATTGGCAGGCGATCCCTTGGCCACTCCCATAACGTGCTGTAAAAGTTTGGGCAATGTCTGGCGGCTGGTTCCTGGGATACAAACTAAAAATAAATTAAAAAAACAATCAAAATTTCACAATTTGAAGTTTACCCAAAAGAATTTCGTTAATATAGGAATATTGGTTGAAAATTAATGCATCGCCCCCACCTTGGGCAATCCAGGAATGTGTTGTAAACATTTTAAAAGCCTCTGTCAGCTGGTTCCCGGGATAGCATCTTAAAAAGATGATCAAAAAAGAAAATACAATAAAAAACATACCAAAATTTTTATTTTTCCATTCAATTTTTCCCGTGTTTCCAATTGATTAATCAATTATTTACATGTTTATGGTTTTGTTTAATTTTCTATTGGTTTTGGCTGTGATAATTTTACTGGCAAATGATTATTTTGAAATATTTTGTGACGATCCAAAAGAAATCCACGTGTTTATTCCACCCAGTAAATTTTTTTTTAATAAAACATAACCTAAATAATGCAAAAAGATTGTTTTATCGATAATTTTTCCTATTCAATTTTCTTGTTATCGCCAATAGATGGTGCAATAAAATTAAAATGGGGATAAAATATTTGGCATTTATTAAAAATAGCGAACACGTCAGACGCCATGATGGCGACGGCCATCATTTATTTATTTATTGTTGTTTTTTTTGTTGGTTTGTTTTGGTTTATTTTGTTGGAAGGTTAGTTTTTTTTTATTAAGTTTGTTGATTGGCATTAAAAGATAGCGGAGTGTTGATGGTGTTCTAATGATAATTATTTGATTCAATTATTAATTTGGGAATTTTTACTCCTATTACTAGTGAGTCCCGGTTATTTAACTGAGTGGGAAAACATAAAAACAAACCAATGGGAAACATTTATAGAAGCGAAGATAATTTTGGAATGAAGAACAAATGCGATTGATCTGATTTATTGTTATATATACAGTTTGGACTAGGGCCGCAACACGGAAATGGATTAAAAAATGATGATGATGATACCCATTGTGATGGGTGTCGGAATATATTGCTGAGCATTGTGTTGTGATGATTGTAAATTGCGGGGAGATTATGCTTGTGATAAAATATGAATTTTTTTTGATGATATTCAATTCAAGTTCAAATTCCAAGGTAATCCCATTTGATGATCATTTCCAGACTATTATCAATTAAATTAGAGGATATTAGACGTGTTTTACCACTACCCCGGTTATTCCAACTCAAATGGTTTCCATACAGTGACGGCCCAAAATTGCCTCTGCATGGAAATTTAATTTAACGATCCTGCGAAAACGGGATCACCTAGAGAAAAGTTTTATATTGCAAAAATACCATAATTATCACAGCTATCAATTTCTGGTTGAAAAAAAAAATTTTGGATTTTTTGTCAAAAAATTGGAAAAATCGGAAAATTTGGTTTTTTTCCAGATAGAGATCTGGCCGTTTGGTATGTGTTAGAGGTAGTAAAATGAGGAAACTTTTGTTCTACCACTTTGCTATAACACTTGGAATACGCCCAGGAGAGTAAAAAGAATTTTTTCTGAATTTCCCAGTAGAGTCAACTTTGGACCACCACTGTATGGAAACCAGTTGAGTTATAATAACCGGGGTAGTGGCAAAACACGTCTTATATCCTCTAGTTTAATCGCTGAAAATTTGGGAATGATCATGTACCGGGATCACATTGGAACTAACCTTTGAAGTTCATCGAAAATTGATGTTTTTCGATGTTAAAGGAAAATCCACAATTTTCATCGGAAAATTATCCGGCCAATTTCATTTGAAAGATCAATCTTTTACCTTTCCAATGACGTTCTAAAATCCCAAATGAAGCAACTCCTTCATATAGTAATAATTCACGGAATGAAGGTCTACTTGGGATTCCCCAAATTTCAATCCAGCCTCCTGACCAAACCAATGGGAATATTTTCATGGGGTTACCATCAATCGAAAGGTATTTAAATTGCCCATCGACTTATGGTCATCGCGATGGATCGGCCAGAACAAAATAAAAAGTTATGGGCGATTGAAAATGCGAAAAACGCGATTTTCAAGGGCAGGTGGTGGGGTTCCTGGACCACCCACCAAGGTCATATTTTTGGAATCAACATTCTCGGGGCGGGTCTACAACGTGGTAATAAAATAAAATCCCTAGGACGACATGAACAAAATTTTTACAAGAGTTAACTCTTGTATTTTTAGGCCAAAATTTAGCAAAAAAAAAGCAAAAATTAATCTTTTCCCTTTTTCCTGAATGAATTCACACTCATAGGAAAAATTTCTGGGCGATGCGATCGGTGGGATTTGAACCGGGGTCCGTGTGGTGAATGATGTGCGTGCATACCAATATGCCATAATATCATACGATATGGATTTTGCTGTTTAGCGATCATATGATATTTTAGAGATTGTAGACGAATATTTTATTATATTTTCTGGATTTTTTTTTTATTAATTTTATTGTATTTTTGGGAGTAAAATATAACAAAAATATATTCTTTTCCCTCTTTTTTCCATACCAATATCGAATAATATCGTATGTTGTGTATTTCGATGTTTAGCGATCAGATTTTTTCTGCAAATTTATTAAGAAATTTTTAAAGAATCGTGCAATCATAACAATAAATAGACATAAATTAATTTTTTTTTTATTATAATTTTATTTATTTGTATTTACTTTAATCATTTATTTCATAACATTAATGTAAACAATATATTATAATAATTAACATAATATATCGATTTGATTTGAAATGTTTCTATTAGTTTATTTTTGTTTCTTTTATTTTAACAAATTTTCTAATAATATTTAATTAGTAATCAATGTGTTCCATTACATGTGAACTTGTTCCATTACTTGTGATGGTTTTGTTTTGTTGTTAGGGGTTTTGTATAAGGACTAGACTTTTAATTCACATTTTGCCCTTTATTTTTATTGCTTTAACTCTACTAACAATAATAACAATAATATCAATAATAATAACAATAAAACAATATAAACAACTATATTCAATCAACTGTTAATAAGTCCTTGATTTTTTTTTTGCTGATTCCAATTTAACTTGAAAATTAATTTTTAATTTTAGAATATGATACTAAAAACAATCTTATTATTACAATATCTGTTCATAGAACAAAAATATAATTGATTAATTTGGCTATATGTGGCTGGCTGGCTGGTGTTGATTACTAACTCCTGATTAAACATTTTCCTAAATATGATTTACATATAATCATTATATTTATCTATTTTTTGTTTAAAATAGCACCAACACTTTCTCTCATTTACTTATAATCGATGTAGGTAACTATTGATATACTAAATGAAACTCATTTTTAGCTGCGCTGAAGCCTAATAGATAAGAACAGTTAATGTAGTAAAAATAGTAATATACTAATAATAGAGTACAATTATTTTTCGCAAAATCATATCATACCATATCATAGTAATATAAAACAGGATCAATTTTATAATCTTGATGCCATCATCGTCATAATCGTTTTCTGTTTTTGTAGAATCATGTAGGGCATGCAACCATATCAATATCACTAACCAATGAATCGGTATCCGGTATCCGATAATATTGAATCCACATGAGAACGGTGTGGCGATGCTAATAAATTTTGTGTTGATGATAATATTGGATCAAAACAATTGGTAATATCAAGTGTTGAATGTAAGTGTTGATTATGAAGATGAAGTAAATTATTATTGTTCGTTTGATGTCTACTATTACTATGTTGCAGATGATTGTTTCCGCTATTAAGACTGTGGCTATTCAATTGATTTGATACATTTGATGATTGCTGATGATGGACATGATTTTTATTATCCTTGTTATTACTTAAATTATTATTATTATTATCATTGTGATTATGGTGATGATGACTGTTGCTACTATGATTATGATTATTATTATTATTATAATTATTATTATTATTGTTGTGATGATGATGATGATGATGGTGTTGAGGTTCATGATGAGATGATGATAGTAAAGGATCGCCACCATGTTGTAATGAATTACAATTATTATGTGATGATGATGTTGATGATGTTGGCGAGTGCGGTGAGTTTAATAAATGATGTGATAGCATTGGATCGCCTCCGTGCACAACCGATGAATGTTCATCTTCCATTAAGTCTTCCATTTGACTTAAACTTAATGTACTCGCCTCTGAAACAACATCTCGCATCTACAAGGAAGCAGATATATATGCATACATAATTAATGTTAATTTGTTTTTTTTTTTAATTATAAAGTTTGATAAATTTGGACAACCCTGGACATTTCTGGAAAACCCTACATAAAACATTTATGTTGTTACCATAAATGCAGTACCAAACTAGTAACATAAAACGGCTCATATTAAGACAAAATTCTTATGCGAGGTTTTCTTTTTGTCAACGATGAACGATGTACGATAAACTCTACAAAGAGACGATATTCGAATGTTATATGTTGTGATTGCGAATCATAAAAACATGATATATATATATATATATATATATAAATATATGATTACGAGTAAATATGTGGAAAGAGATGAAATAAAACAAATTTTTTGAACATGCACACATACTCACCTAATGAAAAATTGTATTCAATTTCACAGCTACGATTATTACTACGAAAGAAATCGAACGACGTGTGTGTGTATATTTTGTATTTCCAGTTTATTGTTTATTATTTATTTTTCGTTTCGTTTATTTTTGATATTCATAATTTATTTTGGTGGTTGATTGTACGCCCGAAATAGAATCTATATATTATAAAAAAGAAATGAATGAAAAAGATTAGTATATGTTGATTATCTTCTTTTATTTTTAGGTTCTTAATACATAAAAATAAATGTATGGAAATCCAATATCCTTGTTATCGGCAATAAATGCGGCCAAAATGGCTGCACCCCTTATTATTTCTATATTTTACTATATATAAACAAAAAACTATTTAGCTGTATTTCGGTAGAGTTTTGCATATATTGAATAGATTTATGTTTACAAAAGGATATCTCAAAAAAAACAAACAAAAAATGTAAGTGATTCAATCCTATATATGATATGTGAAAATAAGTGAACTAATTTATGATTTGATTTTTAGTTAACCATCCATACAAAACATAAATTGCTAATTCATCACAGCTAAAGCGTGTCAAACCACATTAGTATAATAAACTATTACCTTATGGATAACAACGCAAGATAAGAATTTAGCAAAGCATCATTTTATCATCATTCATTCTTTTATAGTTTCTCTTTTATAGTTCTTTTATAGTTTATCATCATTCATTCTTTTATAGTTTCTTCATTTTTATTACAAAAAAAGAAAAATATGACGGACGATATCACACAACAATTTTGTGTAAAATGGAACAGTCATTTAGGTAGTTTAGGAGCTGCATTTCCTCAACTATTAGCTGGGCAACGATTCGTTGATGTTACATTATCATGTGAAGGGCATCAAGTACGTTGTCATCGTTTAGTGCTGGCTGCATGTTCTAGTTATTTTGAGCAAATCCTTGGCGATAATCCATGTAAACATCCGGTTATTATTTTACCCAGTGAAATTAAATTATGGGAAGTTCAAGCATTAGTTGATTTTATGTACAAAGGTGAAGTACATGTTTCACAGGCAGGACTTACTAAATTGTTAAAATGTGCTGAGATTTTACAAATACGTGGACTTTACGATAAGCAGGTTACTTCAACATATTTAGGACGTCCGGCAAATAGTACATCAGATCAACATACACCAAGATCGCGACAATCTTCACCGCCAGTACTTCCTCAGCAGCAGTCAACCTTTCCTGTACAATTACAATCAAATTCCCGTACCATGATGTCTTCACCACCAACTCAAAAGGTACGATCTAATGTTATTTGTTCAACACCACAACACTCATTCATTCAACCGATGCAACAAAGAATCACGCATCTGCATTCATCTTCACCTACATCCGCATTTAATGGATTTGAAGCAATGGATGTTGTTATGAATACTACAAAATTAGCGGCATCATCATCTGATACCCATTCGATTAATAATCTTTCACAAAAAATTGAAATGAATACGTCGTGTTTAAAATTATATCAACAAAATGATGATGCACCATTGAGCTGTCAATTAAATAGATCATTAACTAGATCTTCTGCCAATCATAGACCAATTTTACCATCTATTAATACAGGTAAAAATTATCAATTAAAGTCGGCAAGCAATAATAATAATAATAATAATGAATTATCAACGGAGCAACAACGACACCAACAACAGCAGCATCATATTCAAGCGACACTTGCAGCAATAACGTCATCATCGGCAACAACAACAACCACAACATCAATTGGAGCCGCAGCAGTAACAACAACAACAACCAGTATACGAATTTCTTCAAATTCACAATCATCACAATCTCCAGCATCAACGAATGCAACGGTTAACCATTTAATAAATAAAAATAATAATACAACATCCAAACCACTTAAGTTATTTTCATTAGATGTACCGCAATCTGAAACCACCTTAAAACAATTGTCAACTACTACAGCTAATCCAGCGATTATATCAAATATTTTAGAAAATGATTTCAAAAATTCATCCAATTTATCATCAATGATTTCAAAAATAATAAACGTTGATGGTGGTGGTGAAACAATAAAATCTGAAATCAGTGATAAAACAACCGATGAAACAATAGCATCAGTTAAAATACAATCATCGAATCAACATAATTTATCGGAAAAAGAACGTCATCTGAATAGTAGCAATAATAATAGATGCAAAGATACAATAGTGTTAAAATCAAAAACAACTAAAATATTAAATGTAAATGAAGTATCTACAACATCATCACCATCCTCGTCATCTGCTTCATCTTTATCAATGTCATCTTATTCGTCTGTATTAAATGACGATGTTATATTGAATGAAGGTAATTTTTCAATGAATAACAATATGCTATTCCCCTCATCACCATCACCACCTGCATCTGTTGACATCACAGTAATAAAAACTGAAGGTATATAATGCCAATTGCCAATTTCAATTTCAATTTAAAAAACTATATTATTAAACACATTATTTATATAACCAAAATTTTTTATTTCATTTCCTCGTTTGATTTTTGGGTTCCATTGCTATTCTAAAACAATGGAATCGATAACAAAAAAGACATAAATGATGATGTTGATGATGATACAAATGAAAAAGAAGCAGGTAAACGAGTATTTTTTTTGCAACTAAATTGTTTGAGTTTCCAATAATTATATTAACTCTAACCAATATTAAAATAATTAAATAAAATTCTTATTTTATACTTAATTTATTAGTTCAATTTGAAGATTTTTTATCGTGTGAATTAAATGCAGATATTGAACCTAGTCGACGACAACGGCGTTCGGAAGAACAATTACGTAAAGCCGCCGCTCATGTTTCATGTGGTGAAACATTTCAAATGGTTAGTGATAAATTTCAAATACCAATATCGACAATTAGGTAAACAGTAATTATATCATTTTATACAGGGTATTCTCAGTTGGTATTTGATACGATTTTTTGCCCGAAATAATCCCAGGATTACGTGGTATGCGTTTGTGATATTATATCAACTGGGGCACCCTATAAATCAAAAATCTATAAAATCCATTATAAATTTTATTTATCAAATGTGTATATGATTTACAGATTTTATATGGCACGTAAAGGAATACTGCCAAGACGTAAACGTGGTCGTGTCTGTGGCGCCAATGAATCACATAATATTCAAGAAATAATAACCTTGAATAGCAGTAGTAATGAAATGGACAAATATAAGGAAATGGCTTCGTCCACCAGATCATTATATAAGTAATATTTATATATGTTATATATGATGATAATAAGGAGAAACAACATTCATTATAAATATCGCCAATAATAAGGACAATGCCATTAATTATTTATTTTAAAATTGTTTGTGTAATTATTCTTTTTATTTTAATCTACCGAAATATTTAATTAATGTGACGTTAATTGATATAAATTGATGTACAAACTTCTAATTATTATACATTAATATAATATTATATGGTTCGTTGCAAACAACTATGTTCAATGGGATCTGTATAGCAGAAGAAATTTCGTATATATATACTCTTCCGACCCCTCCGAAAAAACCAAAATGTTTATAATATGATTAGAATAATTTCCATGATCTCATTAGACACCCCCTTAAATTAATAATATTTAAAATCCAATTACAGAGAAAGCGAGTGTCATCAGTAAACGTAAACGAATTGTGATATAAAAAATTATAATATATATGAATTCTGAAGAAAATTATTCTTAAACTATTTTTTTTTCTTTTTGATATAATTTAATAATAATATAAATGATGCAACAAAAGGCTTTTGCAATATAAAATGCTATTTTTTTATTAACTTATACAATGACTAATATATATATGCGTACTGATTGATATAACATATAGAGATAAGAATAGATTTATGAAAATATTTGTCGATTAAAAAAATATTGACGAGACTGACCAGTATCACAAAACAAAAACCCAAAATGTTCACCAATCAAATTGTTCTTAATTATATATAGTCACATTTTTGTATTGATTTTTTGAGTATAATTTTTTTTAGACTTATTTATTGTATTGTATGAATAAATATAAAATAAGTATAAATAGCAATAATAAAATAAAATAGTTTTTAGGGATCCAAAATTTTACGTTTTAAGTTGCTTTTTAGCTTTTTTGAGAGTTTGACAAATTATAAATTATACCAATGAATTAAAATATATTCTCTATTGTCTTTTTTTAATTTTAACAAACAAACACACAAGATAATAAAGAAATATTAAAATTTTAATTTTGTAGTATTTAAATATATCTATATATAGTTAATATTGCGATTTAATTTAAACTAAACTATATACAAACGTACATTTTTTTTCATTATAATATTTCATATATGAATCGAATACCTCATCATGTAAGAAAGACTTTTTTTAATTCATTTTTTGTATTTAATGTATTTTAAGATGTTTTTATGTGTGCAAAAATATTTAAGTATTTGACAACAAAAAAAAATAAATAAAATTTTGATTTATTTATTATATGTTTAGTTACTTAGTTATTTAAGTATAAAATTCCTAATTGAAAAACTTTTAAACCAATTCGATATGTTTTTAGTTTGTGAATCTCGCAGCATATCAACAGCGCTAAAGGCGGAGTACTATCCACGTTATTGTGGCCCATATGGTTGTAAATGAACTACTCAATAAGCCTAATGATAACCGCGGGTTTTTTTTGATAGGGTACGCAGATGATGTGGTCATATACACGTCTGTGGGATAAATTTAAAAAAGCTTTGTCAATAAACAGACTCCAAATTGCTTATACCCGAACTTAGACGGAGAGGCACGGAGTGGTGCTTGTCGACGGGCTTAAATGTATAAACCCCAAAAAACAAGTACTATTGGCGATCGGTTAGTATTATAAATCATAAGTTCAACTATGTGCTTGAACAGAAATCCATAACACTGAGATAACGACGCTACTCAGTCCCTATATGCGTATACCAATTTAAACGGGTTCTCCATATTACACATATAAAAAAGGTACTTTACGCTATTCCTAAACAAAATATATCTTATAATACAAATAAAAAAAAATACGTAATTAATGATAAAAACAAATCCTTATATTAATATACATGCCAGTCGCGCCGGAAGCAAATATAGTGATAACATTTCATTCATTCATTCATTCATTCATTCATTCATATGTATATAAATATCTTATATATGTTTAATATAGAACATATGGCATTTTTTTTGAACATGAATTCATTTCCATAAAAGTTGGCTTGATGAAAAAGGAAGGTTTTTTTTTATATTTTTTTTTAGATTTTTTATATTTACAGGCTTTATTTCTGAAACGTTTTTCTTAAACAAATATATCTTAACAATTTTCATAAACTATATCAATTTTTCTCAATTGAATCGACTTAAATGCTTTTCCTGTGCAGTACATTCAAACATACATACATAGAAATATTTCTATATTCATTCATTTAAGATATGCCGATTATTGGAAGATTTCTATTTCTTAATATATATCATATACATACAGATATAGAGCTATAAGCGTAAAAGAATATGTATCGTATTCTGAAGAGATACATTAAATTGTTATTGACAAAAAATAATACTAAAATTTTCAAAGAATAAATTTGGTGAATAACAAAAGATTGTGCATTTTGTGTTTTTAACACAAAAAAATCCTTAAAAAAACGTCAATTCAAGGTCAATTTATTGTATGCACCGGTGATTATGATGCGAATGCGGATGAAGATAAACGTGGATAATGGATGTATATATATATGGTATGTTGCATCTAACTATTTGTAGATGATATATGATATATAGAATTTTTTAACATTTAAAAAAAAATCTTTTTTTCGGTGTTTTTTTTTATTTTGTATGTATATTTAGCTGATTTATAATATAATTTACCATGCATATAAAATAAATCCAGTTTAAACCAAAAAACGATCACGTATATACTGCATGTGATTTTAAATTTTCTATTGAATATATATAATATATATTTTGTAAGTAAACTTCTCTTGATATACTGTGTGTGTGTTTTGATTATAATATCGTTTGGTTTTTTATTTAATTTATGTATTTATTTTATTTTTTTTTTGCTTCTGTGTTGTGTGTATACGAGTTTCAAATAATAATTTGGGTATAAATTGAGTGAGGTTTATTTTACTTTAGTCAGTCGTTGTCAAATTTCCAATAAGTATAAAAGTTTAAATATAAAACTAAAGATATTCGTATATATATATATAAAGTTAATTAAAATCACAGTTATAACAATTATAACAGTTAAAACTATCTTATTGTATAATACAAAATTCTAAATCTATATCCATAAAGTGTGTATATTCAGTAAAAGTATACAATACCTGAAAAATTATCATATATAAATATATAGAATATTGCTCGATATTTTAATTAAGCGAATTTTTTAATTGATTATATAATATATCAAATATATCAAAATGATTAACAATATACAATT
The DNA here is from genome assembly GCA_958336335.1 of Dilophus febrilis. Lineage (NCBI taxonomy): Eukaryota > Metazoa > Arthropoda > Insecta > Diptera > Bibionidae > Dilophus > Dilophus febrilis. The sequence goes on from OY284473.1 coordinate 320,530, forward strand.
CATTGAACATTATAAATTAATTGGTGCCATTTTCACTTCACTTCCAATGATTTATTTAACACGGTATGCAAATTATCTATATACATGATAATGTGCGAATTATAAAAAAATCAAAATTAAATATATTAATTATAACATTATTTCATTTTATTATAGAAAATATTTTCAAGGTGCACAATTTTTAAAGCAAGTATCTGCTAAAAATAAGGTATGTATTATAACTGGGGCAAATACCGGCATTGGTAAAGAAACAGCATTAGAATTGGCACGTCGTGGCGCTACCGTTTATTTGGCATGCCGTAATATCGAACGTGGTGAAGCGGCACGTAACGATATTATAAAATCAACTGGTAATAATAATGTATTTAATTATCGGTTAGATTTAGCTTCATTCGATTCAATAAATGATTTCGCAAAAAGGTAATAGAACTATCGAATTATATCGTAAATATATAATGACAAATATATAGTTAGTTATTTATAATAATTTATTAATAGTTTCAAACAAGTACAATCTCGTCTTGATATCCTCATTAACAATGCTGGATTAATTAATGACGAGCGGAACGAATGCAAAAATACTGGATACGAAGAAACGATTGCGGTCAATCATTTAGGACATTTTCGATTGACAAATTTACTGATGGACATATTAAAGGCATCCCCACCAAGTCGCATTATAAATGTATCCAGTTTTGTTCATAAACAAACAACAATTAATAAAAATGATTTATTTTTTAAGAATGTCGAATATAAACGTGATATTGTTTATGCGCAAAGTAAATTGGCAAATATATTGCACGCTCGTGAGTTGGCTAGGCTGTTGGCCGGCACGGATGTAACAGCGAATAGTGTACATCCGGGTGCTGTACGTACCGAATTAAGTCGTAATTTACCGAATGCAATTAAAGCATTAATGTTTGTATTTTCATTTATGATGAAAACCCCAAAATCGGGGGCACAAACAACATTGGCCGTTGCATTAGATCCTGATTTTGCACAGATTACCGGTCGCTATTTTGCTGATTGTAAAATTGCAGAGGAATCAATGGATGCAAAAAATGATGAATTGGCACTTTGGTTATGGCGCAAAAGTGAAGAATTAACTAATAGTCATTTCATAAACTAAGTTTCTTTTCAATAGCAAATAGCATAATATAATAATAAGATTAATATTAATAATAATTATATGTTATCATTTTTAAGCGAAATATAAGTAAACATTTTTTACAGATTCTTTATAAAATTTAATTATTTGATTATTTTATATAATATAAACTTTGAGTTTTGGATGATATTTGATGATGAGCATGCTTTTAGAATTAAATATAATATAACTATATATATATTTAAAGGACATTTGAAAGTTATTCCGTTAATGTTTGTTTTTAATTGGATTGTTGCTATACAAAAATTTATATATTCATATATGATTATTCTTTATTGTTATTTAGTTAACGACAATGTATATATTTAATCAACAGCATTTTACGATGTCATGTGCTATATATATGTGTGCTGATTCTATAATTCTTTTTCTATTTTTTTTCATGAATTTAAATATATTTGAATGTATTTCTTTCCTGTTGTGTTGTTATATTATAATATAATTTATGTGTGATTATTTTGATTATCGATACTATATATATATAAGAATATCGTGTATACATTAATTTTTTTTGCTTATAAGACCCGAAAATTTTGATCTTAAAGCAAAAAAGAACACAACTCAGAACAAGAAAAAAACAGTCACATAAAAATGAAATACGTCGTTACCGCATACATATCATCAAATATAGGCGACGTTGAAGGTTATCTTGTTATACAAATTTAAAATTATAAAAAAAAATGTGAATAAATAAAATTTATTTACACAGCATTTAATATATGAATATTCAACAAAAATTCACAAACAATAAAAAAAATACACAAAATAGATGTATAAAAATTTAAATATATATATGGGATGATAAGTATAACTGAAATATATTTAGAAGAAGAACCAAATGAATAATTTAAAGATTACAAAAAAAGTAAATTTTGCACATTTTTTTAAATATTATATATATATATATATACATATATAATATATAAACAAAATGTATAGCTTATAAAAACAAGTTATATAAACAAAAAATAATCGTTTCAGGAATAATAAATAGTATACTAATCGTTTTTCATTCTTTATTATATATATACATATATAGAAAGAAACGATCTTAATAATCAATAACGTATATAATTATATTAATATTAAATAATATATATATATATATATATATATATATATATTGAGGTGATACAATTCTTTTGAATAATTTTCACGAAGATTGTTAAAAAAATCATCAATTCTAAACGTTAAAAGTTGTATAGATTCTTGTATATATATAGATATATAGATATAATTATATCAGCTATATATGGGAGCGGCCGATGGGATATAACTTTTATTTTTATTATTATTTATTATATATTTACCATATATATGTTTATAGAATTAAATGAATAAATTAAAGATTATGAAAAGGCAAAGATCACATATGCAAAACTTTTGGTTTTATTTTTTAAATATATTATATAATATTATACTAGATTGGTTAAATAATTAATTACCGGGTTTTTCGTTAAAGAACACACGTTTTCGTTAGCGACGTCAACCACCGGTAATTACTAATTTATACACCTAGTACACAATCGTTATCTGAAACAAATAATTATATATAAAGTATATGATATATAAAATAATACAAAAACATGCATGAATAACGACGAATTTCTGTGGGCTATACATAATGTCCGCATATATTATAATTGGTGTATGCAATTTTGTTTGATTACAATTTAGCAGCAACATATTATATATTGAAAAGGGAACAAAAATTAATTTAAAGTTTCAGATGAATGAAGAACAATCAATAAATATAGTATGGTTATCTTATAACTAAATCATATAAAAGACAGGCAAATATATGAACATATATATATTTAAAAACGTGTATATTACAATATACCGCAGTAATAATAATAATATTGTAATATCATAAATATTTAATTTATTTTGATAAAATGATATACTAATACTGTGTGCTACACTGTACCCTCCATCAGATATCTCGGATATGGACATACTAACTTCAGCCCATTACAGGGGTTTGAAACAAAATTAAAACATATACACTCAGTCGATAATTCATAAGTATATAACTAAACCACAAGATACTCCCCAGAAGGCACTTGATTTACTTTATATATGGTACAGGTAAATGAATGAACTAACTTTAATTTTGTTTCTATATATAATAAAGTTTTCCGTTTCGTTTAGAGATATATGGTGAGGCTAAAAATTGAAATAAACTATGTCAATAACTTCAAATTTCCATCGTTGCAACTGATAAATTTGAAGTTATTGTATTGTGTCGGTATAATCGGTAATCATGAAACATGAAAAAAAAATTCGAATTGAGCAATTAAAAAACAAAAATTGATTAAAATGAAATATAGCGAGGATTATCACGCACGTATATAATAAAGTAGATAATAATCTACTATATATACATAAGAAAATTATAAAAATGTGTTCAAAAATGATAAAAAAAAATTATAAATTATATATAAATAGTTGGAGACAATTTGCTAATCTATCTATTTATATATTATCGCATGTAGTATTAGTTCACGCTTTATGTTCCGCATTCACACAAAACTTATTTATATATACCATATATAATATATATAGAAATGCATAATCCATGATATACTTGCAATTAACATATATATATATATACTATCGCATATAACAATACAATTAACATGTATTACAATAAATATTTATTTTTTTTATAGACTTAATCATAAATTAATTTAATTATTTTGCGATTAATTTGTTTGGTTTGGCCATGATGATGTGTATATACGCAAGTACATGTATAAATAACATTTATTTTTTTATTACCGCATATGTTACGATATGGTAATTTTATTCATATATTTTGTTTTATTACATATTGAATACGTGTCGTGTGTATATTGTATATATACGATTCTGGATGATAATTATAATTTTGTAAAGAATTAGAAATGCATTGTATATACGTTTAATACCGTGTGTTTCATGTAATGTGAGACAGTGAAATATCTCCTTAAAAAAACCATGAGTTTGAATAATGTTTTATACAAAAGTTGTATAGGTCGGGGGACATACGAAAAGGGATTTGTTTTGACTAAGGTGGTAGATCTTCCACAAATGAATCCGTATGTTGGTCAGAACAAGTCACTGATTTGAGATTAAAAGCTAGCATAATCCTATATAGTTATAATATAATTCAAATAATTTAGGAATGATATGAGAGCTTTCAAAATAACAGGTCTATAATTTGTAACTTCATGCTTAACACCACCACTTATAGATTGGAATTACAAATGAATTCTTCCAAAATTCTGGAAAAACTTGAACAATAAAATAATAAATAACATATCTATTCATCATTATCAAATTATTATTCAAATATTCAAGTATTCAAATATCAAAAATTATCAATCAATTGTGGAATATACTTGATATAAATATACTATACATCTATATAACAAAGAGTTCACGTATATTAGTATATTTATATTCATTCAAAGTAAAATATTAATCAACGTCGTCTATATATATCTATACATTTACTCAGAATAAGATATTTATAATATTTGGTATATAAATATATATATATATATATATAGCGATAATCCGCTTAGATAATATACGAAAGCAATTGAAAATATGCAGTAATAGATTGATTGTTTATTGTATATATATATATTCACCACCAAACTCGCAAAGTAAATATTATATAATTCGTAAATAAAAATATATTACACGCGTTTTACATCGTAAAGCGACATAAACACATTTTTGAAAAATATTGAAAAATTCTATAACACGTTATAGTATAATCTCTAAAATAAATACAAGATATTTTTTTGTTTTAGAGTATATAAATAATAAATAAAAATAAGCTTTTTAATTTATTTTAAGTTTTTTCTTGAGAATTTTTTTTATATATAATCTATATGATGTTATGATGAGATACATATATAGGATGGAAATATATTTCTTTAAACAATCCAATTTAGGCAACAATTCTTTTATTTAAATATATATCCTAAATATATAAAATATATAAACTTTCGTCAGACCATTTTTGTTATTATTATGTATTCTATATATATAGTATATATATATAAATACATAATTTTAGCAAAATTATCATAAAAAAATAATCAACATATTTATACAAAATTGAGTAAAAAAACGAAAATAAACACACATTTATTATTCTATATTATTTGTGGATTTTTTATCGTTACAGTCTTATTTTGGTTTGTATAAATATGGCAGAATCGATTTAGCACCCGTAAAACCTCGCCCCTCGAAATTCTATATTGTCCGGTGAGTCTGTAACGAAATCACCATGAATCAGATGATGATGAACCACCTATGTATTGAATACATTAAGGTGACCTTTAACTTTAATAATATATGTATGGATTAATTTATAATTATTTTGTAAATAAAAGCAACCATATGAACAAAAAAAAACACGTAAACTGATAAGCAGTTAGAAAAAATACCTTATATTTGTTTTCATACAATTGTCCAAGTTGTCACTTTTGGTGCGGATGAGGCTTTATAGATAGTAGATAGGAAGAAATGATTGATATATAGCCAAAAGAAAGCGAAGAAATACTAACTCTATGGGAGACTGTTCTATAATCTTGAATGTGTTCTTGGAAAAAATGAATGTGTTGGTTTCCAAAAATAAGTTAATATAGACATTGCAAACTTTAAATCATAAGTAAAAAAAATCCAAAAATAGTGTATATTTTTTTCATAAACTTGATGCATTTTATCTTCTTCGTTTTACCAGAATTATGTATACGAAGACATATCCTTGAAATAAATTTCTATATTGTGTGTTAAAATATATCTTCCATTGATTATAAATACTAGGTGTACCGGATTATTTTTTCTATATTCGAATGGTAACAAATAGGTCAACTAAAATCACCAAGTAATGTTTATAACAATTATAAAGGATGTGAAAGCGGTCTCAATTCTGTTAATATACCATATTATAAATCATGCTTTATATGATTTATATATAGCATTTGTTTTTTTAATATCAGAAATAGATAAACACCTTGGAAAATGTTGTCCAGACACAGTCCACTACTCGTGCCAAATCTCCTAAATATTCATCTGATATATTAATATTATAATTTGATCTTTGCAACCATGCAACCATGCAACACACAACCACACAAACCTTAATCACGTATATATATATTTATAATACATTTTTAATAAATCGTTACACCACACATTATCGTTTTTAAATATATGCAAAGGTTTTCAATATAATAATCCTTATGTATAGCAACAGCAACAGGTATTGTATATATAATATATGGCTTAAAATATATTATTTTGTATTTTCTAATCATAATAATAATAATAATATCCAAAAGAATACATATATACGAATATATATATATATATATATATATATATATATAACACAATGTGTTTTTTGAATTATTAATCTTATATTATATTATATTTAGTAGTTTATTATTAAAATAATATATATTGAGTTTATATTTTACATATACATCCTTTTGTGTAAAGTTTATATTATATATATATAGTTTTATTACCATATTTTTTTTTTATATATTCTGTTCTTTTTTTTAATCCCTCTTAATCCTAAAAGTCCGTTTATTTATTTATGTACGTTCAGAAAATACAAATATATAAGTTTATCCGATAAGAAATTTTAAATTGTATTGTAATATTTTATATATACTATATATATCATATATATAACAAATAATGTAATAAAATTCTATAAATACATACATATAAGCAGCGTGTCCCAACCCGTAATATATATAATTACATACTATTGAATTATAGACAATGTGTTTTTGTTTATTTTGAAGAAGACAACTGGAAATATAATATTGTGAATGCTGCAATTTTTGTATTTATTTAGCGGTTTTCTATATGAATTTTCTTGCATTTTTCCTTTATAGACCAATATTATATATATATAGATAATCATATAGAGATCGGCGCGTATAAATATAAAAAATATAGAATAAATTACTAAAATTACACAACAATTAGGAATGAAAACAGAAATTTTCCATTTTCTTTTTAAATTGTCTATATCAGTATAAAATGTCTGTACACAGAAGTAAATATATTTATACATAATATATATATATATTCATTTACCGATGGATTCAATGAGTATATAAAGATGGTGATAGTTTTCCATTGAAATCAGTTTGTTGTGGAAATCGAATCGTTATAGTTGATTTGATTGGTATTTAACTGAATCATCATACATTATTATATAAATAGATGATATAGATAATACAAAGGGATGTTTGTAATCTTTGCATTTAGTTGTTCTGATATATTAATAAACTATTTAAGTGCAATTAAAATTCATTAATTAGATATATATATATATATATACATAAATATAGATATATATATATGATAATGTTATATACAACAGGGTTTAAATAATTTAAACAATATATATATATATATATATATAGTATATTTTAGCTGAAAATTATCATATATATCCATTACATTGTGCGTGATTGATCCTGCCAGTGATTAATAATATATAAAATTGATGCATGCGATCATCCATCATCATATTAATACTAATATAATTAATGTATATATATACATGTGAAGTGCGAATAATTTGATATATAAAATATTAAAGGGTTAGTATATAGATAAGTTTTTTTTTCATTTAAAGCATGTATATATTAATCTGATTATATAGTTTTTAAATACTAATTATACGCAATATATATATAACCAATATGATGCAATTATACATATGAAAGTATATATCTATGGTTTTGGTTTCATTTAATAACTAACAATTAAATAAAATGTTGATGGTGCATATGCCTAAAGCTATATAGCTCAATCAATGATTAATTTAGTTACACTATATATATGATAGTTTATGATATAAATATTATATATATAAATGAATTATTTGCCATTCCCTGAAGCAAATTACCCATTTGGGCTTATGTGAGTGAATTTAAATTATTGAATTAAAAATTAAAATATTGTCCATATATATATATATATATATATATATCGATAAACAAATATTTTCCATTTATTGTATTATATAGTATCGTATAGTATGGTATATATAGATATATAGAAATCAAAAGTTTGCAGAATTTGTTATCAACGCGCGCTAAAAAGTTAAAACTTATTTAAATGTTTCATTATTGGAAAAAAAATTGGTTATTAGAAAGTTAGCTATATACAATAAATAAAATAATCTAATTATAATTAATCACAGAATTCAATATACATATATATATATTGAGGTAAATTTTTTTTGTTTTCGTCAATTGCGATAATGAAGCAATCAAATAATATTGATAGAATGAAAAATTATATATAATACACATATACCTTCAATTATAACCTAAAGACAGTGGAATATCAGTGGAACACAAAGCGTTTTTTAAGAAAAATTATTTATACACAAAAGTTATTCAGTTATGGTAGGGAAAGGGGTTTGTTTTAACTTCGTCATATATATTCAATTTTTAATTATTGGATAAAATATATATGTGTATATACAGAACATATATAACAGGGGTTTGTTTTACCTTCGTCATATATATTCAATTTTAGTATATAGAAATATATATGTGTGTATATAGAACATATATAACAGTGATATAAATAAAATGTGTTTATGTATGGTAATGGAAATAATGAAAATTCATGTTTATATAATTTAGTTTGACTGGACATATATCTACGGGGTTTTCTTTGATATTAATAAATGCTTCAATTAATACCAACATTAACAATAATATCACACTCACGAAATATAACAATATATAAAATTATTGCAATGTATATGTACAGTACGTATATGTATAATTGGAATGATTAAATTAAAATATATGACCAGCTGTGAAACAAGAAGTTGCTTTTTATTTTATATATATAAGCATTTATTATATGTATGTAAAAATAATATATGTAAAATATGCGCTAAAGACTGATAAAACGTAAAAATAATTGATAATATATATATATAGGAATTCGTTTCATTTTATTCTATTCGATATTTTATGATATATTATATTAATATTTGTATATACTGCTTTAACCATACATAATTCGGACGCACGTACTATTTTATCCGTATATGATCGATTTTGAGATGCCGAGAAAGGACTTTAAATAATTAATATTTTAATAATATACTAATTTTATTTAATAAAATGATGGTTTTAGTTAAATAATTACGGAGAAAGAAGTGGAGAAAAAATTATCAAATTCAATAAAAATTTGACCATTATATATTATACGACACTGAAAATTGGCACTGAATTATACATGGTTAGAATAGTATATATGGTGAATTTGTTTCTTCAAACAATTCTCTATCATATAAATATTAACATTATTATATGATTAAATCTATAAATATATAAAGATATTATGCATCCTTATTTTAGTCTCCGATATGGATACAAAATTCTGTATTGCGTTAAATATCGTAAAATGGTGGTAATAATATATAATAAATGACCGCCACAAAAATTTCGGTTTACCAAAAGAAATTATTGAAAATTTCTAGATTTTTTAATCAGTGGTATTTGTATATGGGAAAATTTTCATTTGTTTTTAAGGATCATCATCACTTTATATTGAAATATATATTTATAATGGATTGCTTTGCATAAAGTTTCATAATTGATGTAAAGATCTGCGCGGTCAACGACAATAATGACCCATATACTTAAATTATATAACAGTGATATAAATAAAATGTGTATACATGCATATATATATATACTGAGGTCAGTAAGTATTGAATGATATAAGTATATGTTGATACTTATTATATAGGGATCAGAACTCCATCAAAAGATTTATGCATTACAAAATAAAAATAAAAGAGAAGTATTTAATTGTAAAATGTATATTGTAATAAAATACGGACAATAATAATGTATATGCTTTTTGATTGTGAATCTATTATTATTATTATTGTGGGAATGGGTCGGTACGTTTTAGTCTTATTATATAGTACCCACATGTAATCGAATTCCAACAGTATGGATCTAGGGTCTGTTAGGCCTTTTATAAAAGGTTTTATAGACACATAAAAAATATTATAATGATTATTGTTATATGTAAATCTTTAATATATATTTTATATAAATATTGCAAATTCTCCTTTATACAGGTAACCCTCCTACAACGCGGTCAATAGGTTCCTGAAAAATTCCGCGTTATAGGAAATCGCATTGTAGGAGACTTTAACTCCATACAAAAATCAGGGTTCCTAGGTTCCTAATCCTGATTTTTGTATGGAGTTAAAGTCTCCTACAACGCGATTTCCTATAACGCGGAATTTTTCAGGAACCTATTGACCGCGTTGTAGGAGGGTTACCAGTACTGTGTACTTTTGTTATTTTGTTCATTTATTTATAATTCAGATATTTTTTATTTAATTCCAGTGTAATTATATATATTATATATCGAGTAAACAAAGAAGAAGAAGCAGAAAAGAAGTGATCTAATTATATATAGTAAATAATAATAGTATAATAAAACGAAAAATTAAAAATATGGGATCCACCATTAAATATCTTTATGTAAAAAATTTATGCATTTTATGGCTTCTAATTACAAATTATTATTACGTTCAAGTAATTGGTACTGCTACCGGTGTTGTTGCAGCTGAAATAACATTTCGTGATCAATATCCATTATCATCTGTTGATTCAGATAAATCATCACATCAAAAAAAAAATCATAATAAGCTTCTATTGGGATTAGTTCAGCAAGTAGAACAATATGATCCAACGATGTTATTATATTCATTACATGATCCACATTCCACTCATCTTCACCAACAACAAACTGATGGATTATATAAACAATTTAGTGATAAACGTAGTACATGGCAGAATCTGCAAAGTTCTTGGGGTAAACGATATGACCCAAATCCCAATTTAAATGAACAACCACCTCAATTTTCGATATTAAATGATTTTGGACAATTTTCAATGTACGATCGTGAAGCAGATGCTCAACATGAAAACAACAAAAAAGAATTGTATTCTTACGATGATGAAAATAGTAATATTGATTTCGGTAATTATATAATTAATTAATTAATTACAATAACAACCACATATCAGTATTTATAATAATATTAATTGATTTTATATATTACGCAGATGATTATGCATCTTTAATGCAATTAATCAATGATGGTAATGGAAATAATAATAGATTTGCAGCGGAAGATGTAATAAAAAAACGCGCCTGGAAGGCAATAAATGGAGCATGGGGAAAACGAAATGATAATAAAGATAATGCTGCCAATAAACGTGAACCGGCTTGGAATAATCTTAAAGGTTTATGGGGCAAACGTGGAAATTGGAATAAATTATCATCGACATGGGGTAAAAAACGGCAACTATAGGTGCTATACATATTACTTGATCCTCGTATATATTATAAATAAATATAAGACCGCTGAAGCTAAAACAGGAACAAGCATCTCCCGAAACCCAAGAGATTTATTAACAATATAAATTCATATACAAAATAATATAGCTATAATTATATATATTTAAGTATAGGGAACTGAAAAATTGTTTCTATCTATCAATATGTCATTTTTATTATAATGTGTATGTAAAATATATATTAATAAGTGCCCAATTTTACGTATATTTATTTTAAAATGTTAAAATAATCATGTATAAGAAAAATTTATGGAAAAACAAATAATTTAATTCAATACAAATTATCAGCCGATATCAGAATACCTATATAATTCGTATCGTATACATTTATACAAAATATGTTTTTGCAAATTTTATTTTACTTGATTTCCAGAAATATATAGATGTGAGCCAATAATCTCTTAAATTATACGATGGGACAGTAAAGAAGAAAAGAGAAAAACTTGTTGACCGATGTCTAAGAATAAATGCGGTGTCCAAGAACCATGACTTCTATGCCCGTTGAATCAAGACATTCCTCGCCCATAAAAATGGGAAGCCGTTATTACAGTATAGATGTGCCACCACAATTGGGAATAATAATTGAAAAAAAATATGATATTGTATAATTCGTGTTTCTTTTTTCTTTATAAATATTATATTAAAACGCGCGTGATAATTATGCTGCACTAACCTATAATAGAATATAGAAAATGTAAAATCTTCTCAGTAATTTTATTTTAAAAGGTTGTATGTGCAATTTCACACTCACATATCACTGTGAAGAACGGATTATACATGCGGCGTGAGATGGAATATTGCTATAAAATAATTATGGTTATATATAAGGCAATTTCCACACAGGAAACATTAACCAAAAGGACAATTTTCCACAATTTCGTTTCTATATACGTGTAATGATGAGTGTGATGAACAGGCATTTGTATCTGCATTCAATAGATCTAATGTTTGTATAGATACTATACACGATTCTCCACAGTACCTATACATAGTACAATGGTGGAAGCAATTGTATTGTGGTTCAAAGGTAAATATTTTCTTAGTGAAAGTGGATATTAAAACCTCCATAAGGGGGAGGTTTTAGTCGGTAGAACGTCCTAGTGACGGGATCCGATTCACAGTCTGTAAATGCTTCCAAGAAAAAAAATAGGTACTGGGACAACATGTATATATAAATTACGTAGATATTCTACAATAAGAATGTATTGAGCATATATATATTTATGAAAAATTAAAGCATTTTCTCACATATACTAATATAAAAATCTGTACATGCCTGGTGCATGGAAAACGATTTTACGATCGAATTTTCATTTGTATAGGAAAATGATATGACACGTAGGCAGGAGGTAGGTAGTGCGGTGGAAACATACAAATATTTTGTGACACTATCATCTATATATATTTATACAACTAAAAACCAATTCGATATATATATAAATAAAGGGTATATATGTTGTGACTATACAGATCTGTGCAGGCATCGAGCCGATATGTATATATAGATATATTCGTTGACTCTTTAGTCTTTGGTTATTATACAACATTTATCTATTGATATACAAAACAATGCAATACTATGGGTGTGCGGTATTAAATTGATTCATTGAACTTATGATGATGGCCATCATACATTACATAAAGTATAGTATATATACATTTATACGCATAAATGTTATGGTGGAATTAGTTTTTTTTTAAACAAAGTTAGTTAGTATCATTTAGAGATTCAGGTTGGACGAAACGGATTGTGAATTTTTGTTTTTCTAAATGCCATATAATACACTATGAATGATAATACCGCACCGCATATACAACATAGAACCGAATATTTATAATTTCACAGAAAAATTTGTCACAACATTTTAAATATACATCTATGTATATATATAATTATAATCAACTGTAAAACAATTTATATTCATTCGTTACGTGTTCGTGAGTGTTTTTAATATATAGTTAAATTATAATATTTCCGATTCAAATTGTGACAAATATTTATTGGATTGTATATATTGTATATTGTATATTTATTGGATATATATATATATATATATGGGTAGTTGATTTCAATGTTATCTTTCATATTTATTGAATGTTCAATTGATTGTGAATGGACAAAATTCCTTGTGTTTTCTTACAAAATAATTAATTAATTTTTCTTTAATCAAATATATATATATATATATATTTATATATATATATATATATACTATAGCGCAATCAAGTGCGTAGGTATAGTAAATGATATATAATATATATAAAATATTATATAATAATTTTGGTTTGATATATTGTCTTTAAAACAAAAATAAAAAATAAAAATGGTGTGTTGCTATTTTATAATACTACCTATATATGTATATATGATAGTAGATATCATATAAACATAAATATTTTCAATATTACAAGTGTCATATATATAATTTTTGTGATGTTATATAGAAAAGTTTAAATAAATGTGATATATATATATATCTACAAGCATATATATATAGCCGTCGTATAACCCTTACGCCCCTGCACAGTCGAGCCCTAGTTTAAAACAAAAAAAACCAAAAAAACAAAACTCGCAAATTCCGCATATATTCTATATAGTACACTGTATAGAATTTTCCCTTCTTCTATATATATGTCATTTGGTTTATCGACTAGTTTTTTAACATTACCTTACGTATATACATAAGGCACGTGCATTTATATATACATTCGAAATCGTGCGTTTATATTTAACAACAACAATACTATATTTATACAATTATTATATGCATGCCGTACCCTGACACAAAACAATCTATACATTATAATTATATATAAAATATAATCAGGATATTTAAGAACCTTCACAAACAATTGCCTTCAAGGAAAAAAAGGGCATTTTTCTATATATATTCGCATAAAATACAACAAACAAATTAGTTTCCGCACATTTTAAAATCTATATACGCGTCTAAAAAATACTAACGTAATCGTCGTCAGCTTTGATATAGAATATAGAATCACATATATTTTATGTGTGAAAATTCGATCGTTCCTATATCTATATAAATACGAGCGATAATCGGGCACATATTTAGTTATATCGCCTATATACATAAAATTTAATGAAAATGCGAAAATGTATAAAATATGCGTGTTTTTGAAATTTTCGTTCTGAAATTTTTTATTTCATTTATTTTCATTCCCTATATATATATATATATATAAGTATGTGTTTTTTTTTTGTTTAATTTTATTTTAAAAAATCTGGATTTGATCTTGAAATTTATTTTAGTGTGCAATTTACTGATACATATAACATTTTATACGTAATAAATATACTTATTATTTATTTTATAAATATATAATGCATAGAATATAGAATAATATTGATTATTTTTAACGGTGAGAAGCAGCGCCTAATTAAATGCGACATTACACTTAAATTATTATTTAAATAATATTGATAATAAAAATTGCAAATATTTTACGGGTTATTAGTGGTATAATCGACATAAAAAGATATTCAATGTTTATAGTTGTGATGTGAGATGATGACCTACATAAAAATCCATGTTTATTTTGTGTATTTTGTATAACTACTGTATATCATATATAGATACATTGCAATACTAAAAAAATATACGAAATTATATATAAATACATTTTGTAGACGCATATAAACAAAAAAATCACTGTTTATGATATGTGCGGGTTCTAAAATTGTTTTTAAACAAATTCTAATATATATATTTTTAAATGAAGCTCACATATATATATATATATATTGATGCAAGAAAATAAGACCGTATATATATAATGTGTTGTTCACCAGCGTGTAATTTTACATCGGTATTTTAAATCTTTAAATAAACGCATGCGATGTTTTGGAGTTAATAAACCAATTCTTTTTAAATCGAAAACCCAATCGATAATAAATTTTATTCACAAAAAAAAATATGAATTCTCTTGTTCGGGAGCTTTCCCGGTTTTATATACATATATGTGAGAGGAAAATGCCAATTGTATATATATATATATATATATAAATATTATATATGTATATATTCAAGGTGTCCCAGTTGTTATAGCACAACCGCCAAAAAACGTATCAAAAGTGGTTCTAAATATTGTCCAGTTACAGGAGTTTGAAAATTGACCTTCATTGAAAAGTCATACATTCAGTCAAACAATTGCACCAAGCATAATCATTAGGTATTTTTTTTAAATAGGTAATTGAATTACCTTTTAATTTTGAATGAGTGCAAATTTTTGATATCTGCCTTTCGTTTGGAGATATTGTCAGGATTACGTGGTATGCATTTGTGCTTTATAAACTGAGACACCCTTTATATTAATTTTTCCTTATACATATTTCAAATATATTATATACATAAATAAAGGTACGAAAAACTTTAATATAACCATGTTTGAGGAAAATTTGTAAAGTTATAAATATATATATATATATAACTTTACAAATATATATATATATATATATATATATACCGATAAAACAATTATAATAATCGAGTGTACTTTAATTATATGTAGAATAATTTAAACCTTTTTCAGTGACTAATAATATAAAAAAGCAAGTGAATATATAATTACATATCTTTATATATACATCGAGCAAAACATGGCTGCACAGCCAGTCTGTACACGATTTTCAGATAATTACGATATTAAAGAAGAACTTGGCAAGTGAGTATACCATATATATATATCGATTTACTATATCAATCCCACAATCATCAATTAAATTAAAATCAAATATTTTTACCCGGGCGTCGCGCAGTAAGTACTGCTGTACAAATTAAACTAATACAAAATTTTGTATTAATTTTTATCTTACAACATACTTTTTAATTATTTACTGTTGTCACTATATATATAGTGAAACATTATACATTTCACACGCGACTCTTCGATAACAATAAGTTCAATAAAAAAAACATTACATGCATTTTAAAAAAAAAGTAAAAGTGTAATATTTATTATTACTTGAATCTATATATATTCTAAATAATATTCCCCCTTCATATTTTTTCTATACAAGAACTTTGTCATATCCTATATATAAATATATATTTTATTTAAAATTGTATTTGCATTTTTTGGAATAAATATAGATGTAAATTAAAGAAACAACATATATGATTTCTTTATATGTATTGTGTTTTATTAAAGATTTAAGATGTGGCATTTTATATCTAACTCTGCAACATAAAAACCTGTAAAAAAATCGCTATACATTTTCCCACAGAAATGAATGCGATTTATTTGGATCTTCTGCGCCCGCATACATTTTTGTCTGCATTAAACGATCTATTCAATATATATATATATATATAAATATAACAAATATCATTTAAATTAAATGCAATTGTTAAAATATGAATGAATGGATATAAGAGAAAATAAAAAAAAATTAAAGATCTAAATCAATTTAAAAAAAAGAAGAAATATCTGCGGTAATAAATAAATTAATTTAAATTTTATAACGAACAGGAAATTACTGATTATTTTTTATTTATATAATTAAATAGACCTTACAAAATATTTGCATATGTTTTCGTTCATGCTTAAATTATACTTGGTATATATATATATATATATATATCTTATTTGCAGGCTTGGTGTGATTGCCCAAAAAACAAAATATTCGGTATTATATTTTCTATATGATATGATATGATACATATGATATATTATAGTATATATTCAATATATTGTATTATTTATACATACTAATTTTTTGTCGGTTTTTTGTTTGTTTGTTTCGCATTTTAATTTGCATTTATATAATACGTATATAGGGGAGCATTTTCTATTGTCAAACGTTGCGTTCAAAAATCAACCAATAGTGAATTTGCAGCAAAAATTATAAATACGAAGAAGTTAACAAATCGAGGTAAATCTGTATAGTATATAGTATATTATAGAAGAAACGAGAAGATGTAAACGATTATTTTTAATGAACATATATATATGTTACATATAGATTTTCAGAAATTGGAACGTGAAGCCCGAATTTGTCGAAAACTTCAACATCCGAATATTGGTAAGGACATATACTATATATAACAAAATATACAAATTTATGATATATATTTACAGTTCGTTTACATGATAGTATTCAAGAGGAAAGCTTTCATTATTTGGTTTTTGATCTGTAAGTATATATATATATATATATATGTTTCATATTAATATATACATATTTATTATAATATTGTTCAGATATCATATATATATAATATTGGTTGTATATAATCAACAAAAAAAATTGTTTGCATATATATATACTCTATAGTGTAACTGGTGGTGAACTTTTTGAAGATATCGTTGCGCGTGAATTCTACTCAGAAGCGGATGCATCACATTGTATTCAACAAATATTGGAATCGGTCAATCATTGCCATCAGAATGGTGTGGTACACCGGGATTTAAAACCAGAAAATTTACTATTAGCCAGTAAGATTAAGGGTGCTGCTGTTAAATTAGCTGATTTTGGTTTAGCCATTGAAGTGTTGGCCGATCAACCGGCATGGTTTGGATTTGCCGGTACACCTGGTTATTTATCACCCGAAGTTTTGAAAAAAGAACCATATAGTAAAGCCGTTGATATATGGGCATGTGGTGTTATTTTATATATACTATTGGTTGGCTATCCACCATTTTGGGATGAAGATCAACATCGTTTATATTCTCAAATAAAAGCGGGTGCATATGATGTAATATTTATATATATAAATGAAATATTTATTTTATATATATACGGTAATGAATTGAATATTAATATATCTGTCATTTATATGTAGTACCCTTCACCAGAATGGGATACTGTTACTCCTGAAGCAAAAAATTTAATCAATCTTATGCTGACAGTGAATCCATTTAAAAGGATTACTGCTGCAGAGGCACTTAAGCATCCATGGGTTTGTGTAAGGATATACACAGATAAATAAACTTAATCAATATTTTATGTATAAATCTTATTAAATACTGTTTTAATTCCTTTTTATTTATACTCATAATATAGCAACGTGAACGTGTTGCCTCCGTTGTTCATCGTCAAGAAACGGTCGATTGTTTAAAGAAATTCAATGCTCGTAGAAAATTAAAGGTATTTATTATATTTATCTCTCTATATAATCAATCTTATGATGACAGTGACAGTGAGATTGACTATATATATCGATCGTACACAAAAACAAATTCTCCTATAATTCAACAACTATATATAATAAAAAATAATTTTAATTCATTAATTCATGCATTGGTCAGGGTGCTATTTTAACGACAATGTTGGCTACTAGAAATTTTTCAAGTAAGTGTTGAATGGATCTTTTTAAGTATTTGTAATGATTGAGCTCATAAATAAAAACTGGCAAGAAAAGTGAATAACCCATAGAATCCTATACATACGTTTTGGATATGTATTTATGTCAACTTGAATTCGGAATATAGACCATTCCGAATTCATATATATATCATATTATTTTAAAATAAAATGTCAGAAAACTAGCCCAAAACATCGCCTATTATAAAAAAAATATATATAGAGTATATTTTTATATTAATTTGTTCCTTTACACATTTTTTTTAAATATAATTGATAAATATCGTTATTCAAATACATTTTTAAAAAAAAATTAAATTTTTTATTCTTATATATGATCTATGATTGATAAAATATAATGTATATAGAAAGTGGTAAGCAATTCAAAAATTATATTAGAATAATAATATTATGGTATTTATTTTTATTTGATTATTTTGCCTGCAATTTGCTGCGTTTAGTATAATATGTTTTATAGATAATCGATATATATGAATGATAATATACATGCTACGGATGAATATACTTTATGTGTGAAAGGATGGATGAAATAAAGTTATATATACATTATAATAAAGAAGTGGTTCGTTTTTGAACAATTAATATTGTATACACATATACATGCGAATAGCTTTTATGGACATGGGTTTTTTTTGGTTTTATAGTAATTTTTAAATAATTGTTTACATTGGTTTTCATTTCTATATATATATAATAACTCTGTCGCATATATTCAGTAAATGTTTTTTTTGTATAATGGGAGGGGGTGTTAATAATATTGATTATATTACAAATATTATATAGTTATATTTTTTTTTTAACATTCAATATTTGATTATAATTTTTTGGTTAAATCGCGTTCGTTAAACTATAAATTAAAAAAAAATACAATATATATTGATATTTATGTATATTAATTATACATATAGGCAAAAGCATGATTACTAAAAAAAGTGATGGATCTCAGGTGAAAGAATCTACGGATTCCACAAATACAATTGAGGATGATGATGCCAAAGGTACATGAATTAAATTTAATATATTTTTATTTATTGTAATTAAGACCGTTTTTTAATTGTCGCATCGCATATTTCAATTTCAATTAATTAATTTTAAAAATTGTTAGAAATAATCAATTATAATAACGTGAATAAAATATAATAATAATAATAATGTACATTAAATTTCTTTTGCTATAAATAGATAAAACTAAAAACGTTGTCGATCGTAGCACAACAGTCATAGCTAAAGATCCTGAAGGTAATTGTATCAACATTAAAAAAATATTTCTTTTTAACAAACAAAAATAAATGGGGGTTTCAATGTGTTTTCTATTTGGTTTTAAATGTTTTTTGTGTGCCTTCATTTTTGCTACATTGGAATTTATTTATTTTTTTGTGTTTTTTTGTACTTTAACATTATTATATAATTAAAAATGTTTAATATATTGACTTTATTATATAATTAAAATTTTGATTTTATGCTCTTATTACAGTTTTTTTATAATGCTGGGCTATTAATTTTGCTTTGTCTTATTATCATTTTAAAATTATCGCAACAAAATAGAATATAAAAACAGTTTTATTTATTCCATCATTATAAACCAAAATGTGTTCTGTATTACTGCTATTTCAAGCTTATAAACATGACTGTTGTATACCCAAATATGCTCATTCAATACCATCCTTTCACGTGTCGGACGGTGTTTTTTGTTTTGTTAATACTAACGCAATAAACACCTTAATATTATTCATTCATCCCATTCGCAATTTATCTATTCCCCAACCTCTATCCAACGAAATACTGTTAAAGGATGGAAAACATGAATTTTACAAATATATGACGAGAAAAAATATTTGGTGATTCTCCCTATATACCAAAAGTATGATAAAATTAAAATCTCATTTCCGATTCCGATCCCTACAATTCTATTATTTATTAATCAATGGGGAAACTGCTGCATAATGATTATACTATTACCTATACCCAACACACATTCATTAAACATTGCTCTAGAGCTGAAGGTTCAGGAGTTAACCAAATAAATGACCATATATAAAAAAAAACGTATTAATCAATACAATTACGGCATAATATATGTATATACGTTTGTGGGGAACACATTTTTTGGTTGTCATGTTACATATTTGTATATTTTTTTGTTATGATTTTGTGAATTTAAAAAGACAATGTTTTTCTTTTTTTTGTAAAATCTCTACAACTTACATAAATATTATAAATCTTATTATAAATGCTTAGACATTTGGATTGTGTGTCCAGCTAAGGCATGTCACCAACAAAATTCAACTAATACAACTTATTCCCCGTGTACAGGTATGTTGTTTTATATAAACATGTAATATATATATAATTATAACCATGGAGCATAAAACAGTTTTAATTCCTAAGAACTAGGGGTCACATCGAAGCAAACCAACCCGAAAAACTGTAGTAAAAATCGAATTTTTCTTTAAATCATAAACGTTTGCATTTTAAATTGGGCGTTAAACTACTTAACGCCCAATTTTAAACGGCGTTAAAACCGTCCAAAAATTCCTATTGTATTTGATTTTATTAGCCACATTTGCTATTGAAATACTTTGATTTTATAACGCCTAAACAAAACACACTTATATCATAAATATGAATTGTAAATTTCAAGTATTGTTCAAAATTGCGCCTGTTTTGAATATAACACATTGTGACAACATCGTAGACTTTTCTATTGAAATCTGTTGTAACTGTATCGATGGTTTTAGGGTTGGTCAACTTCGCTGGGGCATCCTGTATGTATTTGACTGAAGTATATTCATCATTTGTATTTATTTTTATTTTATATTATAAACAAAAACAAACAATCAATCAATAATGAAACCAAAGCAGCTAAGCGGCAAGAGATTATTAAAATGACTGAACAATTAATTGAAGCCGTAAATAATGCCGATTTTGAAATGTACACGTACGTATAAAGAAGAGTTTATTCCCATTACTAATTTAATTACTAACATAAAATTTGATTATATATTGTTATAAATATAGAAAGATTTGTGATCCGCATTTGACGGCATTTGAACCAGAAACTTTGGGTAATTTAGTCGAAGGTATGGATTTCCATAAATTTTATTTTGACAACGGTAAGTTTCGTTTTATTACCGCGAACATAATTTCTAAATTTCTAAGGAATTGATATATAATACCTTTAATGAATGTTTTATCATAGTAACAGGTAAAAGTTGTAAAGCGATTAATACAACAATTTTGAATCCACATGTTCATTTAGTCGGTGACGATGCAGCTTGCATTGCGTATGTTCGTCTGACACAATTTTTTGATAAGTGAGTATAATTATTTATAAGAATCTCATAAACAAGAAAAATGTGTATATCGTGAATATTATTTATTGACGATATTTTATTCATTTCAGACAAGGATTGGCCCATACACACCAATTTGAAGAGACACGCATATGGCAAAAAAAAGATAATAAATGGCAAAATATTCATTTTCATCGAAGTCAAGCGGGACACATTGCCGGTAGCACACCGTTTGATTATATGAAAACAGAGAAATAATTTCTATCTAAATATATTATTATATAACTTTCTTTTAAACCTATACTATATATACTTTCTCAAACTTAACGAGAATTTTTTCTTTTCTTAAACACAAAAAAAAATACAAATCTTTATACAACATACACACACCTATTTGTGTATCACACAAATAAACATCTTATAAAATCTAATCAACACCAATGATCAAAAATATAATAATAATAATAATAATAAACTTAATAATAATAATAATAAACTTAATAATAATAATAATTATATTAATAATAATACAAAATAATATTAATAATAATTGTAATCAAACAAAATGTTAAAATCTCGTATTCAGATACAAATGTTACTATATTTATTTGTTATATTAAAACAATATTTAAATACAATAATTAATGTCAATGAAGCGAAAAAAAATTGAGAATAAAAATCATTTCATATGGGGTGTTTATTGATATTGCATTTTTAACTTTTGTTTAAAACTGAATTTTATTTAAATCTCAATTAAACATGAATTTCTTTTGCTTTTAAATTGTTTTTTTCATTATTGAAAAATATATTTTAATGATAATGTATCACAGTTTGCGGGAATTCTATGTTCGAATTCTAAATTTTTAAAATGAAAATTCATACAGACAACAGTTGTCAATGCTTTGTGAAGTCAGCCAAAATAAAAAAAAACCACCCCCTCCAGAATTATAGTGAGTGATAGGTAAAAACTTAAATTTAATAAATAGATCCATCAAATAAACTTTCATCACTAATATATGATACTGTGCGTCAAATGTAACCAGATTTTGTTGCTTAAATTATTAGTAAAATAAAAATATCTAAATAGATCTCTAACATTCTATATACATTTAACGAATCAATTTGTCAATAAAATAAATATAATACTAATTAAAGATAAACTCACAGAATAAGTCGCCATAATATCAGGAACATCATTAAAAAATATGTGATTTTGTTGTGGATTTCTACTGATAGTTTCCTTTTATACGGGAACCACCACAAATAATAATATAATGTTTAAAAACATTTTAATTACACACGCAATACTTTTACGAATAAAATTCCGCGACGGCGACGAACTACTTTTGACTATGCACTTTTTTCTTATTAGCTTTACGGGTTTTCCCATTATTTTACGATAATATTGTAATAGTTGATTACCAATCAAAATATCAATATGAATAATATGATCGAGATGAATAATTCCAATGCTAATGCAATGATGTTAGCTGCATGTACTGTCTCCAATGAAAAATGTTCCATAAAATATTGTACCAACATTATCAAAAATGGTGCCCATTTTTTTAAATATCATTTTATCTCCTATAAGAAAAATGGTTCGAATAAAATACAAAATTAGATTTTATTGATATTATTAATGCTCGTGTATTTTTCGGTATTCTCTAGTAGGTCTAATAATTCAATTGGCCAATAAAAAATGAATGCCATAATTAGATAAACTTACCTCGAATTGCTGTTGAGGACGCATTTCTCTAAATACAACTGTATTCGTGCATTTAGAGGTGGTCCATCCATACGATTATTTTACATCAATAATTTCAATAAATATTAACTGCATGTATGTACTGGATTCCCGGAACACGTTAAATAATTGGACAACGTTAAATAATAAATTGTATTATCGTTGATAAACTGCTAACCATTTTTTTTTGTTAACCCTATATAGAAAAAAAATTCTAGGTTAAATTTTTTATAATTGCAATTTTACCCCATGTCTAATAATTCAATTTGTCAATAAAAAACGCATTCCATAATTATTAATAAAGATAAACTTACCTCGAATTGCTGTTGACAATGCATTTTTCTAAATACAAACTGTATGCGAGTATTTAGAAGTGATCCATTCATACGATTATTTTTACATCAATAATTTTAATAAATATGAACTGGATTCCCGGAAAACGTTACAGAATTAGACAACGTTAAATAATAAATTGGACCATCGTTGATAAAATTACAACAACATTTTTTTTTTGTGTTAACACCTATAGAAAAAAATTCTAGGTTACAATTTTTTTAATTGCCATTTTACCCTATATATAATTATTTGATTTTATTAAATGCATGATTAATTTGTTTAAAAATATCCTTATTTAATGATGGTATAGGTAAAATTTCATTACTTTTAAAAAAAAGGTTGATAATTTTCATCAAAAAGTGGCGTCTGGTTTCCTACAAAACCAGCCGCACACACACACACACACACACACACAGTCATTGTACCAGCCAATATAATTTCTATCACCCATCACACATTTTTTATGTAATTTTTATACTTAAATCTATACTTTTCTTAAAGTTTAATAGCTGGTTGACACAATTTAATAAATAATTAAAGCTAATTATCTTAATTATATTTTAATTAAAATAAACTTACCTTTTAATTTTTCTTCAATTTTACTCGCCGCCATATTGCATTTTTTTTGTTCCTTTGCCAACCGACGCTATCTTTGTAATGAAAAAATCTCATACATAATTTCAATTTTCATGTATTCGCGCACGCAGTCCACGTCCACCACCCACATTCCACCCAATCTTATATGATTTTCTGTCTGACATGAGAAATGCACTGCTTTATGGTTTGGTGATACATTTATTAATAGCGTTTTTATTTAAATTTTTACAATAGAACGTTTTATTATAGAATTCGTCAATAATATTTAAATTAATGATTTTAATTGATATGTTATCATTACAAACATTACGCGAACTCAATTTTTTAATTTATAAGATTAATTTAATTATTATTTTAACTATTTCCAATTCATTAATTAAGAATTATTTTTATAATAGAAATCTTCAGTTGGAAAATGTGATGAATATCAACAATTGTCCAACGAATCTGAGCACAATTTCAAATGAAAAACACCCGCCAGATAATTTTTTACTCACTGTACCACCCGTATTCTTAGTTTTATTTTTATATTTTTTGTAATTAACAATATCACTGTTTAAATAATTTATTAAAATTATTCTAATTATTATATTAACCAAACGTAAACAAACACTATATTTTATTTGTTGACAATATTTAAATAAATATATTCTGAAATGGTATTGTAGTTAGGAGGGGTGTTTTTGGGTAACCTTATGAAAGAAATTCAATGCAAATGTTAAACACCATACAAATATTAGCAAAATGAGGGGAACATTTTCCAAATTCAAAAAGGTATAAATATAAATAATATGAACAAATGAACAAAAATGGATGAATTATTATCATTTTTCTCCAATAACGTGGATATTTTTCCACTTTTAAATGGAATTATTTCTCTTGGCGGCGAAATTGTTTAAAAAGTGAATGTTTTTTTTATTCAATATGAATACTGTTGTTTTTTTTTATTGAAAACATATAAAGTTGTATAAATAAAATAATTTTTGTTTGTTTACCTTTGGACAATTTAATTATTAAATTAATTTAATTAAATGATTTAAATAGTGATATGGTTGATTACACAAAAAAAAATAAAAAATGAAAATACGTTTGTTACAGTGATTAAAAGTGATCTAGTGTTTACCGTTTTAAATTGTAAGCCGGTATAATGGCTGGTGACTTATGTGCCATTGTTGATATTCATCACATTTTCCAACTGCAGATTTCTATTACAAAAAGTAAAAAACTTTTCAGAAATGCATAGGAAATAGTTAAAATAATAATTAAATTAATCTAATAAATTAAAAAATTGAGTTCGCGTAATGTTTGTAATGATAACATAACAATTAAAATCATTAATTTAAATATTATTGACGAATTCTATAATTAAACGTTGTATTGTAAAAATTTAAATAAAAACGCTATTAATAAATGTATCACCCAACCATAAAGCAGTGCATTTCTCATGTCAGACAGAAAATCATATAAGATTGGGTGGAATGTGGGTGGTGGACGTGGACTGCGTGCGCGAATACATGAAAATTGAAATTATGTATGAGATTTTTTCATTAAAAAGATAGCGTCGGTTGGCAAAGGAACAAAAAAAATGCAATATGGCGGCGAGTAAAATTGAAGAAAAATTAAAAGGTAAGTTTATTTTAATTAAAATATAATTAAGATAATTAGCTTTAATTATTTATTAAATTGTGTCAACCAGCTATTAAACTTTAAGAAAAATATAGATTTAAGTATAAAAATTACATAAAAAATGTGTGATGGGTGATAGAAATTATATTGGCTGGTACAATGACTGTGTGTGTGTGTGTGTGTGTGTGCGGCTGGTTTTGTAGGAAACCAGATGCCACTTTTTGATGAAAATTATGAACCTTTTTTTTAAAAGTAATGAAATTTTATCTATACCATCATTAAATAAGGATATTTTTAAACAAATTAATCATGCATTTAATAAAATCAAATAATTATATATAGGGTAAAATGGCAATTAAAAAAATTGTAACCTAGAATTTTTTTCTATAGGTGTTAACACAAAAAAAAAATGTTGTTGTAATTTTATCAACGATGGTCCAATTTATTATTTAACGTTGTCTAATTCTGTAACGTTTTCCGGGAATCCAGTTCATATTTATTAAAATTATTGATGTAAAAATAATCGTATGAATGGATCACCTCTAAATACACGCATACAGTTTGTATTTAGAAAAATGCATTGTCAACAGCAATTCGAGGTAAGTTTATCTTTATTAATAATTATGGAATGCGTTTTTTATTGACAAATTGAATTATTAGACATGGGGTAAAATTGCAATTATAAAAAATTTAACCTAGAATTTTTTTTCTATATAGGGTTAACAAAAAAAAAATGGTTGGCAGTTTATCAACGATAATACAATTTATTATATAATGTTGTCCAATTATTCAACGTGTTCCGGAAATCCAGCACATGCAGCTGAAATGCAGTTGAAACAAAATAAAAAAAATGGTTGGAAGTTTATCAACGATAGTACAATTTGTTATTCAACGTTTTCTAATTCTTCATCGTGTTCCGGGAATCCAGTACATACATGCAGTTAATATTTATTAAAATTATTGATGTAAAAACAATCGTATGGATGGATCACCTATAAATGCACGCATACAGTTGTATTTAGAGAAATGCGTTGTCAACAGCAATTCGAGGTAAGTTTATCTAATTATGGTATTCATTTTTTATTGACCAATTGAATTATTAGACCTACTAGAGAATACCGACAAATACACGAGCATTAATAATATCAATAAAATCTAATTTTGTATTTTATTCGAATCATTTTTCTTATAGGAGATAAAATGATATTTAAAAAAATGGGTACCATTTTTGATAATGAGGGTGCTATATTTTATTCAACATTTTTCATTGGAGACAGTACATGCAGCTAACATCATTGCATTAGCATTGGAATTATTCATATCGATCATATTATTCATATTGATATTTTGATAGGTAATCAACTATTACAATATTATCGTAAAATAATGGGAAAACTCGTAAAGCTAATAAGAAAAAAGTGCATAGTTAAAAGTAGTTCGTCGCCGTCGCGGAATTTTATTCGTAAAAGTATTGCGTGTGTAATTAAAATGTTTTTAAACATTATATTATTATTTGTGGTGGTTCCCGTATAAAAGGAAACTATCAGTAGAAATCCACAACAAAATCACATATTTTTTAATGATGTTCCTGATATTGTGGCGACTTATTCTGTGAGTTTATCTTTAATTAATATTATATTTATTTTATTGACAAATTGATTCGTTAGATTTATATAGAATATTAGATTAGATTTAGATATTTTTATTTTACTAATAATTTAAGCAACAAAATCTATTATATATTAGTATTATATATTAGTGATGAAAGTTTATTTGATGGATCTAGTCACTATAACTCTGGAATTGGTTCTTTTTGCCTGACTCCACAATGCTTCGCTTTGTCTTTATGATTTCCTATGTAGGTCCCTAATGTTTTTCTGTAGTAGCTCATTTTATACTAATCGAAAATCAATGATAATCATTTTCTGAACTAATGTCCTTCAGTAGGAAATATTTTATTAATAACATATATCAAATACAATCGCGTTCGTGAAGAATTTCCTTGGATAACACCAATTATAATATATAATAATTGATGTAACAAAAATAATTATAGACTAAAATGTGGTGTTTATGATAAAACTACTTGTACTCATAATTATAGTATTCATGATTTTTGTTTTATATTATCTACATTGTTTTTTTTTTTTGGTAATAGTTTGTTATTTTTTTTATAATGTGAATGGTGATAAATAATTAATAATATATTAAAATTAACATCAACATTGAGAATATAACAAATAATTTCATATAAACAAGTTAGTAAATAAATAAATGTGGTGTGTGTATCCACCACATACTGCAGAGCTTTTTAGTGCAAACCTGGGTGATCTGTATTGGAGAGATACGACAAATATTCCAGTATATGATATTTGCCAGATGTCTACACAAATTTCACATACACAATTCAGCGTTATTGCTTGGTTATGTCATATTCTCTTATATCAATAGTGAAAATGTATTTATATTTTTTTTCATATGTTATCAAAAATCAAAACAGATGAGAATACAAAAAATAAAGTAAGTATAAACACACAAACGAACTTTGTACCTGAATAGAAAAAATTTTCATCAATTCAGTAAAAAAATTTATTTATTAAATAATATTTATTAAATAACATTTAGGTTTGTTGCAATTTACTAATAAATATTCTATACAAATTAGATTGTGTGCAGTTCACTGTTATTAACAAAAAGTTTTTAAAATGATGTTGCGACAAAACGTTGGACACCCAAATTGGAATCGATTTATGAAACGGCTATCTAGTAAATCATTTACAAATGATAGTTTAGATTATCAATATTTACAAAAGGGTGAAATACCAATGTTACATTTCCAAAGATCATTACCACGTTTGCCGATTCCACAATTAGAAAAAACATGTCAACGTTATTTGGCTGCCTGTGAGCCGATTTTAACCGCAGATGAATTTCTGAGTACGAAAAAATGTGTAAATGAATTTCAACAGAATATTGGTTTAAATTTACAAAGTTTACTGATAAAACATGATTCAGAAAATCGCCATACATCGTATATATCCGAACCCTGGTTTGATATGTACTTAAGTGATCGACAACCATTACCAATTAATTATAATCCAATTTTAATAATGCGATCCTGCGACCCATCAACTGGGAATAATCAATTGTTACGCACAACAAATATAATTATATCATCGTTACGCTTTATGCGTTCATTGTACAACCGTCAATTGGATCCAGAAGTGTATCATATGAATGCAAAGCGTAGCAACACAAAACGATTTCGTTTTTTGACACGTATGACACCAGAATTATTATCCACTTATGTGGCGTACACATTTAAAGCATTCCCTTTGGACATGAGCCAATATACGGGATTATTCGGAGCAACACGAATACCGAAATTGGATAAGGATGTAATTTATCGTAATCCAAATGAAAATGAAGGTATACGTCATGTGATAATCATGAGACATGGACAATTTTTTAAATTAAATGTATTAGATGAAAATGGTTTGATAGTAGAACCGCTTGAAATCCTATCACGTGTATCTATGATTATGAATCGATCAAATGATCAAAAGATGCAATCACATCCAATTGGTATATTAACGACCCAAAACCGTAATGATTGGGCTAGAACACGAACTCACCTGGAGCAAAGTGGTAATCGAGATCAATTGCATACAATTGATTCGGCATTATTCATGATCAGTTTAGATGATACAATTGGAAGAATGGATGAATCAAATCCATTGCCAATGGTGAAAAATATGCTATGTGAAAATGGAGAAAATCGTTGGTTTGACAAATCCATTTCAATAATTGTAACCAAAGATGGTACGGCTTGTATTAATTTTGAACATTCCTGGGGAGATGGAGTGGCTGTACTTCGTTATTTCAATGAAATTTATAATGAAATAACCAATAAACCATTTGTAAATGTTGACAGTTTAATGGCATTACCAAAACGTTGTAATAAGGATAATGAAACAAATATACAATTAATTAAATTCAATTTAAATGATACGATAAAAAATGACATTGCATTGGCGATTGATAAACATAAACAAATTTGTTTATCGTTGGCATTGCATTCAATGATTTATCCCGAATTGAATAAACGAAAATGTAAAGAATATGGTGTTAGTCCTGATTCAATAATGCAATTAGGATTT
Source organism: Dilophus febrilis (assembly GCA_958336335.1). Taxonomy (NCBI): domain Eukaryota; kingdom Metazoa; phylum Arthropoda; class Insecta; order Diptera; family Bibionidae; genus Dilophus; species Dilophus febrilis. The sequence goes on from OY284473.1 coordinate 351,244, forward strand.
CAATTGGCTTATTTTAAACAAACTGGACGTTTTGTTGGCAGTTATGAATCATGTAGTACCGCTGCATTTCGTCATGGACGTACGGAAACATTGCGCCCCTGTACAAGGGCCACAAAAGAGTTCTGTGAACGTATTCAAGTGAGAAAGCTACAGTCGTTATCATCAAATGCGGTAGAATTACGTGAACTTTTACAGAAATGTTCAACAATACATGGGCTTTTGACAAAGGAAGCCGCAATGGGACAAGGTTTTGATAGACATTTATTTGGTTTACGTCGTACAGCTGAACTGAATGGTATACCGGAACCGTCTTTATATCAAGATATATCTTATGCACGTCTGAATCATAATATTATATCAACAAGTACATTATCGTCCCCGGCATTATTGGCCGGTGGATTTGGACCAGTATGTGGTAATGGTTATGGCATTGGGTATGTATATTAATAATACAAAAAACAGAGCGTAGACTATATAACCTTTTTGTTGTTGTTTATAGTTATAATATTCAAGAGGAACTACTGGGAGCGATCGTGAGTAGCTATTCGGCTGAAACAAATGGTCAAGAATTTGTCGATTGTCTTTTAGAAGCATATAAAGACATTAAATGTATATTGGATAAAACGGCGGATAATCAAAAGACGAATAACTAACCGATTAGTGACAAAGCTGTTTGTTGCAACGATTTATTCATAACTTTTTTTCTATTTCATTTATATAACTATTTATTTTATATGGATCTTATAATAAACACATAAAATTAATTTAAATATTATTTTGTTGTTTCTGTGTGTATGTATTAAACTCCCATAGGTGTCCAAGAGATTATTATCGATATCTCATACTGTTGTTTTTATCCCAACAAGATTTGAACCAAAAAAAATCCCTCCACAGACAATCGTTATTCTATCGTTGAAACTTACATTAGATACAAAATAAGAGAAAAAAAGATATATTTGGAAAATCAATACTTTTTTCCTTTTACAATTTTTTTCCTCTTATTATCTATCTTATGTAAGTTTCAACGATAGAAATTTACAGTTATAATTGGGTGTAGAGCGGGTATCCCCCCCCTGGATACCCGAGAATATATATACACTAACCATACGGGCAAAAACGCCCGCACAGCCAATGTATATATAAACTTTGGGGAGGGTTCATCGTTGAATGATAGGCATTCTGGGACCAGCATAGGAGGTCTTTGTGGCACCAGTGCGCACACAGAAATGGAAATCAAACGACCATGACCCTCCCTAATTAAAAGCAAATCTCACATGTTATTCTACATGTGAGATTTTTGTTTGAAAATCGGCGGTTTCGCTACCAACTCGACCATACGTTCATCTTAAGATAAATGCACTTTAGTTTTGTTCACATATAATTGATCATAGACAAATAATATACATATAAAATAAACATGTTATTTTTTATGAATGATAATTAATTAAATAGTTTATAAACTATTTAATTATAATAAACTTAAATTAAACGCATTATAATTTCATTGTATTGTTTTATAATAATATATTTCCAGACATTATAGCGGTAAATTTTATTTTTATGTAAAACTACCGCAATGATTATTTTATTTATTCTATCAATTTAGTTGTTGGTTTAGTTATATTTTTTCTATCAAGTTAATTGTTGAATTTATTTATTGTTTTTATTCGTATAATTTTACAACAACAATATGTTGATGAATATTAGCATTATATTTGCATAGAATTTTAACATAGGGGTATGTTAACTATAATATAATTAATTTTTTCTGTATTTTTCCATTCATAAAGTTCATTTTATTTTCATAACTTTCTTGTTTATGACAAAATTTTTTTCTTTTATCTATTAACATTTTTTTATGCGATTTTCATATTTTTTTTTTATATTTCAATTTACACATTTTATTAATTGATTAGTATTGTCTGTGAAAATTAATTTGATCACAAGTAATATGCTATAATATTTTTGAATTATTAATTTTATATAATTTATTATTTATCTAAATTTCTATTATATATATATATATATGTTTAAGATTAACTATATAAAAACAATTGGTTATATATACGAGTATTGTCCTTATATAATAATAAATAATTATATTATTTTGTGTCTAAATGTTACCCTTGAAAGTATATACTGGCAATCAAACGAATTTATGGAATCGATGGATGTAATTTCTTTTCAATTTCGGTTTCAACGCGTGCCTGATCAATACTCGAAACGGTTGGTAAACCACAGGGCCATTCCAGTAGCTCTGGTTCATGTTGCATAATCATATCGGCTTCAGCACGTATACGATGTATTTTACTGCCATATGCTAAATCACCATAATATGCCATTATAAATGTTAATGGTATAATTGGTGCTAAAATACCCGTTCGTTTTGTTTTTTGAAATCTATAAATATATATATAGATGAATATTTCAATTATTCAATTCTTATGTATATATAGGAGATATATAATCAATAAATGTATATAAGGAGTATAGTATAGTACAGTGTATGTAGTATACCTTACCTTAATAAAACACCTACAATTGATACACCATAAAATGAAGCAATCCAATAGAATAGTTCACGATTTTTGGATATTTTCATAGCTAATTCTCGTTCTTTTATTTGATAATGCATTTGTATCCATCGTTCCATCTGAAAAAAAACCAAAAAAGATAGTTTTCCATTTATATACACAAAGAGGGATGATCCATGTATTATATACTTTTATTTTATTCATTTCCGAAATATATTCGTGATTTTTTTTAATTGTATGATTGACAGAATTTGATGATAAATTACCCATAATATTATTGTATATAGATTTTTTTTTTTAATTTGGTATATTGAATTATATTTTGATTGTTTTTAATATTTTTATAACTATTAAAATTGTTGTTTATATACTATAATATATGAAAAATCCACATCCGCAACTATACAATAACATAAAATAGGTACTGTAATAAAACAACTACTATACAATATACATATAAATCTCTTTCTAATTCACTGAAGTAATAACTTTCTGTTTGTTTTTGTTTTAATTTTACTTTACATTCTTTAATGTTCTCGTTCAATTATATTACTTTGTGTATTTATATGTGTGTTTTGTTTTACAAAAAAAATGTTGTTTGATTGATTTTTGGTTATTATTACGTAAAAAAATAGTGATTGTGTTTTTTTTATAACTGCTAATTATTCTTTTGAAGATACACTACTACAATTACGTTTTTTATTTTACTATATTTATATACCACCATACGATACAGAATTGCAGTTTTTATTATAATACGAAAACTATAAAATCTGTAGAAAAAATTAAATACATAGGAAAACAGATTTTCCTTGTATATCTATTAACATATACGATATGATACGATACAACCAAATAAACGTACACATACACATTTATTGTACATATAATCTGAAGGAAAATATGAGAATTTTCCAATAATAAAAGAAAACTATTTTTATTTTTATTTTTTTTTACTTTTTCACCCAATCATATATATATTCGATATATCAACAACAATATAATTTTATTATGTGGTTAATAACTATAATATATTGCAATATACAAAATAATATAGATATAGCAAATAACATAAGAAAATTACCTTAATTTTATTGATTTCAGACAAATAATCTTGTTTTCTTTCAATTGCTGCATCATTTATAGATTTATTATTTGAATAAAATATTCCCATATCTAGCAAAAATTTCTTATAATTACTATAAAACAATTATTCTATTTAATTTTTTGTACTTGTCTTATCAACACTTTATATTATATTAATTCGTTTTGTTTACTTATAAACAATCACACGCAAACACAGCAACACATCGACGACCAGGTAAAAATTGAAATTAATCTAAAACAAAAAATATAAGTACGCGCTGTGACACGTCTTTATCTATTTTTTTTTATTAATTTACATTAACCATTCATATATTCATTCATTCATTCATTCACCACACCACCACAATCTCTATTTTATTACCCACAGTATATTTAAATTACTCTACGGTATATATAACATATATATAACATATGCAAGTTTTTTTGATACCTCTACATGAGAAAAATTAATAAAATAATAAACTAATAGTTTGATAAACGAATGCATCCATGAGTTTTTTAATGTTATTTTACCTGTTTTATTTTTATTTGTTTGTTTTCTCATAAATAAATTTTATGATGTGTGTATTACCATATGAAAAAAAAATACTTTCGTTGAAATTATTTCTAATCCCATCGCTTCCATTCTTGTCCCATATATAAGCCAAGGAATTTATATATAAAAAGACATCTCGTTATGTTCTAAATTGCTTTGCTTGAGATTTTAGACATTTGATGAAAAATGATAGGTTCTATATGTGTTATCACTTTTATACTATAGTAATTTTTTGTCTAATGTTGATGAAAATATTCTGCGTTTCGCTAATAGAGATATTAATACGAAAATACTTCAAATAGTTGCCGGTGATGAGATTTTAATCAATAATCAACATATATTATTTTTAAATTCCATATATTTTTATTATTATTATTAATATTTTTAAATATTTACTAAAGAGTTGTAATATATTTATATATAATAATTCTAAATATATAATTAAATTTCTTATCTAATTTGTATTTACACAATAAAAAATAGATGTTTTCTATATAAAAAATAATAAAAAATAAAAATAAAATAATATTTACACGAGTCAATTTTTCAAGTAATAAATTTTCACAATATATATTTAATCAATTGTTATTTAATTACTGTTGTTATTATTATAAAATAATAACAAATGGATTAATTTTTTAATTCATAATGTTTTGGTATGGCTTAAATGTTGTTTTGGGGTAATTGGAGAATAATAACAAGGACTTTATGATATATATATCTGGGGGGATGTGAATGTATATTTAACAGATAATTCTCCAATACAATTTTTAATAGATCGTTATATAACATATACGATACGTTTATAAATTTTTTTTTCTCTTATTAAAACTTATACTAAGAATATTATTCATTTTCTAATCACATATTTTTCTCTAAATTCTATTTATTTATAATACATACGTATCAATATTTATTACTTATTGATTCTTATAAAATAATATCATATAGTTTTTTTTTTGAAATTAATCTACAAAAAAATAATATATGTATCATTGTCAAAATCTCCCTGCTCGTTTATAATAATATTTTTTTTATCAATATACATACATTTATACTTATAGTAATCTTTCTTTTGATTAATTGTCCACTGTGTGCGCCCAGCCTCAGGTGGATGGGTGGGTGGTTTTAGGGCCAATTACCAATATATACATTTATTAAAAAAATATTATACATACATAGAGATCTTATATATGTATATATATGTATATATATATATATAATGTATTGATTATTGATATATAGATAATATATTGAATGATGACTAATATCTTTTGAATGAAACACGACAATATACATTATATAATTATTATTACTATTATTATTATTATTATTATTATTATTATTATTATTATTATTATTATTATTAATTAAAATATATAGTAATACTATATAACATATAGAGAGACAAACTAATTAATATCATTTATTCGTGTGTTTGAGGGGGTGAGGGTTATGATGATTATGATTAGAGGTTTTTTTTTACATAAATTACATCTATAATAGGAAAGCTCTAACATGTTATTAGGAAACTTGGGTGAGTGTTTGTTTATGTTTAGTGGTATATGGATAAAGTATAATTAATAGTAAATATTTTTACATTAAAATCTATTTATGTGTAATATAATCTGAATGTTAAAACAGTTATGTGATTGTATAATACAAAATAAAGATAATATGAAGAATGTCAAAATCTATAATAAAAAACATAATACCAACTACAAAATAATTATTATTAATTCACTTTTTATATATAAATAAAATTTTTTTTTTGTTAATATCACGTTTTACTTGCCGCCCCAAATCTAATGGATTATTTTTCCTCTATATGAATGAATGTGTAAAACATTTATTTCGGTAATGGTTCTAAATAGCTGATCACCGTATTATTGTTATCCAATACGGCTGATAGATTTCGTCCTATTAGCTGTTGTTGTTGAGAAGGACTTTGCATTATGGGCTGATGTAAATGCGGATGGTGTTGATGATGATGATGATGATGATTATGATGATGATGAACATTCTGATGCTGAAGATGTTCGTTATCACCATCCGCGTCGGCACCAAGAGGATCTTGCAAATGATGCGGATTAGATATTGCACCGGTGGCATCACCACCCACTGCACAACCATCTTCATTCGATGATGATGATGATGACGGCGACGGTATTACTTGAAATGTTGATTGTTGTTGTAATCCATATTTGTTTTTTATAAGCGGTCGGCTATATATATTAAAATAAAATAGTGTAATTTTCGGTAAAAATATCTAATATGAAATATAATCAAACCTTGACGACTGTTGAATTCTATTCGGTTGATGAATATCATCTTTATTTATAATATTTCGTATACTAAAATTATTTTTAACTGAATTCTCATCCTCCTCTTCATCATCTTCCTCATCATAGTTATTTATATTAACATTCACATCATCATCAACGCCATCCTCATCGCCGTCCTCTTCGTCTTCATCTTCAATATGATAGTCCTGTACTTTATTACCATCCGTATCATAACAATGAAGATTTTTATTTCCTTTATTTACATTTCTTATAATATCATCATTATCTCGAAGCTTACTGTTATTATTATTATTATGATTCAATGAAAAAGTATGTCTTTTTAATTGTTCATCACTTTCAATATATGGCTGATCAATATTATCAGCAATTGTAGATGAATCCTCATCCGTTATCTTTTTATCCACTATAAAATTATTGAATTGTGAGCTACGATCAGCGACCGTCGAAGGATATTGCTTTTGTTGACGACTATTATTATTATTTGGTTGTGGTTGATTGTGATGATAATGTTGATGGTGGAATTGTTGTCGTTCTTTTTGTTGTTGAGGTGGGCGATAGTGACGACGAGGTCGTTGACTTGTATTCATTATGACTGACGGTAAACCTTCATCAATTCCATCGGTATTTTTTGTTCGAGCGCCTCGCATAACACCAACTTGTTGTCCTCCTCGACCTGCAGCATCGTGCATTGATAGGGGATGACGATTTATTGGATTATTCAATTGGTCACGATCAATAATTTCATCTGAAAATTGTATTAAATAAAAGAATTTTGGTAATTCTTATTATTATTTGTTATCTCTATATGCCTATATATATAAATTAGCATTACCTAAATCACTTTCCGATGCCCGACTATTTACAATTTCTTCATAAACTGGTTCTTCTGAATAATTTGTACTTGATTGTTGTTGATTATACAATGATGATGGTAATTTCGAATGTAATTGTGGTGAAGGTGTTGTTGTAAATGATCCACCGGCAATTGATGATGATAATTGTGCGGAATGGTGATGATGATAACCAATACCGCCACCGTGACCACCAGATTGATGTGCCGAATTAGAAAATTTTTTATTGTGAGATTTTTGTCGACCATAACGATTTGGATAACGTTGTTTTTTTGCCCCATTGTAATCTTTTGTATTATCACCACCTATATTAGCATCTTCATCTTCGTTAGTCTCCACGTCATCGTCATCATCCTGGTCGTCTGCAGCATCATCATCATCGACATCATCAACATCATTATATGATTTCGAATAATGATGATGAGGTTTCCTTTTATAAGATGGAAATATTGTATGATGTAATTGTTCACCAAATGGTAAACCAGCACCACTGCCGGTTCCTCCTCCTCCACTTAATGTACCACTTAACAAAACACCGCCAGTTTTATCTAAATCAAAATTATCCTGTAATAAGATATTTGTTTTATTTGGCTTATTATGTTTTTCGGTCCAATAAAAATATTCCCTGGGTTGTTGCATTTTTTCATGTGTTTGCAAATGTTGAAATTGTTGTTGACGCGGTGATATTGACGATGATGATAATGCTATTGCTTGATGTTGTTGATGTGAATGATTTGGATAATGTGAATGTTGCAAATGCGAAAGTTGTTTTAGTTTTTTCATTTTTCGATCATTATATAATAGATTTTCATCTATATTATTTAAATGTTTATATGATGATTTATGTTTAAAATTTTGATTCATATTATTATTATTATTATTATTATTATTATTATTATTGTAATTATTTAAAATGTGTCCCGAAGAAATTGAAGGATCAATTGAATTTTGAAATGTCCAATCCTATATTTGTATTGAATAATATATTCCATATATTCAAATATATTAGTTAATAACAATTCTATTATCTATAAATTTGCATATATATGATGCTAATATCTTACCTGTTTATTAATCTCAGATTGAATATCTAAATTACCAATTCCATGGCCCCCAATTCGATTACAATCATCTCCATTGTAAATTAAATGGGTAGATCCAACGGATGATGTTGGTGATATTTGTCCACTGATTCCACTAATAGATCGTAATGTACCGCCGCCTCCGCCGGCACCCATATTTCCTGTTGTACTTTCAACAATTACATTATGACAATTACTTGATTGAATTGTACCGATAATATTACCAATTTCTTGCTGTGGCATTTGTTGATGATGTTGATGTGGATGGGAATGAACATGGTAGTGGTGTAATTGATGACGTAATAATGTAGATTCGCCGCCACCACCACCACGACCTGCTATTCGCCCAGTTGATGTTATTATTCCGACACCCGTGATTGGTAATTGAATTTGATTACTAGTATGATGATGCTGTTGCTGTTGCGTTATAGACGATGATGATATTATCGTTGACGATTGGGCATGCATACATTTCGGTAACCAAGTGTGTTGGCGTACAAATTTTCGATATTCTCGGCGGATCTTCATGTATGAATATGCGAATGTTTGATTGAATGAATTTTATAATTTATATATAAAAAAAAATACAATACCTTTTCATTTTGTAAACAATGAAATCCAAATATATAAATTCCTTGAAGTCCATTAAATATCACAAAGAAATAACCATAAATATTTGAGGATGATGGATCACGTTCTCCACTGGTAATCCCATATGGGACATCTTCATCGATAGTGTGATACGCACGGTCATTATAATTTGAATGATGATAATTCGATGGTAATTCCATTGTTGATGTAGATTTAATTGATTTGATAAATACAAATGCAAATATCCAACAAACGATTTTTATCAATAGAAAAATGAATGAACAACGAAGATAGAAACTAAAAATAGAATATTTTGGGGTACAAATAGTTGCAAACATTTTATATTTTACAAAAAAATTTTTAATTCTAAATTCTGAAACTGTAATGTCATATAGTTAAAAGCATAGTATATATAGAAATCTAAAAAATTCTAACAGATATTATATATTTCTTGGTAGGATTTTAAAGTACCCATAATACATTTATTATTTATCACAATCAATCAGTTTTTTGTTCTTTATAAAAATATTCTTACTGCACATAAGTTAACTTATTTCTTATACAATTGTCCCCCCTTCTACTATTTATATTTATTTTGATTTTAGTTTTGTGTGTTATCAATTGACAATTGACATATCAATATGTATATGTTATAATTATGATTATATTATTCGTGTGTTATTATATATAGGAATTTTTATTTTATTTTTTAATCATTGTTGTTTTATGTTTATATTTATAAAATTGTATATTGTGATGGGTAGTTTGTGATGTGTGGTGTTTATTATATATATGTATAATGAATGGTTGGGTGTTTATTGTTCAGATGTTTGTTAATTAAAATATAGTTTACAAATAAATCCATGCATCATAAATATACAAAAAAAAAATATTATTAATTGTAAGATATAGTAGTAATACAAGATATATTTAAAGTAATGTGAAATTTATTTTTAAAATTGTTATTACCTGACACTTGCTAAACGAGTATGTTCTTTATTTTTTAATGATGTACGGTATTTTTTAATCATAATAAATGTAGACATTCCCGAATAAATTAGATTTGCCTATATTTTTGGATAAAAATCAAATATTTAAATTGTCAGATACTTTTTTTATATATATATATATATAATGAAATATAGAAATACATACCGAAAGAAATAAAAGTATTGGCATTAAAAATGTCCAATAAAATAAACTATTTCTTTCCATTAAAACACAAAAATCAGCTTTTGTATATGCACTTGGATCGATGGCCAACGAAATCGCAACAATTGTAAATGACAGTCCATATGTCATTAAATAATACCAAATAATTTTTGATGATGTTTCAACCTCCAATAGAATTTCTTCGGTTGTTAATGTTTTATATAATTGAAAACCTTTATAATAAATAGTTTTTTTTTAATTTAACATTTCACTAAAAATATATATGATTATTGTTCTTGGGATGTACTTACCTTCAAAGAAAACCCATGAGGTTGTACATAAAAATGCACAATGTAAAAATGCTGCGGTAAAACCACATAAAACATTTGTTTCGGAAATTTCAATACCCAATAGAAAAAGAAATTCAATGACCAACAGACAAATGTATAAATTTTTATAAATTGTCGTACGATTTGACTATTATTTTTTATCAATGTACATATATAGAAAAGAAATTTTAATTTTAAATTAATGATTTTAAAAAAAATGTGTGTTATAGTCCATATAGTCCGTAATATGCAACAGCAAAAATCCCAATGTTTATCCTCTCCCTTATAGAGGATAGTCTTCCAAGAACTCTATTTAATTGTGCGATAAATATTAATTTTTAGAATATCAACAATAACTTTCAACATAAAATTTTTGCAACAAGATCAATTAATATCAATCACACACACACACACACCCACAACTACACATACTCCCGATAGCATATAGATTAGAATTTTTGTAACCGCTTTCAATTAGATAACAAATAACTATAATATATAATAATATTAGTAATAATAATAATAATAATAATTATAATAATAATAATGATAATAATAATAATAATAATAATAATAACAATACTAATAAATATTATCTGTATATAAAATTTAAAATAATTTTGAAAAACCACACATTTCTATTTTAATTATGATTGTTATATATTTACGTAAAATATTTGGAATATTTTCTTTTTGATAATTAATGCCAAAATTAATGTCAAATTAAATAAATGAATTATTTTAATAATCTATAAATAAAAGTAGTTACAAAAATCATATATTTATCAAACATCATATAACCATAAACTAAAAATAATACTACCAACCAAACATAAATATAAAACAAAAAAAAACAATCAACAATTAATATAACTAATAAATGAAACACCCAAAAATCATCATCCCTTAAAAGAATATGTTATAAAAAAGAACATAAAAAATGAAAATGAAAGAGTTGACAGCAAAAAAAAAAATAAAATAATAAATACAAATATTACACATTTTATTTATTAATGTATTTTCTTTGTTTTCCTTTTATTTTTTATGTTTTCATATTCCAAATATTGAATTAAATTTAATTAAAATATAAATTGAAAAAGAAATATTGTGTTTTTCTCAATTATAATTGTTTTATATATATTATATATAATAACAAAATACAAAAAAGAAGAAAATAAGTAAACATAAATTAAAAACCTAAGTAAAAAACTAATATAAAAAAAATCACTTAAAAATAAATATCACATCGATTATCTGTTTGATTCGTCGTGTCGAGCAATAAACCTTGTTCCCAAAAATCCTTCCGTTACAAGGACAACAATCATTATATTACACTCCAAAATTATTATAGATTATTATAAATTATTATCCAAAATATATGTATAGTCGAAAAAAAACGTTTATACGACATTTGTTAAACAGAAAAATCTCTTAGACGAATCTCGTCCACCAAACCAATATCTAAATTATTTTGTAATCCATTTACTGATGGTGAAATACTTTGATATGATTGTAATGGTGTTTGTTGATTATGAAATGGATGTTGCTTTTGGTGATGGTATTGTGTGGGATCTTGTTGTGTAGGTCGCTGTGTGTATGCTTGTTTCTGTGGATGTTGCCAACGTTTTTGTTGATTAATATGATCATTTGCTTGGGCTTGTTGTTTCTGTTGTTGTTGTTGTTGTTGTTGTTGTTGTTGTTGTTGATGGTGATGATGATGATGATGTAAATGATGATGTAAATGATGGTGATGGTGTAATTGTTGTTGCTGCTGGTCCAACTGTTGATGTGATGAAAGATTTGTTTTTACACCAGAAAATACATTATCATTGACGGCCAAAGGATTTATATTATTATTTTGAGGAATATTAAAATTTCGATTACAATTTCGAATGGCTACAGTATTTATTATGTCGTTCTCTGCGGCCTCATCATCATTATTATTACGATTATTAACATTAATATCATTATTTACATCATCATCTTCATCATTATTTAAAATATCTTCATCGTCACCATCATCATCAATAATATTTAGCTGATTAAGATTATTTGCATCATGCAAATGATGGTGATTATGATGAAGTAATTGCTGATCAGATTTTATTGTTTGTTGCTGGTGAAATGCATTTGATCTTAATGCACTTGCAGGTATTGATTTTTGTTCAGTAGTAGCAGTAACACCAATACCGCCACAACCAATCGATGATGGCATTCCAATCGATTTATTATAGGGATTTATTATTGTTGTTATATTTAAATTATTACTGTCGCTGCTGCTATCAATACTACTATCATCGATATTATTATTACTATTCTTTCTAACACTATTTCTAATTGCATTTTGTTGGTGGAGTTGTTGTTTATTTTGACGATTGTCTAATTTTTTTGTAGTCAATTTCGTCGTTGGGGATTTTTTAGCTAGACTCATAATATTATTATTATTAGTATTATTATTAAAACTACTATTACTACTGCTACTACTACTAGTACTACTTCTACTACTATTGCTACTGCTATTATTATTATTATTATTATTATTATTATTATTATTATTATTACTATTATTTGTTATCAAATCTTTACGTATATTATAAAAATTGCTATTATGTGATTGACGTTGCTGTGGTGGTAATGGTGGTGGTTGTTGTTGAAAATTGTGCGACGATTTCGGATATGTGACATGTTTCGGTTGTTGTTGTAAAATGGATGTGTTTCCGCTCATCATCACTGTTGTTGTTGTTGTAACATTTCGGGTTACTCCATCCATATTACAATCGTCACCCGTTGAATGTCTACCCGAAATACCACTAGCTGTTGCTGTCCCACTTGTAATATTATTATCATTATTTAACATCATCATCATAATGTTATCTTGTGGTGTGTGTGGATAAGATTCTGTACCATCGTTATTATTATTTAAAGATTTGTGCCGCTGTGAAGAACGTTGACTCGTTTGGGTTTGCTGTTGCTGTCTTTGTCGATGTCGTTCTTCGCGCCTCTGTTGATGTTGTCGCCTTACCTTTATGAATAGTCCATTAAAATACTTTAATGTTAACAGGGAAATTATAATGAATAGAATGCAAACGCCAATGCTAATATAAATTAAAATATGCATTGAATTATCAATTTCGGACATGGCAAATTGTTGGGTTTCATCAATGACATCCATTAAAATGGCAAAATTTGTTAAATGATTACATTGACAATGGGTATGGGTACGTGACGTAAATTCTACATGACATCCATCATCAGACCAAGCACTGAAATTATAATAATATAATAATGACATTATTAATTAAATCTATCGATATCTTACATTTACATGTATAAATAATACTTACTGATCAATATAATTCCAAAATACGCACGTTGGATTTGTAACATTTTCGGTTTTTAAATGTTTTAATATTAAACGAACGGGTTGCGATAATTGTATGTGACGTCCTTTCCCTAAACTTGCTGAAATCACTTTACTATTTAGTATACGTTGACGTGGTGGCGGTAATGGCGGTTGTGATGGCGACTGTTGCTCTTGCTTTGATCCTAATGTTTTTCCATATGTTGCGGGTTTATCAAATGTACCATCACCAGCACCACCACCACCTCCGTTCATTGTTGATTGTTCACCATTATTATTTGTTGTTGCTGATTTTGTTGCCGATGATGTAGATGCGGATATCGGTTGATATCCTCTCGATTCTGTATAACTACGTCCATAGATGCTATAACTATCGGTCGCCGATGGTTTTAAAATTGTTTCTAAACGATCGAATGCCACGAAAACAATTCGAACCAAACCATTTTCACTGTTTTCGATAAGAGCCGCCCGTTGTAATTCAATTTTATCATCACTAATGGACCATTCGGGTTCTAATGTACCATCGGGAAATATTTCACTACCATGAATGTTTCGTGTTTCTAAAACACGTACAGACAGTACTATATATATATATATATATTTGATATTAGATATTAGATACAAATTAATTATTACTATTATTACATCCTATAAAATTTTAAAATCTATGTAACTTACATATATTTTTAACTTTTTGAACCACATTACGTTCGCGAACAATTGTATCCGCTAATAGAAATGCATTGTCTTCTAATCCTGTTAATAATGAGGTGGCCACACGCATTTGATCTTGAAAACTTAAATCCAACCAGGATAGATGTTGGGCGGCATCCAATAAATTACTACCGGTTTTCACAACATTATTTAACAATTCATAAACGTCTGCCTCCCGTTGTTTTTGATTATTCGGAAATGTATCGATATCGTATGACATCTTTTCCGATATTATTTGTATAATTTTGGTTGTCACCAGCATATCACCACCATATAATGTTCGACTATTATTTGTTACCTGTGATAATTCCGTTGATATTGATATTAACGGTGAATTCGGTTGATTCACACGTAATTCAATGCTATTCAACCATAAACTACGACATTGCGTTAAATCCGGTGTCAATGGACTCCAAAACACTTTATTTTTTAATGTTTGTAGAATATCATTTGATTTCGATTGTTGTCCTTTATTTCCATCCGATTGTTTACGTGATTTTTGATCATCTGTTGATGCTGCATTTGGATTTTCATTTATTGCATCAGCATTATATAAATTAAATTCATTTAAATCATCATCCGACGACGAATATTTATTATTTTGTTGTTGATATAATTGTTGTTGTTGATGTTTTAATGAAGTACATTTCCATTTTGCAATCCCGGTTGTACCTCCTTCAAAAAAAAAAAATAAATCAACATATTTTAATTTAAATAATATTGTTATTTGCCAAGAAAAATTATAAAAAATCTGTACCTGGACATGGTTGAACATTAATTTCACCAACGCGTGTTACATTCCAAAATAAATTTCTGGCCTTAATTGGTCCACAATAGTTACCATTACTTATTATAACACCACCTATAAATTATTTTAATTTTTAATTAAATTATTCCAAATGAAATCACTATAAATGTTATTTTATTACATACCATCAATGTCCAAATTTGGAAATGGGCTTCCTTGATCATTGCCTGAATTTTGTAAGGTTGTAAATGGAATGGCTGTAGTTAGGATTGTAGATTGATTTAATAATTGGGTCGGCGGCAGCATAATCGTTGGTGCTACAGATTGTGGTGTTGCGATTGCTGATGATGATGATGAGCCAGGAGATTTTTGTATAGGTAATCCCGCAGCATTTGTTGACATCGAATTACCAATTTTAATCAATGGGTTTGTTGTCGGCGTTGCCGTGGGCGCCGTAGTAGTAGTAGTAGTAGTTGAAAATATTGTAGACTTTAGTTTTGCATTATCAATTGCAACATAATTACGATTATTATTTTGTGATGTGACTGGCGATCCTCCTGAATTTCCTGCAGCAGCCGTTATACGTTGTGTTGTTGGATTTCGAACCGTTGACGTACTCCAAACACTTGGTTGTGATGTTATTAACCACGGTGGACTTGGACGATTGGTAGTCGTTGATGTTTGCGCCGCCGATATACATTGATAATGAGCTTCTAAATATTTATGGGTACCTGGACATGGATCACCAAACATATTTGTAGTTGCCAATACACTACAATTTTGTTTATGTGCACATCTGCAAAATACAACCACAAAAAATGTTATCTTTTCTATTCTACTGATTAATAATAATAATAATAATAGTCACTTACTTTAAATGAAGTACACGTAAACTTTTTGGTGACATACAATTGACGCTCCAATCGACATTACCATGATCATTACAAATTGTTATTGAAAAACGACCATAATTTGCTCGTATTAAATTGATTATATTACCAGCATCACATTCAATTGCTAATGTTTTACCTTCACATGCATAAGCTGTTTCATATTTGGGTGCTATAAATTATATAGAAAAATAGACAGAAATAAATAAACTCATATATTAATATATTTAGAATGTTTCCCCCCAAATCCAAAATAAAAAATGTAATTTCTTCATCACACGAATTGACTATTTTCCATATAAAATCATCATTTTATTTATACATATTAAAAGTTCTGGTATAATAAATATCGTTATAGAAGAGGTTATATTGAGATATATTTGGTCTTTCTTTATATAATAACTATATCGGACCACGACAATGGCAATAGCAATTTAAATTGTTTCATTTCTTTAAATCGTTTTTCTTCCCAAATTATATATGTGTGCGTGTGTGTATAGTGTGCACTATATAAGTTATAAGTTTGTTTATTTCTCTCTGCCATATTATTATTAGGTCCTCTATATAGATAAACTAAATATGAATGAATGAATGTTTGTTTTGTGTCAAGCAGTATATATATATCTATATATATGGTACAATAAAATGTCGCTGATTTTTGAAGTGCCTTATTGAATTCTTTAAGTATAACTATAAAGGCTATAATATAGTTTCTATTATGTGTCAGTGGGTAGATATATAACATGAAAATATCTATGAACATCATACATCAGTTCTTTGATGAAAAACTTTGATTTAATCTTATTTTATTATAGGAAAAAAAAGTATATTTGATCTTTTATAACATAAACATGCTTTAATAAAATCTGTTTCTGTGTTGTTTACGATTCATATATATACTGTGATAAGATATCAATATAATCAGATGACATTGATATGTAAAAAAATTGAATGCTTAAAATGCGAAAGATATGAATATTTAATGAATGTGCGAGAAATGTATTTATTGAAAAGGGTTATAACGTTTAGTTATTTGCTCCTTTCAATCATAATTCACGCACAATTTTTCATTCATCCCTGTATAATTTTTATTCAATTAAACAAAAACAAAAAAAAATCAAAATTAAATATGTACATTAATAACAAAACAATGAAATTTAAAGAAACGTTTACATATATATGTATATATACATAATAGATATGTCGTTCATGTGAAACAAAACAGGTGCAATACAAATTATATAACTTTATTTTTTATTCTTGTTTGTTTACTTGCTTTGTTTATT
Organism: Dilophus febrilis; assembly: GCA_958336335.1. Taxonomy (NCBI): domain Eukaryota; kingdom Metazoa; phylum Arthropoda; class Insecta; order Diptera; family Bibionidae; genus Dilophus; species Dilophus febrilis. Next base: position 368,730 of record OY284473.1, read on the forward strand.
TATTTATAATAATTCAATGTTAATAAGTTAAATTATATTTATGTAAGGGTAATGTATATATAAGGGAGTAATGTACGTCATTTGTACTGAATTTACAATCAAATATATAGAAATAAAAATATTTAATTGTTTTCATATATACATTTGTATAATATATAATAGCCATATCTCAATCATATGACGTATATCTAGTGATGTATACTGTCCCCGTTATATTATTATATGTTATATCATATATTTATATATATACATAAAAATCGCAGAGACTTAATCAAGATATTGGAATTCTATTACATATACCTATCTGGAGGTTTTGTCGGTTTGTATATATATTTTATTATCTATAAATAATTATATCTATAATATACACAATGAAAAATAAAAATCAATTACTTACCGCCGGCATCCACAAATGATTTAACATTCTTTGGTAGGACAACAACACCGATCACAATCACATAATAACACAATAGATTTATATTGAATATTGAATTATTTTTTTCTTTTTTTGGTAATATATAAGACCATAACCATTTTTTACGACGACTTCTATTTCGATCCATTGTCTCTTGTTTTTTATCTGTATTTTTATTATATATACCGTATATACACAAATTTTCAACAATAAATTTGATATGTAATAATCTGTAAAGAGAATAAAGGTAAAACGTTAATTATAATATTTTTTTATTATTATTATTATTATTATAGTATAGCAATTAAAATGTGTATTCGCTTTTGTGGTTAATATGGGGATGATTTTTATTACATAATAATCTATTGTAAACTTGTATCTTGTTTGTGTTTATTGCACAATTTTTTAAAATCCTATCATATATATAAGTAACATCATTATCTCACATAAAATACATCATCTCATGTTTCAATTATATTTTTAATCAACAAAATAATCATTATCACATATATATAATAATCCTTAATAAACACAAAATATTATAACTCTTTGTGTTTTTTATAAAGAAATAAATCACTACAACATTGATTGTGCTCTATATATAAATATATTAAAAAGGAACTTTATTATTATATTTATTGTTTTATATCCATTATTTCATATGTATATAAATATATGCGAGAATGGAATATATACTTATAAAATATATAGTGATGGAAAAAAGTATTGCTTCATTTCGACACCTTCCCTTATAATCCACATGTTAAAAATGCACACATACCAATCGTTTTAACGTATATATATTTAAATAAAAACAATAATTTTAATATAGCAATATAAGGTACATATACAAAAAAAAGCAGAAAAAGGGCCGTCATCACATTAATTGCGATCTCCGCGTCAACCACAATCGGTATCGGTACAATATATACAATATTATATATTCATCCATGATCCTATATATAATACATTAATGTTAGTTCAAAATGAAAAATTTTGATTTGATTCTATAGTTTTTCTTTACTTTTTTTTTATACAATTTCGAATTTTATATGACGGGGATGGCTATAATACGTAAATACATAAGCTAAACAATTATTTTATAATACATATATGCATATAATTGTAATGTTATGGAACCCCCGTCGGTATATATATATATATATATATTAATATATATAAAATCAAAAAGTACTCACATATTGAATGGTATATCATATATGCAAAGTACTACGATGAATTTGGTATATGTGTATAATTAATAATAGTTAGTGTATGTGACACCCCATATACTATATATGTATACAATGAATGAATATATGCCGATATAACGCGATCATATATGCATATTTTACTTTACTATAAATATATAGATTGAAATACATATATGCATATACATAAGCATTGTGTCTGAAAAGTTCATAAAGGATAAACATGTTATATATTTAGTTTACCTGTAATATTTATTTTTTCGTTTTCACATAAAATGGTTTATCAAAATGCACATCATTTTTTTTTATTTTGCAATGGAATGGAATATGCAATTTAACACATATATATATAGCAGTAACAACACCAATGTATAAAATTATTTGTGTGTTTTTTTATTTTAATTAATTTTAAAATTTTCTGGGAATTTTTAAATGCACTCAATTTTCATTTATTATACAAATACAATATATGTTCCAGGAAACATAATGACAATTATAATTTGGTATACATACGATATATTTCATAATTTTTTTTTTTTACTAAAAATTATCTCTATCTATATTGTATAAAAATAAATAATAAAATTATATAGTTCTTCATATTCTTCAAAAAAATGCCAAAAATTGATTTGCCAATAACTATATAATATACTATATATACTTATAAAACTTGAATTTATCAAAGTTCAAGTGCGTTTATTTCATTTCATTTGTGTGTTTATGAATTATTGAATAAATGTTTTGTTTTTTTTTTATAATAACTGCATATATAAATCAAACCCGTAACCACATATATATAAATCAACAAAAAAAATATATATACACATATACCAAATTACAAAGCGGTAAATACCGTCGTGTAAAAATGTGTCTATTGTGTCGGTCGGTTCAGATCGATATGCGGATTTAGTCAAGTTTTATATTTCATAGATAATTCAATCAAAATATATTTATATTAATTTGTTGTAATTCATTTTTTTTGTTCTTGTGTTACTCATTTTATAATATAGTGTTTATTTTATCATTAATTAAGAAAAAGTAATTAATAAAAAACAAATTCTCTGAAATATATTGTCATATCTTTATCTGTTTGTGATTTAAGACGATAAGATTAAAGGATCTAATTAGATTTATCAGACATCACATCCTGGGGATATTGCTTTCTTTTTGTTTTTGGTAGTTCTTATTATAAAGGTATGTGCATTTAATAATATAAAAAGATTATAAATTTTATGGAATTTTCCAATACACTTTGTTATTTATGATTAACATTAACAATTAATATATATATATATATATATTTACCATAGTGTTGTTCTTGTTTGTTGATGTTATTGTATTAAAAAAATATAAAAAGTCAATGTATAATTAAAAAAACATTTTTGTATATATAACATAAACAATGTAATTTGATTTTATAAAAAAAAATTCTGTTAAATTTTATTGTTTTTCAAACAGATTCGTATTATTTTTAGCATGTGTATATATATTTATATATATAAATAAAAACTAATATATAGTTTAAAGTATATTTTCCTATTGTGTATATTAAATATTTTTATAGTTAATGAATAGTTTTCCTCGACTTTTATAATGTATTTTTTTGTTGACACTAATGAAAGATGAAACATTGTACTTACTTACACCTATTTATATATTTTATGGTGAAAATGATGATAAGATATTGACACACACATTTTAATCGCAAATCTCAAACTTTTTTTCCATTTTTTTGTAAATTATATTTTCCAATTTTGTAAACATTAAAATAAATACATAAAAAAAGGGGACGCACTATTGAAAACTATATATTTATATGGACGTTTGTATCGTCCATCGTATCGTTTCTTAAAAAATAAAAGTAAATTAAAAAATGCAGATATTGGCTATTGATATTTGTATAAAAATTTAAAAAAAGCAATTAAAAAGAACTTGTATATGTATATATATAACATTAATTATTTTTTTAATTAGCCGTTATATTGTTGTTGACAGGATTATATGTTTAAGAACATCAATGTTTGTGTGTATATATACATATATCACTAGCAAATATTTTTGATATTGATTTTGAAATTATGTTATTGAATTCATAATGGATATTTAATCGCGCATATTTACAATAAAAAATGTATATATAGAAAAGACTTTGTGTATAAGAGAACAAAAAAAAACTTTATTGAAATAAGAATCATATTATCATATACCTCTATATATAGTAGGATATAAAAATTTTCAATATTTCATTATGTGTATTATCAATTTTGCAGTTTATGCAGGGTTGAGTGAGTACAAATGGAGCTTAAAAAGATATTATGTTATTTATGATTATAACACCCCATTCCACCACCCCCCCTCCCTTTTCCCAATATATAACTTTTTTTATTATTATTTTAATCTTATATAAATACATACAATGTTTATTTTAAGTATTACCATATTATATTTATATTTTTTCCTGTGTATTTTAATTTATAATTAAATTGACGTTCAAGTATTTATTTTTAATTTTAACTTTTGTTTTCTATATTCAAATATATCAAGTGCAAAATATAATAAAAAAATATAAAAAAAATTAAAAAAATGTAAGTGTAAAATATATTTTAGTATGCGCGTATTTTATACATATTTATAAATTCATAACTTTCATAAGCTTTTATGTATATATATCTAAATAGCTATATATATTCTTAATATATGTATATTCTTATAGATACTTACGTACTACACGTTGATAATTATATTTATTTTTTTTATCTATATTTAAATATCTTTGTATAAACTTTTTTCACAAGCGTAATTACGTTATGGTGTTTTATTGATAATTTTTGATAATCTTTTCAAAAGAGTAATCGTTAACAAAAAAAAATCTTCATAGAACAGTGCAATAAAACACATTATGTATAAAATATAAGGTTATACGATTTTATCAAATTAATTTTGAAGATTATATATATACATATATATATATATAGTTTTATATAGTAATATAAATTAATCAACTTTACTTTCGTATCGATCTAAATTTATTATTAACATCATAGTTCTATGATTGTAAATATCCTTAATGCTTTTCTTCCAAAGGATATATCCAATAATAAGTTATTATTATGTTATGTTATGATCTTATAGATACGGATCTATAAATATCAATATTGTATAAAGTATATTATAGCAAAATTGGTAAATGAGTATAATATTATTAATGATGTATATATATAGATCATCATCTGTTATATGTATTTAATCTTGAAATTTTATCTTTCTTTTTATTGTCAGAAAAATTTCAACTGAAAACAGTTTGTTGAAGATCATTTAAAAAATATTTATTAACACAAATATATTTATATATCTTAATAATAATATTATATTTATTTCATATTTATATTTGTGAATGAAATACACCTATGAGGATAAAATTTCAATTTACAAATATTTATGCTTAATTTCCTTTCAATTCCTATATATATATTAGATAATATGCAATATATGCGATATGATATGATGTATTGTGTGGCTGTGTGTGTACGTGCGTATTTGTGATTGTTTATTTAAATTTGTTCCTTTATATATGGAATGGAAAATTTGTCTATTCAAATAGATTATATACATAAGTAAACCTATCTTATCTATATATATATATATATAGACAAAAAATAAATAGAAAATCCACAAAATAAATATTTATAATATTATTCTATATATATATATATATATATATGTATATTCTCAAAAAACAAACAAGGATCTATCTATATAAAATACTATGTGTTTCATTTAACCTAAGACAACATTGTGGTTTAATATCTCGAAATCAAATTTGATGTCAATAAAGTCAAAAAATATTATTCGGATATGGATATGTATGGATTTATTTATTTTTTTATAGAATTGGTAAAGATTAAAAAATTGACATTTAAAAATGTATGTTTTAAGTATAATTTGTTCTATATGTGACATTCACTCTATAGGTCACTAAAACACACATATACCTATACCGAATAACTGTACTTTTATCTCTAAATCTATTTCCTTAAAAGACACGCTTTGTTTTCGGGATATTACCCGCATAATGTTGCAGGTTAAATGAAACTCATAGTATTTAATACGCCATGTTATTGTTATACATTCTTTGGTGTTGGTAGTGGTGGTTTTAATGGTAGGGATGGTTAGGTTTTATGTTAAGAAACAAGCCTTGAAAGAAACCCTTTAAACCATAAATAATCCTTTTTCGTCATCGTATATAATACATATGGTACATATAGCATATGAATATTATATATATATATATATATATAAATGTTATTTGTATAAATATACCCAAGTATGAAGGGGTTCACGAAAAACAAAAACTAAGGTATTATACCTATTAAAGGAAGTAAAAAATACAAAAACAACAACAACACATAAAAAATGTTTAATATATAAAGAAAATATATATAATTTTGCTATATTATTGTATTCTTATGTCTTAGACATTGTACATATTATAATGATGTTCTATATACATATATATAAAATATGATCGTCGTTTTCGCGTCACTTTATATTAATAACACACAATAAATTACATGTTTTCGCTATATGACCTGCGGAGGTCATGTCACATCATATATATATATATTTAAATGAAAAACATAGGATTAATTAGGATTAATATTTCTGGGTGTGATATCTGGAAAATTACTGTGAATCAATCATTTTGAAAATTGTATTTATATATATTTAGAATGATCTCTGAAAAAATGTGGATGGGCTTGCCTTGGGCGAACTTTGTCAGAATTAAGAATTAAGAATTTTATATATATACATATTTCCGTTGATTATGTGAGTGAATGTGTAATTGTGTATATTCCCGGACAGGATATTCATATATATTGTTGGCTGTTGAGGATCATGCGATGAGGATGATTATAATGATAAAGAAAGTATATCGTATATATAAAATATAATAAAATAAACAAAACATTTATTATTATGAATACAAATATGAATGATTATATACACTTTCTCGATAATTCTCCGTTCATTTATGAAAATATAATACGTTCATGATCGGAATTTATATATATATTATATTATATATATATAAATAATATATAATATATAATAGATAAAAAGCATTGTTATTATAAATATACACAGACAGATATACGTATATTGGAAAATAGAAATGGGAATATTGTTATCCTTTTGATTAGTTTTATATACCAAAACCAAATAAATAAAATTGTATATATATATATATATATATATCGTAAATTAATATAATTTTGTAATCAGATCGGCGGTATACGAATCGAATAATATATAGAAGGGTAAAATATATTGGAAATGTTTTTCATGTTATATAAGAGGAGAGTAATAAATTCTATTTTAGATTGTTGGGGGTTTGTTTTTTAAAAAGAAATTCATAGTTCTGGCAAATGCAATAATAATTTCACTTTTATATTAATATAAAACCAAATCAAATTCGTATATGCCAATAACTCCTCATATATAAATGATATTGATTATAAATATATATGTATCATATATAGTATGTGAAGTCACTCGCTCGTTTAACTCTAAAAATAAATATCCCCTTTTCATTTATCTTATATATATATATATATATTAATTAGTTTTTAATTGTCTATAATAAATAATAAATCTATATTTATAAATAAATAATTGAAAAACAGTTTTACTTTTTTGATTGGTTTTTTGTATACCTATATACGAAAAGAGGTTAAATTATATATGTATATACCAAAAGAATAATTGATTTTGATGATTATTATGATGATAATGTTAATGATGACGATGAAAAAAAACACTTATTGGAAAATTAATTTTGATGATTGATTAAAGTGGATTTTTTTTTTATTTATATATAAAAGTTTTTTTTGTGAACTATATAAATAATTATTTTATTCAATCAACAACTAAACTCTTCAACTTATATGTACATACGTAACACATATATTATTTATATACTTTTAGTGTTACCATAAACACAATAACTTTTTCGCTTTTTTGATTTTTGCATTTTTTTTGTACATGTAAATGGAATTATAAATAAAATATACAAATAAATTGATATAAACATTTTTTCTTTGTATATAAACACTGTACATCATAAAAGGTCATCAAATAAACGAATTACATATATATATATATCTTTGATTGGAAATAAAAATCAAACGATCTGTATAAGATATTAATGTTATTTTGAAGATGTATCTATATTTTCTTTATATAGATAGTCTTTATTTTATGTGGTATTGATTAAAAAAAGGTATGTATAAAAATAATTAACTTTATAGAAGTTGTGTATCATTTAAAAATACAGAATTATCAAGTGGTTTTTCTAAAAAATATTCCTGATAATATTTAACCTTATTTTTTGCTAAATATTTTTAAATTTCGCTATTCGCTTGATGTATTCACAATCTAAATATTATATGTATATAGAAGAAACTTCGTTATATACGTTAAATATTTATTATCGCAAATATTATATACTCGATGCCATCGGGTCAAGCACTTTTTACATTCAACCCCTTATATTCAATCCCTGAAACTTATGTATTCATTTCATTTTTTGAAAATTTGTAGTATATGGGGTATTTGGAATAGACATAGCATATATGACTATTGCATTGATATTTATGTAAAATATATATATATGGATAATAAAAGATTAGCTTTTTCGTTACTATTTTATTGATAATTGGTGGAATAGAAAGTTTTCGATCAAAATTAGCCTGGATAGATTTTATTATTATTATTATTAATATAATGTATAAACTCTCATATAGCTTAATATATAATATGGTATATACATTTATTTATATATATAAGAAAACTTATAGATTATATATGTTTAAGAAAAGAAACTGGTTATTTATATTATTGTTGGTTGAGATATATTTTCTTATCTTTATTTTTTTTAAATATTATTTGTGCATTTTTAAAAACAAAAACTCATCATGTACCAAATGTGTGTTTTGAGAGTTTTTTATTTTTTGGTTGAAGTTGTTGTTTTTTTAATTAGTTTTTCTAAATGTAAATGCATTTGAATGATTGGGGGTTTTCAATTTTTAATTATTTCGTTCCATTTTATCCATATATGTGTGAACGAAATGGGGGAAAATAATCAGAACAGAAATAACGAAAATAACACTGCTATTGCTGAACTATATTATATAGTACGATCATAATGAATATATATAGAAAATATGATAGTTTACATATGTGTACAGAAATGGTTTAAGATGAAGATTTAAAAGAAGATGTTGAATAAAAGAAAAGTAAAAAACGGCAATGATGATGAAACTAATTTTTTTTCTACATATTTGTATATAAGTGTATATATTTTAAATCAGTACGTTGCTCTTCTGCGTTCTTGTCGTCGTTTTCGTTGACGTTGTGTCGACATCTAAAACATAAATAAATTTCTTTACAAATCTTTTTGTATTTTTGGAATCTTGTATATTATATTTTGTTTTAAATTTTTAACTATATTAAATTTGTTTTTGTTTTTATGGTGAATGATGGCAATGGATGGATGCTTAATATATAAATATAGATGGATTGATGTTGTGTAAGTGTATGTTTATGTTTTGTGAAAACATATTTTATATTATATTATTATTATTATTTTGTATAGTTGAACATATAGCTTTCGCTATATAGATATATATTGCTTGTGTGTTTGAAAATGTAAAATTTGAATAACTTTGTCTATATGTACCATGTATATATAAATAGTTATTGATTTAAAAGTGAACCGGTTCATATTTACAAAAAGAAAAAGAAAAAGAAAAGATATTCCTTGTTCTCGAATGTATTTGTATATATATTTTACTTTAATTTTTATTTATTTTAATATATGCACCACACACTTAACTAATTTTGTCTGATATTTTGCTTAATGTTGCATATTTTAGTATTATTTCTATATATATTTATATAGGGTAAATATTCATATTCATCAAATTTTCCAAATTAAAAATCCATATACGTGGAAACAATTACATAACATATATCTAAGGCTGTGATCCCAGGCTATTTCTATATATATATATATATATATATTTATAAAAGGGTAAATTCGTATAGATAATGAAATGTCATTTTTATGTTTAATATCTAAATTATTGTATGAGGTTTATCTTTAAATTTTTTTCAGTATATTAGCAACATTTTTACCACCATCAAATTTAGTGAAAATAATCACACGTATATATCTGTCTGTCTTTTAGGTATATAAACAAAATTTTTATAACATTGAGTTGGTAAAAAAAAAAGGATTTTGCACAACAAAAACAACCATATATATTGTGATATAATATAAATTTATCATATGTTTAGGTATATTATGTATATAACTTTGGCACATTGATAAGAAATATTTTAAAATCATTTGTTTTTACACGTATTTATTTATAAAAATATATTACATCCTTTTTATCCCATATTTTTAGAACATCTTTGTATGTTGTAAATATTGTATGAATGAGAACGCAAAATGTGTGTCCTTTTTTTTTTATTTTTCACTTCAATGATTCAATGTATGTATTCAAAAACAAATTCCCGTAAAAAGATAAAAAAAAAATAATCAAAAGGACAATGCAAAAATATTATATAAAAAAAATATGTACATACAATTAATGAAAAAAAAATCGCTGCTCGCGTTATCCCTTGTTTTTATTTCATCTCCACATTTATTTTTTCCATATTATCTGAATTATAAAGATAACTTTTTTTTATTTCTATATCTGCATAATATTTATTTATATATCTATTTAAATACATATTTAAATCATTGTTTATTTTTTCTCTCACTTTTATTTTGACACTTTTATTGTTTTTTATCATTATATGTTTTTTTGTTTTAAATAACAAAAGCGCGACTTAATGAAATGCACACACATTTTGATTTTTTCATACTTATGGATTCAATCTATCTATGCATATAAAATAAAATAAAATATATATCTCTATTATGATTTGAAAAGGATTCAATATGCATATAAAAAAAATTCGGATATTAATACTTATTTATATATATATTTTTTAAGGATATTTCATGTATTAAATTCCCTTTGAATTAAATCATTAAATTCAATTTCAAAAATTAAAGTATTATTTGTGCGGTTGTGTTGTGTGGCATATTGTTATAAATATGAACGAATATTATATATCTGAAACTGTTATATATATCATATGACAAGATACTGCGGGGTTTAGAGATAGAAAAAAAAACATAGTAAAAGTTTTATTGTTTATTAAATATTGGCATATTCAATTTAAGTATAACAAAACAACAATTTATGATTACCACCACAAATCAAATACTAAAAAACTTTTTACAAACTCAATGTTCTATATATGAATATATTTTATATTTTTTAATTGTTTATTTAATTGATATTAATGTTATTTAATATCTAAAATCACTGCTGCGAATGTTTCCTTGTTTGTATATATAAGAAAAAGTTATATAAGTATGTATATATTATGAAATCAATGATTTTTATCTTGTTTATACACAATTTGTTTTTAATAATTATATATTTATAATAAATACTTAAACTTCGATTGATATAATAATATCCTTAAGTTTAATCTGTTGTTTGTTGTTATTATTGTTATTCCTTACTCATATTGTATTTTTATAAGGGCTATATCTTTTATATATATACAATATTTTGTATATATAAATCCTTTAAAAATTTATCTTAATATGCGGATTCTACAAAAAAAAAATATAAGAAAGAGAATGTTCCTTTTTGTCCACACGACTAAAATTTTATGTCATTTATAACATTTTAACATAACTTAAATATTTATGGATATCTCACAAACATTCGTTTTAGATTTATACACATTTTACGATTGCTTTTTGATATAATTATAATAATTGAAATTAAAGATATATGATAAAATTTGTTTGTGTTCTTTATCTCAAATTGTTCGATTTATATTTCTGTAAATGTTAAAATTAAAATTGAAATTATAATAATAATATTGTATTTCATAATGTATATCTAACTCCATAAAATATAACGCAAATAAAAGTATTGAGGCCTATTTAGTATATAAATAATATAATAAAACTCATTTGAATAATTTAGCCATAATTCTACAATTTTCCATTTTCTTCATTACTCACTTTTATATATTTTATGTTTAATATTTTATTTTTTATTTGGTTTTATCCCTTCAGGGATAACAAAAAATATACCATACATAAAATTAAGATAAATAATCAAAAAATTGTAATAAAAATTAGATATTTAACTCGCAGGCAGGTGGTGGTGAAAAAAAGTAACATAAAAACGGTAAATATACTTTCAAATTTTACCATCATCATTATAAAATTACACATTACTTAGAAGATTAAGAACCGCAGCATTTTTTTTTGGCTTATATTATTTATTAATTTTATATTTTAAATATCTATTTTTTTTGCGGAAATGGATTATATTTATATACCTTTATCTAAATTATATGTATAGGGTTGGCATTACAACTATATATATATATATATATAGCAATGGTTTTGTTGATTTGTGAATGCACAACTAGTTTAAACAAATTTTACCAATATTTATCAAAAACAATAGAAATCCAATTGTTGTTAAACTTTAACCAATCTGCTGGAAAAACGCAGTAACAGAGCAGAGATACACACAGGTTTTGGAAAAAACTTTTTTTTTGTTTGGATGTAATTTTGATCTTTGGGTGCTGTTCATCATCAGTTGAAATCTATATTAAATGGATTATTTTCAATGTTGGTATATATAGAAAATGTATTTATTGTTCTCCTGGAAACCATATATATATATATAAATAGAAGTTGACTTGTTTTTTTTGTTTCTGTTGAACAATAACAAAAATGCCAACCTTATATATATCAAGAAAATATATAATTTGTATATATATATAAAAAATATATATATATTACAAGAGGGAGATTTATAATATTAAATAAATAATAAGCTTTAACAAAATAAAAATTAAATATATGTATATATAAATAAATAAATAAATATATTTAAATTCAAATAAGATTAAAACATTTTATATTAGTATTATTATACTTATATATATATTAAAATAAAAATACCTTTAAAAAAATAAATTAATATACGGGGGTAATTTTTATTTGATATATATGTATATAGTATATATGATAAATAAATGAATATTCAAAAACATTACAAAATGAAATTATATATACATTGTATATTTATATCCCTCTTATGATGATTTGATATTTTATTTATTTTTTTTTCTTCATTATATATTATATTAAATAAATAAAAAAAAATAAGATAAATAAAATATATACAAGTAGAGTTCTTCATTAAACATTTATTACTTTAGATATGCGATGATGTGCATTATTATATAGTATACATACATATATATACTTACAGCACTTATCATTGTTTTATTGTACATTTTTTTTAATTATATATATATACAAAATATATATGTAGAAATTATGTAACTTACTTTCGTCAGAAAATCAAAAAGGAAATGATATTATTAAGATTGTTAATAATATATAATCAATTTTATATATACTTTATACTTCGGGCACATTTTTTAAAAATTATAATTGTATATATATATATATATCTATCAAAACAATTATTTTAATTATCCTGGATGTTTGCCTGATGAGACTTAAAACAGAAAGGATAAATTTCACAAATAATTAAATCCAAATGGAATTTTACTTTATTTCATATATGCATCAATATTTTTGATACATTTCTCTTTTTCAAAAAATCATTAATTTTATTAAAACATATAATATATTTAAATTTTTGTTTCTATTTTATATCCTTCGATATTCACATAAATTTTATAAATGCGATTGTTTACGAACATATAAATGTATATATATATATAAAGATGTTGTCACAGAGGGTAAAATAAATTATTTATATATACATTTTTTTTTTTTGGGGTATTAATAAAAATTAAATTATTTAAAATTCTGTGTGTGATTAATGATACATATATATATATATTTTTCTTTTTCGCGCGGGGTACAAAAATCTATATTATTTTATGTTATGTTGTTGATGAATATATATTTGGTTTTTCAGAGGGTTCTGCTCAGCAATGTATAAATATGAAACCAATAACCTGTATATACCTACATGGTAGGGTAGTTTTTTCTCTATATTAAAGGGTCATGCGATGCGGATTCCATATATATATATATATATATATAAATCGAAATTAAGTTTTCGCCCTATCTCTATAATTCATTTCGTATGATGTATGAAGAAATAGCCAGCCCGCTCACCATATGAATACCGCAATCCATTTGGATCACACTGTAATGTACCTTTACAATGGGATATTACACAAACATATAACAAAACTATATACATATATACATATTCATATGCGTATAGGACTTTTACTCGAACAAAAACCCTCGTAATATATTATACTTTTATTTATATATATGTGATAGAAATGGAAAAAGGTATAATATGCATAAATATATGTATAATAATACAAAATCCATTTTTGATGTAAATTTAATTGAATTTCGTTTCTATTAAATATACGTGCGCGTTTATATAATAACTACATATATAAAACATATAACCTAATGGCATATATTTTATATATACATATTTTCAAATAACCACATGCGTTTACCTTCTTTTTCGTTTTTATATTCAAATATTTTGTGTATAAGATCTTGTCATCGTCGTTATTATATTTTTGCCAAGCTAAATAATAATAAAAAAAACAATTACGTTATATAAAATTCTTGCACCTTCTCGCGGAAAATCTTTGAAATATATATTCATCATCTATATAGCAGGGCATATATCGCGGAAATACTTTTCGAAAGGTTGAAACATTACACGTCAAATCATATTTTTCACTTACATAATATATCATATACGTTGTACGTTGTTGTTTTTATGTATCCGTTCGCCTTGTTTATGTTATATATGTTAATGTTACTTTTT